>BTPG01000003.1:6626091-6968591 GCA_036245525.1 Semisulcospira habei
AGTTAGAAAATAAAGGCTTTGATTGTATTTGTTGATGTTGGTTTGTCTAAAAGCCTAGTTGACTATAATAAATATTTAAAATGGATGGGGGGTGGGCGAGGATCCCCATTATATCTATCTCTCCTGCTGGCGCACGACTGTCGTGCGCGGGCTCATTGAGGCCGTCGTGGGCCCGAGAACATTTGCTTGCTGGGTCCCTGCCTTGCCCATAGCAGTTGTTTAATTGTAGCTCACAAGATCTGCAGTCTTAGATTTCATTTGCAACTACGCATGCGCGGTGCTGCCGCGTCACTTTCACATTTTCTTTTACTGCATGAACTTGATACGGGTTATATCACACTGCGTAGTAAACATCTCTTGGATGACTCATAATCACCAAAATGCTGAGTGGTTTCCGATTTTCACCAACATTCTCAATACAACCCTACACCCTGACCAGGACGTACATTCAGGCACAACACGGAGAAGAACACGAAAAAGAATTGTCATTATAGTAGGGCTCAATAAAGAATCGTCGACGTCACAGGTGTGGACCTTAGTATTTTGGGGGCCCTTTCTGGGTTATTATAAGAACATGATGGGATGACCCATCCCAGAGTTGTTCTTATTTTAGGGCTTATCCTCATGATCCATCTCTTTCCACCCTGACCCACCCTCTGATCCAAACACACTGGCGCGCTCAAACGCCGACGGGCACATGACCCTCCGGTCGTACCAGTTGAACTTTCTGTGGGCTGGCGTAGCGACAGCCATTCTAAAGAAAAATAATTTGACGAGCAGCGAAATGGCACAACAAGCTTCATGTCATGGCGTCGATAGTTCCACCATGCCGCGTTCAGAGTGCTGAAATTGATGTGTTACCCCAATGCGCGAAATGACATCGGGCCGACGTCGGCCGCCGTTGGACCGCGCACAGCCGTGCGCGGTCCAACGGCGGCCGACGTCGGCCCGATGGCCTTTGAGCACTGAGGCGTCACTCTTTCTAGTACCAAAATTGTAAGTATCAAAAGATCAAAGTTGGTAATTTTCCAGCTGATTTCCACACTCAGAATGTTAGTTTTACGATTAGAGCTAATCGTTTCTCACAGCTTTGACGACATTAAGTTATGGACCATAATTCAGCACAACTCTTGGTTTAGTTTATACTTCCTAGTGTGTGTTCCTTATAATCAGGCGAGCGAGGAAAGCAAATCACACACACACACACACACACACACACACACACACACACACACACACACACACGCAAACACACATACACACACGCACACACACACACACACACACACACGCACGCACGCACACACACACACACATACACAAACACACACACGCACAGAGAGAGAAAGAGAGAGAGAGAGAGAGAGAGAGAGAGAGAGAGAGAGAGAGAGAGAGAGAGAGAGAGAGAGAGAGAGAGAGAGAGAGAGAGAGAGAGAGAGAGAGAGAGAGAGAGAGAGAGAGAGAAATGACAATGACAATGATCCTTTATTTGACAACGGTAAAAGTTTTGGTAGTAACAACCATTTTTCGAACTTGCCGTTGCTAATCTACTGATTACAGAGTTACTATCGTACTAATTGTTTTCTACTACTAAGAAGGAAAAAAAAATTACATGACACAGCATAAGCCAAGAATGGAAAAAAAAATAATAATAATAATGTTGGGTGGAAGTGACATAGGAATTACCAACTTTACTGGTCGGGCATAATGACATGTTGTGAGGTTTAATTAAAATAATATAATAAGAATACACACAACCTAATACGCATACATAACGCATGCACATTTGAGCACGCCACTCTCTATCTCTAATATACACGTGCGCACACGCACACACGCACAACGCACACACGTGCACACGCACGCTTACGCGGCTTAAGCTACATACAAGCTGTACCGAATAAATATGAGTCATCAGTCGAAACCTGTGGTACACGCAATTAATGATCTAATGAGAAATAGTATTTTTCAATATGTGCACAGTCACGGGGATGCTGCTGACAAAAATAAGTACTTGATGAGACCGACTTTAAACGAGGAGAAGGTAGCTGATGTCGTGACGTTTCTAGGCAAGGCATTCCAAAGACTAGAGCCAGAGAACGTCAAACTCGTTTTATAGAGATCAATTCTAGGTCGCGGCACAATAAGGGATTTTCTTGATCTGGAGTATGTTGATGACTGAACGGTAAATAGCGATGTGATATATCGGGGTAGTGTATCGTTTAATGCCTTGAACATAACCATTCCCTTATTGTAAATTAGATGATCTTTCAGGGGCAGAATTTTTAAGGCTGCCAATTTTTGGTCAGTAGTTAAGCTGGGATCAGGGAGTATTAATTTGGCAGCTCTCTGATGTAGAGAGTTCAATCTTTTCAAATTGACATCTCTCGAACCATCCCACACAGTAGAAGCATAGTCTATATGCGATCTAATATGGGCATTGAAGAACAGTTCACGTGTCTCCATATCAGTAATGTGTTTAAGTTTTGCTAAGATGTACAGACTTCTGGAGACAATTTTACAAATGTTACTGATGTGTAGCTGCCACCTAAGCTGGTTGTCCACCGTGACTCCTAGCAGGTGATGGTTAGTAACTTGGCTGATGGTTTTGCCTTGGAGGGACAGACTGAGTGAGAGAGAGCCAAGCTGGTGTTTTTGGCGGGTGCTAAGTACCATGCTCTCCGTTTTTACCGGGTTTTAAAATCATAATATTATGACTGCACCATTCATCAATATCTTGCAGTGTGTTTTGCTGTCGTGAATTGATGTTTGATATATCCTTATCTGGCGTGTGTACAGCAGCATCATCTGCAAACATATCACATGTAACGCTTTTATTTTTATCGCAAGAGGAAGATCATTTATGAACAAGCAGAATAGAAGGGGACCAAGAATAGAGCCCTGTGGTACGCCATGCTTCACTAAACCTTGATTCGAGTATGAGCCATTTAGTAATACCTTTTGTTTTCTACCTTCTAGGTAGGATTTGAGAAACGACGCCGAGTTGTTGGTGTACATGGATACTTTCTTGATCAGTATTTCATGGTTTACTAGATCAAAGGCTTTACGAAAATCTAGAAACATGACTCCTGTAAGTTTTGATTCGTTGATGGAAGATAACCAGGTGTCTATCATCCGTATCAGCGCAGTGTGACATGAGTGTTCTTATCTGAAGCCCGACTGCAATGAATAGATTATTTTTCGGCTTTCCAGGTGTATAGATAGATGCTTGTGAATATGCCGTTCTAAGGGCTTGGACAGAACAGGTAGAAGTGATATGGGCCTAAAATTATTAATTTCACTAAGATCTTTAGATTTAGGTAGAGGTATTACTTTCTCGTCTTTAAATGCGTCTGGAAAACAATTAAAATTAATACAGAGGTTGTAGATATAAGTGATACTCTCTACAATGTATGGGAGGGATATCTTGAGTATTTTCGCACTAATCTCATCCAGTCCTGATGATTTTTTTTATTTTCCAAGGATGTAATTAATTTACCAACTTCATGGACCGCTATAGTGGGTATGATGAAAGGTTTTGTGCCGGCAGTTCTCTGCTTGCAGAAATCGACTAAGTTGTCCGGGCATACATAGTCATGCTACTCAGTTTCCGGCGGGATTAATGATTCTGCTACGGAGACGAAGTGGCTGTTGAAGATGTTTGCTGTGAGATGCGGCGGTTAAGGTGTTGTGCTTTTATTCGTGCCTCTAGTAACTAAATTTATCGCACGCCATAGAGAGAGAGAGAGAGAGAGAGAGAGAGAGAGAGAGAGAGAGAGAGAGAGAGAGAGAGAGAGAGAGAGAGAGAGAGAGAGAGAGAGAGAGAGAGAGAGAGAGAGCGAGAGAGCATCAAGCCAACAATATACTTTACTTTTAACAAAGACGACGCCCAAAGCCAAAAAAATGCACTCAATCAGACTAGCTCAAGGGACGTAATTTTTCATTAAATTCTGAGAATGCTCTTGCTACGCTAATGCCATGGAATTCCAGGCTGGTAAGCTTGCATTGTGTCATCAGGACATCAGATGTCCTTTTTGTGACTGCATCGCCTACTAGTTGTAGAAAGGAGAGGGTTAGTGGGTGTTACGTGTTGGAGTTGTAGTCGTAGTATGATAAACACACCAGACGCACGCACGTAAGGTTCTTTTAAATAAACTTCATTCAGCTGCAATCCGTCACACGTGGCTTAAGGATGTAGACAATACTGGAGTAACAGTTCCAACAATATTTTAATTCAGCGATGCGATCTCCACACAATGCAATTCCAAATGCACAAACACTGATAAACACTGATACAAAGTCTTATCTGCAATGTCCACACTCCGACACGAAGTTTCTCATACACAGCGTCTCACACAATGTACACCCTATACGGGCCACGTACCTACGATAAACTGCGTGTCTCGACCACTGACAATGCAAGATAATGTACGAACGTGCTTTCCTAGCGCCCTTTTTATATATACTACCAATTTCCAGAATCATCTACGAAAATCATACAACGTAACCAATCAGAACGAAACACACAACCGAAACTCATTAAAATAATCTTTCTAGAAAAACTACAATAGGCTACGAAAATTCGGCTGCTAACTTTAGCTCTAAATCCTGGTGTATAATGAAACCACATAAAAGTATGGTAGCCCTATCACGACCTTGCATATCCGCTCTAGAAAATTCAACAATTTTTCACAAAACAAACAAAAAAAAAATGACTGCTCAATTCACGCGCACAGAAAAACAAAATGTTGCAAACTGTTACGAACTCCCTGACGTCACACATACGAGGTCACTAGACAGCGCGACCTTATCGATGGTTCTAATCTACCCAAAACAAAGATCGACCGCTATTCTCCGTGCGACTTTTCTAGAAACTTCCGGTTAAAACTTAACGAAATCCGCTCTACGTGTAAACGAGAGAAAAACTTACTAAAAAGGTACGTGATTCGTAACCATGATAGCTCAAATAAATATCGGATCGTTTACTACGATTAACACATGCATGCTCTCACAGGATAACACTACCACAATCGTAACATTACCCCCCTCTTAAGAATGAAATTTCACAAACATTTCTTTTCAAACCTCAAAAATACGGTTGTGGCTGTGTAAACCTACACAAAACCATAAGAAGAACTTCACATAAAAATGAAATCAAAACAATCATCTCACAGTTCCTTTAAACAGTCTTGAGCAACGAAATGTTTCTTCAAATTGTTCATGACACAGAAATGTTCATTCAAACTGCTCTGCTCAAGTAATCTGCTCCAAAGTTCTGCGAACCCTTGATATAACGAAAGTCAAAGTCAAAGTTCATTCTGGAACAACACTAAATCACAAGTTACAGTTCACAAATCACACAGTTCAAAGGTTACTGGTACTGGGTCAAACAGTTTATCGTCGTCTAGTCTTTCGTCATCAGCAAGACGCACGGATGTGGCTAGTTGTGGTCTGTCTTGACGACCTCTCTCAATATATTTCTTCAGCAGATTAGCATGGTAAATCTTCACATTGTTGTTTATCTTGACTCTGTAGTTGTCGTCGTCCCCGATGGCCTTTGAGCACTGAGGCGTCACTCATTCTAGTACCAAAATTGTAAGTATCAAAAGATCAAAGTTGGTAATTTTCCAGCTGATTTTCACACTCATAATTTTAGTTTTGCAAGTAGAGCTAATCGTTTCCCACAGCTTTGACGACACTAAGTTATGGACCGTAATTCAGCACAACTCTTGCTTTTGTTTATACTTCCTAGTGTGTGTTCCTTATAATCAGGCGAGCAAGGAAAGCAAATCACACACACACACACACACACACACACACACACACACACACACACACATACACACACACACACATACGCACACACACGCACGCACGCACGCACGCACGCACACACACACACACACATACACACACACACACACACAGAGAGAGAGAGAGAGAGAGAGAGAGAGAGAGAGAGAGAGAGAGAGAGAGAGAGAGAGAGAGAGAGAGAGAGAGAGAGAGAGAGAGAGAGAGAGAGAGAGAGAAAAGGCCCCGCCACACATGCCGGTTGTGCCCCGATTTTGAAGCCGAGAATCGGGTGTCTAGAACCTGCTCTATTTTTCCGATCCGAATCGACCCCGATTGTAAGCTTCAACCAATCAGAGCGCGTCTCGCAAAGCACGTCGTTTCAGTTTGAAAATGGCGGAAGATCAGTACCACCTTCGTTGCCTGTGTTTCGCCCGCCTCTTCCCGAATATGATGCAAAACTGCTGATAATGCAAGCACATCATCATCACTGTCAAAACTAGCAGCCATTCGCTAAACAGGTAAGACCTTGATCTTCGATTCAAACCGGTCGGCTAAAAAAAATGTCGGGGAATGTGTGGCAGTGCACACGTTTTTGTAGTCCGGTCCGATCACACTCCGATTCGAAACTGCTCGAGAATCGGCCTCAAAATCGGGCATGTGTGGCGGGGCCTAGAGAGAGTAAGGGGGAGAGAGAGAGAGAGAGAGAGAGAGAGAGAGAGAGAGAGAGAGAGAGAGAGAGAGAGAGAGAGAGAGAGAGAGAGAGAGAGAGCGCATCAAGCCACCGTACAATAACGTTACAATCACATACACGGCGTAATACTTTTACCTTGACTTAGACAGTGGCTATGTGCCGTGCCGTGCCGGGACCGTCGGGACCGTGTGTGTGTGTGGATGTGTGCGTTTGTGAGTGTGTGTGTGTGTGTGTGTGTGTATGTGTGTGGGAAGATGTGATGAAAGACACATTTTCCTTGTATATATATATATATATATATATATATATATATATATATATATATATATATATATATATATATATATATATACACACAGCCCTGACGCACTACAGCAGGAGATGGGTCGACCATAATAATTCAAGGGCAGTGCCAATCTGGCACATACATACATACACACACACACACATATATATATATATATATATATATATATATATATATATATATATATATATATATATATATATATATATATATATATATATATATATATATATATATATATATATATACTTACTTACTTACTTACACCTGTCACCCCTACCCGGGTATAGGCCGTCAACGAGAGACCTCCAGCGACTCCTTTCCTGTGCTTCTCCTTCGATTTTACTCCAGGTGGTTCCCAGTCTCTTGATGTCTGCTTGGAGGTCTCGACGCCAGGAGTTTCTCGGCCTACCTCTTTTCCTCTTTCCCTAGGGGTTCCATGACAATGCCTGCCTAGTGATACTAGTCCAAGAGCTAGGGAGACCTACCGTGCACCCCCCCCCCCCCCCAGTACTCATCTAGACTGGTTCTAAAGTGTTCCTTAGGGTGTTTCTCGACGTTTAAGCCATGTTCCCTTAAAATCTTTAGGAACACACCAGAGATATAGCCCTTAATGTAAGGGTACCCTCAATCGCGTTCTGCGCAGACGCTATAAAATTCGCGAATAGAACCTTCAATTGAATTACCAAGAATGCAATGTAGGGAATCCAGTCAAGTCTCAGTGTGTTACAACATTCCTTCTATGCTGTCCAAAAAAAAAACAGAACTAAAAAATGTTGTCTGGCTAGTTGACAGCGATGGTTTGTGTACACCTACTGTAGCGCAAGCGCAAAATTGTTCAATAATTCTTGTTTCTCGTTATTTCAGACATTTGTTATGGCTCCGGTAGGCCTATTTCACCCTCACAGTATTACAATAGAATGTAGCAGATACAATGAAGCCTATTTTGTGACGCTGTGGTCTCTGTGAGTGCTACTGTGATCGATTTTGCATCCCTACCCCCAAAGTACGGAATGAAAAACCTGATTCGTAACGAATTTTCAGTCTTTATTTAGACTCATAATCTCGAGGTTAAATCAGCAAGAATGAAATTGTAATATGAATTATTTTGTCTTTCTTTAAAAGAAAATACTGCAATAGATTTCTTTAAAAAAGAAAAAAAGGGGAAAAAAGAAGAAAAAGACAGTTCAAACAATGTCCCATTTTTAGTCTTCATCTGCAGCATCTGACGTTGAGTCAAGTGGCTCATCCTGCTCGTTCTGCAGCAACCAGTGTTCATCATCTTCATCAGGCTGTGGCAAGTTCTCCAGAAGCCCATCAATAACTGTCTGTGGCATGATCACTTCTTCCTCTTCTGTCCACATGGGTTCCAGCACCCCGTCCCTCATTACCCAGCCATGTCCTTCAGTAGGTTCAGGTGTGTCTGGTTTCGGATCAATAGCTCGCTTCCAAACGGCAATTTGATAATTGCAACGCTTGATGTGTTGGCTCAGACTGCGCCTACATGGTGGCATAGTGGCCATATCCACATTTTGACTTGCGTTCAACTCACCATCAACACATTTCTCCCTTAACATTTGGTATCTCAGTTCATCCACTCTGTCAAAGCGTTGCCTGCCATACATGCAACATGTGAATGATTCCAGTGCTTCAACCGTTTCGCTCTGCACATTCCATGAGTCACCCAAACTCACAAATGTTGCCACAAATTTGGGTTTTTGTTGCAGACATTTGATTGGTTTGATTTTCCCAATCCCTTTAACTCATTCTACCCCAACACCGAAATCCTTAAATTTTGCGATTGTCCTCTGAAGACTGCATTGCAGTACAGGACACAGATCGACCCTGATAGTTCAAGGGTGAAGCCAGAATAGCTTGGCGCCCATAGGCGCCAAGCTATTCTGGCATCACCCTTGAACTATCATGGTCGATCCTTATCTTGCTGTGGTGTGTCTGGGGTAGAATGAGTTAAATGCACTTGTTGAATCACAGCCGCTAAAGGCATGCAGGGAAAGGAGAGCTGTGCAGTGCTCCTGCGTGAGACCCTGTGCAAACTCAGTGACATTGATCAGGCGCTTCTTGTTTCCTTTGCCCGTATCAAGGAGAATTGTCACACCCTGTATCTGAAGCGCATAATGCAGCAGAATGTAGAATACATCAGTGTCAGGACTCTTGACCCGGATGAACCTGTAGCCCTTTTCTTTTCCGTACAGGCAGTAGAGGATAACTCTGGAATCTGTCTCCTGCTGTGTAGATGCTAAGGCAGGCAATATCTGTGTTTCTGTCTTGTTGCCATCTGTAGACATCAACTTGTAGGCCTCACCTTCGCAGACGAGAACAACCTCTCTGCCACATAGTTTTGTTGCGAAAGAATCGCTGCTCTACACATCAAGTAGAACCTGAATGAACTGCTTCTTGTTCTCATCATTGAAGAGGAACTGTTTCCAGTCAGTAGGTCTCTTCGTGCTATCCCCCTTGACAATAATTTTATCTCCACATCCTCTTCGTTTCCTTTCCATTGACTTGATGGAGTCGGGTTTATACATATCAGTACTGAAGACAACAGCTGTGTTGTTTGGCATCATGTCAAATACCTTGTGACAAATCTGTCTGAAATTTCCTGGCACTTGCTGCATCATGTAGAAGGCTGCGTTACCATCAATGATGGTAAGGGTATCATGAACTGGTGGAAACTCAGCATCTTCGATATCTCGTGTTAGCCAGTGAAATCCGGCGCTCTTGTCCGTCTTTGCCATGAAGTTGTCAGCTGTTGCAATACTGTAGGGTACAGGTGTAAGCTGATAACTCATCAGCTCTCTCAAATCCAGTTGGAGGCCCTTTTCCTGAGATTTGACGAGTAACTGGAAGGCAATATTTCCATGATGCTTGTACTCTATTGCTTTTTTTGTTGCTGTTTTTAAGGTGACCTTCTTTGACATGTCCGCCATGGTTTTCAGCTTTTGCTTCTTGATGGGTTCAAAGAAGTGATCCCCCGCTTCCAGTCTCTCCACAATGAATGCTTCCTTCTGAGCCACACCGACTTCCTCTGCCCGCATGATATCATTTTCAATGTCTGCTGAAACTGTTGCCCCAGATGAAAGAATGATAAGCTTGTCAGTTTCTCCAACATCGAAGGGATTAATGAAGCTCTCAATGGCCGCCTGCACTCTCACAACACTTTCCTCGCTCTTGGTCACCTCTGACGGTCGAAGATCATGATGCTGATTTCCCCTCTCACTTCCCTGGGCCATATCCGCCATGTCTAGAGTTGCATGCAGATACTTGGAGCGTTCATGAGTGGTTATCACCCATTTCTGGTAAGATTCATATTTGGATGAGATGCCAGTAAGTCCTGCTCCAGCTCCAGTCTGAGCTCCACTTCGGCTTTTGGCGTGCTTCATGAACGTTTCTTCCATTGTCTTGTCAACGGCACACCGATTTCCAGGAATGACAGATCTGGCAACACTGAAAGCACCCCTTTTCAGCAGTTCTGAGGCGCCCGGGTGTGACAGTTCAAGGTTGGCAATGAAGAGTGAAAAAAATGTCAGATATCTCGCATAGTTTTGACCTCCGAAAGCGAAAAACAAATCTGGCATCTGCAGTAGCGATTGTGCATACAACTCGTATATGTTCATTTTCACTGCGTACAGGAGGGACAAAACAAGTCAAACATGATCTGTGTACGACAGCCAAAACTTTGCAGTTTTGCCATGCTTTCCGCTTCTGACGTCGTCTCTGAACAGTTCAAAGGCTGCCATGAAGCCACACATGGCTGCAACTTCTAGAAGGTCCGATACGGACTCCTTACATGTTGATCCACAGGTCATCGCCAGTTTGTCCATTGTTGCCGCTGGTAGCACTGGCAAACTGCTTTCTTCGCCTTTCATTTCCAGGAAACGTCTCAGCAGCATCCGCTCAAGGGACTCCAAAAGGACTTTATGGCAGTGAAGTGAACGTTCATAATGCTTTCCTGACATTACCCCATTAAGGGAACCAGATGAGATGAGCCCTGCTTCAAGCAGAATCTCAGCCAGACCAGAGCCATTCATTGTCTTGCCTATCATTTTCAGATATGCACAAACAATGTGGAACGTTCCCACAAGAATGATGTGCTTCTGGTAGGGATACGGCTGGTTCCAGATGATGGGGTACGCCTTCATGCAAACGCCCAGATCAAAGGTTGTGATGGTATATTCTTGCCCAACCTCACGTGTGGCCATTTCTGCATATCTCAGACACTCTTGAACCGTCTTGTATTCTGTGATCGGATGGTAGATGACTGGATAATAGTCAATAGTTGTCTTTCTCTCTGGTGTTTTTCCTGTCAGTGAAACAAACCCTGCCCATCCGGGCACCTCCTGCTCTGTGAAACTGCTCCGTATCCGTGAAAGAATCCACAGCACGTTAATTCTACTAACCTTCTTCTGTGCTTCTTCACCGCCAGGGACTGCTTTGTGGTCAATCTGAAAGTTTGGACTTTTTCTGTTGGTGATGTAGCAGTCAGGAAGTTCCTCTGGTGTGATTTCAAACCTTTGCTCTTTTGTTCTTTGCATACACGGCAGTGTGCGCCGTGTTCCACCATGATCTTAACCCTCGGTGTCTTGGAGCATGATGCCATGAGCGGTATGAACTGAGCTTTGTCCATGGAGTACATTCAGCAACTGATCAAAGTTGTCGAACTCTGAATGGAAAACGCTGGGTGCCGAAGGGTTGGCAATTATCTGAGTAGAGAGCAAGCTTGAAGACGCTTGCACAGCTTTTGCGATTGCAGTTTCAAGCTCTAGCGAGAACCTGTAGCTTTCACAATGACCAAGCCTGTTCAGAATTGTTGTCATCTCAGAACTTCTGAACAAATGTCTGAACGTCATGCAGATGAGTGTGTGCTTTGGCATCTTCCATGTCCCGTTTGTAACTGCTCTGCAGATGTCCTGCCCCAAGGAGCTCACGAGACGCTGAACTCTGTCTGTGTGATGTGCTGTTCCTGAGAGAAGGAAATGCAGAAAGCTTTGTAACTGACTGGGAAGGACATCAGACTGTCGTAGATACTCGTCAGTCGGTGGCCAAGAAGTGTTGTCAGCTTTCCGAAAGGCTTCAAGAATTGTTGCTCTCAGGTACAAAGCAACATCTTTCAACATGTCCGCTGAGCCAAGTTCATAGGCTAGTGTCACTGCCAGGTCAGTGCTTATTTCTGTGTTGTACACAAGGTATGATTTGTACTTGCCTCCCTCATAAAGTGAGCAGAATGACAACTTCTGTTTGTACCCGTCATTTTTTTCCAACTTTGTTTTGAGTTTCTCTGCCCGGTAATTTGGATTTGGATGAGATGTTTCCTCTAATGCAGATGCATACAATTTGCACAAGTCACTGAGCTTCATAATCTTCTGGCGCACAATGATTTCTCTGTCAATCACCTCACAGACCTTTTGAAATGCTGTGCTATGTGACTTTTCAAGTTCCTCTTGGTCCTCTCTTGCCTTTTCATCCGCACTTCGCCAATGAGCTGGATTAATGAGATAGTGCCTGCGGCAGGAGCTGTGAAACTTTGCTTCACATGCAAAAAGATCATACCCTCTGATTCTCCTGAGCAGCTTCTCGTCATTCTTCTTTTCAGCAGATTCAAACACTGTTCTCCATCCTTCTTGTTCAAATACTGACACTGACTCGCATGTCCATCCACCTTTCACTTTGACTTTTTTTACGTCCTTCTCTGTTGCAAAATATGCAGTCTGGCTTGAAAATAACTTTCTCAACCTCACCAGAAGACCGACGAGAAGTTCTAGGTGTTTCTGTTAGGCCTAACTCTGAGCTATCTTTGGGAGACTTTAAGCGATCAAGATTCTTGGTGAATCTCTGATAGCAGTCTCTATGATACCCATGCTCTGTTTGTAGTTCTTCGGGTACTTGACCGCATGCCTCTTCCATACGATAGGGTGAGTCTATAGGTTCTGATAGTCTCTGTCTGGATATTTCTTGAAGCATTTCCAGTCTGTTTTCAGGCCCTTTACAGTCAGAAATTTATGTGAATAGTTCATGGTTTGATCCTTCATAGTGAACCACACACACCTTTGCTCGTTTCCGTCCCTGGAAGCAAGAATTGTCTTCTTCTTTTCGCTTATGTAAGTCCATTTTCAGTGTCAGAGTGAATGCACACTATCTTGCCATCTGGTACAAGCAAAGAGACACAAGCAATGACTCAACTTTCACATGAATTAATAATTTGTGTTTTTGGTGAATTCAAAAGAAAATCCAAAACACTATACAGATTTAAGTGAAGAACTGAAAGTAATATCTTGAAGTTTTTTTTTTTAATAAAAAGTCTATTTTGAAACACGTTGCAGTTATATATGTATGCAAATAATCCACCGTTTGAGTAACAACACAAACCTTGGCTTACTTCTGTCCCTGGAAACAAGACATTTCTTACTGGTATTGATTACATGAGTCCAGTTCAGTACCACCATGAATTACACTTTCTCACCAACTGTTAAAACAAAGAAAAAAAAAAAACCATTAGCATTGACTTAAATTTCATGTGAATTAATAATTGTGTTCCTATTGCTTTCATAAGAAATTTTACATTAATGTATAGATTTAAGTGAATAGCTGAAAGAAAAGTTACAAAAGACGTAATTCTGGGGTTTTCGCACTTTGGGGGTAGGGAAGCGAAGCCGAACACAGTAGCACTCACAGAGACCACAGCGTCACAAAATAGGCTTCATTGTATCTGCTACATTCTATTGTAATACTGTAAGGGTGAAATAGGCCTGCCGGAGCCATAACAAATATCTGAAATGATCGGAAACAAGAATTATTGAACGATTTTGCGCTTGCGCTATAGTAGGTGTACACAAACCATCGCTGTAAACTAGCCAGACAACATTTTTTAGTTCTGTTTTTTTTTGGACAGCATAGAAGGAATGTTGTAACACACTGAGACTGATTGGATTCCCTGCATTGCATTCTTGGTAATTTAATTGAGGGTTCTATTCGCGCATTTTATAGCGTCTGCGCAGAACGCGATTGAGGGTACCCTTACATTAAAGGCTATATCTCTGGTGTGTTCCTAAAGATTTTAAGGGAACATGGCTTAAACGTCGAGGAACACCCTAAGGAACACTTTAGAACCAGTCTAGATGAGTACTGGGGGGGGGGGGGGGGGGGGGGTGCACGGTAGGTCTCCCTAGCTCTTGGACTATACTGGAAGCTGGCTTTCTCAGACTATGACCAATCCATCCCCATCTTCTTCGCTCAATTTCATTCTCTGCTGTTATCTGCTCTGTTCTCTCCCAGAGTCTGACGTTGCTGATCTTCTCTGGCCAGTGGATATATATATATATATATATATATATAATATATATATATATATATATATATATATATATATATATATATATATATATATATATATATATATTTGTTTTCCTCCCTACGTCAAACGACCAGTAAATTTAGCGCAAACTGTACCATGTGACCGTGATATAAAAACCACTGTAGCGAAAAATGGCGGACGTTTTATAGCCCTCTCGATGACGCGTTACGACCTCGTTTTCGAGTCTTGATAGCAACTCGGTTCGACAAAATAGCAGAAAAAAACGCACTAAAGTAGTCCTATTTGACGTAATACACATCATCTGATTTATTTTTTACGACATGAGGAGCCAACTAAACAATATTTCACCATTAATTACACAGCGCAAACAGCAAAAGCCTTCCACCGAGACATTTTCAAAGTTCGGGAAACCACGGAACAAAAATAGCTTCCGAGTTTTTTTTTAACCAATCAGAAACACAATCCTTGCAAACCGGCAAGCCAGGCACTGTCGTCTGCTCAAACACCAACAGGCAACATGCCACAATTTCACCAAAGCACAGAGCAACAAATTCAAGAACTAAAACGAAAATACACATCCAGCAACACTATACACAAAGCACGCTATTGCCAAATTTTCACGTCACTCAATGCGGGACTATCTGAAGAAAATCATCTCCCGAATTTTCGAAGGATCTGACATCATGTCTACGCTGTAAAATAAAATCGTACCTTAAAATCCATCAGTCTCAGCACTAGTCCTGCTGTTAACAACGAGCGTTTTGTTTTGGTATTCCTTTTTCCAGATATCCCAACACACATGACACTTTAGGATATAACAACGACAATCTGCTGCACACTCCAAGCCATCCCCTTCTGTCATCTTGAATCTAAAAGCACGAGGCACCATGCTAACTTGCACAAGCTGTCACATCAGTGGTCAAATGCCGATCGCTTCATCAAAAAGTTATTAATTTTTTTGAATAACACAGCAGTCAAGAAGCACTGTCACTGTAATACTTTAACGACCTTTTGTAGACATTGCAGCTTGAATCATTCTGTACACAAGCCAAGATTAGCTTTTTACTCGCGAAAACAAGACTTGCGCTCCTGACACGGAATCATGTGCTACGTCACAGTCTGGGAATCCCCGGCAGAACATGTATATTCAATGGTGTCACCTATCCGCCACAGAAGCGGCCGTCTTCATAAACCGGATTTTTTCTAAACAATAAACGGAGGAAGGAAAACAAATACGTTATTGGTCGGAGGGGTTCGCTACACGGACCTTTGTAGGCCTTCGGGAGGTCAAAGGAATCATTGTACCCCTCAGGCCTTCGGCCTTCGGGGTACAATGATTCCTTTGACCTCCCTCAGGCCTACAAAGGTCCGTGTAGCGAACCCCTCCGACCAATAACTTATAATATTATATATATATATATATATATATATATATATATATATATATATATATATATATATATATATATATATATATATATATATATATATATATATATATATATATATATATATATATATATATATATATGGACAATAAAGTGTATTTTCTATTTCAGGCACGTTACCCGATTGTATCACAGGACTGATGATGGTGTCAGTTTGCTATTGCGGCAGCATGTGTCGATCCATCTACCGCTTGTATGTCTATCCAGACAACGACAAAACGGAAATCATCAGGTCTGGCACGCAGCCAGGCATTCAACCACGACTAACTTCACAAAATGATTTACTTCATCAAGCACAAGTCTCTCTTTGTTGTCTGAAACTGTCGTATGCGTACACTCGCTAATTCGTTTCAGACGTGCCGTATACAGAGACGTGGCAAAAAGCCGCGTGAAGCTATGCGGTACGTCGCAGATGGACTAAAGATATTGCTTAGACAATAGGGGTCAAAAGAGCGATTGTTCAGCACAGGGTAATATTTTTCAGCTCCCGGTCTACCTAATCAGCATAGGTCCTCAAGCCCACGACGACTGCAGTGGGCCCGCGCACGACTGTGCGCGTGCCCACTGCGGGTGTCGTCGCCCGAAGACCTTTTGCTACTGGGGTTCAAGCTGTTTGCCCGTAAATAATACAACGGGGGCCCTATTAATGAACCAGTTTATACCACAAGCCTTTATCTGCTAGCTAGTGTTTGACTGAAAACAGCTTTGAAAGTTCATGATATTGTGCTCCCGCGGCAACACATGTATGCTTCTCTTCCACTGCGGCTAGTGTTCCAGTGATAAAGAAATGCAAGCATATTCCCGTAGAAATAATACAAACCACTATGTAATTGTTCATAAGCACAGGCAGAGTAGTACAGAAAACGGCGCAGAAGACAAGATGTGTGATGTAATACGTCACTGCGCGCCCGTTTTTGGGTGAAAGTGTCCTGCCAATGGTATAACGATGTGTTATTTTTGTTTTAGATCCATGCATAATGTTCAGAGTAGATGTTTGCGCGTTTGCAAATAAAGGGAAAGTGGGCGGTAGAGGAGGGGGTTTGAAATATTATAAGTTATTGGTAGCATGGGTTTACTACACGAACCCGTGTAGGCATGAGGAAGGTCAAAGGAACCATTGTACCCCTCAGGCCTTCGGCCTTCGGGGGACAATGATTCCTTTGACCTTCCTCATACCTACAATGGTCCCTGCAACAAGCCCCTGGCGCCAATAACGTATTTGTTTTCATTCCTCCACAATTTTTGTAAAAGGAATGACTGAAAACGAAATGTTCCGACCTGAATCATGCCAGACACGACTGACGTCGAAGGAATATGCATTTATACATAATAGACTAATGACGTTATTTAAAATATTTCATAACGTTGCCAACTCCAGTAGTGTGCTTGTTTTTTTCGTAAAACACTAAGTAACCTTTACCTTAGAAAGTTTTGGTGATCTTTTATAGAACAAAACTCTCATCCTAGATGAGTCGAAAGCCGAGGTGTACAAGAAATTTGCCATTTGTCAACACACGTTTGTTTGTTTTTTTTTTTTTTTTTTTAGCTCGGCCATGTGGTACAGTTTGCGCTAAGGAGATTGGTCGTGTGACGCAGGAATGAAAACTAAAAAGTTATATACAACTCGCACGCCTATCCTGCACTTTGTTTACTCATTCAGCCCGACGCACGTAATTCCCAAATTTTGGAGGCGTCATCTAGCCATTTTGCACCTTTTGCAGGAGATGGGTCGACCATGATAATTTAAGGGCAGTGCCAGATTAGCTTGGCGCCGACAGGCGCCGAGCTATCCTGGCACTGCCCTTGAATTATTATGGTCGATCCATCTCCTGCTGTAGTGCGTCAGGGATGAATAAGATATAGGTCTCTAAATGGAAAATACGTAGATTCAAGGAGAAGTCACTTGTTATGGTCATTATATATCACCATCCGACCCCTCCCCTTTACACAAGATGAATCATGAGTGCATAGTACGGCTGATAAAATGCGAGCTTTCGCGAGCACCGTGATCCAGTAAAGTGAGCACAAGTGATATATTTTTTTGTAACAGGTGGCCAGGCATAAACCTTATTTATGTAAAATTAGGTCTTAGAAAAACATAATAAAAGTTTCTGTCTTGCGGTCAAAGCATACATCTACCAAGACTTAGACGAACAAAGTAACCAAAAAGCACAAGATGCTGATTCTGAGGCTTCTAGTGGAGCAGCCATGCCAGAAGACGGGAGTCTTGTTCAGTACGCAGCGTCATGAAGTACATTGGAAATTACACCCCAACTGTGAGCGTCTTTGACAATATCCAAAGGAACGTTTTGACGCTAATCATGATATCTTGTATAAAAACAAACCGATCGGCCGGAACACACTGAGACACTTTATGCAAAAAACTGAGCGACGTCTGCCAGCTTTCCAAGCGGTATACCAATCACTGTCTGCGTACCACCGGTGCAGCACTGCTGACGCAAGGCAAGTTTCACCATTCTGAAATAATGTCGGTAACAGGGCACACAAATGTCCAGTCATTTATAACATCCGCTCAGCAAAAACTGAAGATGGGCGAACACATCTCTGCAGTTGGCTCCAAAGTAGCAGATGGTGCTTTACAAAGTCAATCCAGCGCAGCCAGTGCCACAACAACCAGAAGCTCAAGAGCTGAAATTCAAGTGGCAACTGCAAGATGTGATGTCCTATACTGCGGGTCGCTAGGTGAATTCTTTGATCCACGCAAAGAACCTGCTTCTTCTTCTTCTTCTTCTCGAACGCCGTCACACTTGGAGTTTGGCTCTCAAAATGAAATCTGTGGTCTTCTGTAGCGCCTCCACAGGCCCGTACAGTTTCTCTTGTAGAGTGGCGGGCTTCGGCCATATCTCCTCCCTCAGCGGCTGGTGGTTTCCACAGTCCTGGAGGATGTGCTCTGTGGTCTGTTCTGCTTCTCCACAAGGGCACAGGGGAGATGGCACGAGGTGGAAGCGTCTGTGCAGGTGGAAATTGAGTCGGTTGTGCCCGGTCCTCAGACGAAAGATGGTCACCTGCTCTTGTCTGGACAGCTGATGGTAACTGTCTATGGGCCGTTGTGGTGGTCTGTACACAGACTTAATGATGGTCTTCATCTCTGTGAAGCTGACTCCATTTTCATCTTGTTCTTTCTCTGCGCCCGCTTTTGCCATTCTGTCAGCTTCTTCATTACCGTAGATGCCACAGTGTGAAGGGATCCACTGCAGCACCAGTCTGGTGCACTTGATGTTTTGCAGTGCCTCTTGTAGACGTGGTAGTTTGCTTGCTGTTGCTGCCTCAAGGACAGACATGGCATCAGTAAGGAAGACAATCTGGGCATCAGGGTCTGCAGTGCCACTAAGGGTGTTAGCTGCGCGGACCAGGGCTTTCACCTCAGCTCTGTAATTTGTGCAGTGAAGGCCTGTTGGTACTGCCTCTGCCTGCCATTTTCCGTTTGGGTACTGAATGTACACCCCAGCCCCTCCATCCTGGACTGCATCTGTGGCTGATCCATCGGTGTATGCCCGTATCCATGCTTCCTGGGGATACTTTTCTTCAAGCATGGCCAGTGTCAGGGCTTTCTTGCTCACAGTGCTGTGCTCATCTCTGGTGGTGATGTAGGGTACCGTGGAAGAGATGGTGGTGTTTTCTGGCTTACTTTCCCAAGGTGGAAGGTCGCTAGCAGGATTCAGAGCCTCTACCTGCGCAGGCAGCTTTGCCTGGTGTTTTCTCTACAGTGTTCTCGTCTCCTTCACAAAGCTTGATCTTTTCAGTCTCCCTGAGGTTGGTTGTTTCATCCTAGCGTTCATAGGATGGTCTTTGGAAGATTTGATCTTTGTGGACTGTATCAAGGCTTTGCAATCTCTTCTCATGCGCAGGGGTGGGATGCCTGTTGTCTCTTCCATCTTTTCAATTGGTGTGGATCTCATTGCACCGGTGATGATACGCAGTGCCTGGTTCTGAACAAAGAACCTGCTGATCCCTTCAACCGGCAGCAGCACCCGTGGCCAGAAATGTCACTGTCTGGATGCACCATACAAAATCTGACGATGGTATTCCACCAGTAGACTGTCTGTAATTTTCGAGATTTGCTGAAAATCATCGCCGTTTTTATTTTATTTATTTATTCGCGGTTCACGCTTGCACTTTACCATAGCATTGCAATATATTTCAGTTTATAGATACGGAGTTCTTTACAGGTCAGTGTTGACCCGTACTGAGACCCCCGGCTCACCCCCCACCCCCACCCCTGCCCGGCCCGGCATTCAGTGAAACCAGATGGGAGGCGGCGCGTGCCGTCCCTATTAAGAGGTGGTCTGTCAACAAAATGGCTACTGGGACGCTTGTTATCATATGTGCTTTGCGAGACGCGCTCTGATTGTTTGAAGCTTACAATCGGGGCCGATTCGGATCGAAACAATAGAGCAGGTTCTAGACACCCGATTCCCAGCCGATTGGGAACGGATCGGATAGATGACATCATCCGATCGCAATCGGATCGGAATCGGCTTCAAAATCGGGGCACAACCGGCATGTGTGGCGGGGCCTTTAGAAATGTTTCACGCACCGCTGATCTTCATTTATCCTAAAGACAATTTTGATTTATGGTGGCTCCCACCCATTTTTCTACTGGAATTAAGAAGGGCTTATGATGCTATTTTATTTTCGATTAAAAAAGGAGAAAATATGTGCAACCTTTTCTGGCTGTTGGGGAGTGTGCGCGTGTGTGCGCGCGTGCGTGGATGAGTGCGTGCGTAAGTGTAAGTGTGTGTCTGTGTGTGTGTGTGTGTGCGCGCGCGCGGGTGTGTCTCTATGTGTGTGCGCGTGCGTGCGTGCGTAAGCGTGTGTAAGTGTGTGTGTGTGTGCGCGCGCGCGGGTGTGTCTCTATGTGTGTGCGCGTGCGTGCGTGCGTAAGCGTGTGTGTGTGTGTGTGTATGCGCGCGCGGGTGTGTCTCTATGTGTGTGTGCGTGCGTGCGTGCGTAAGCGTGTGTATGTATGTGTGTGCGCGCGCGCGGGTGTGTCTCCATGTGTGTGCGCGTGCGTACGTGCGTGCGTAAGCGTGTGTGTGTGTGTGCGCGCGGGTGTGTCTCAATGTGTGTGCGCGTGCGTGCGTGCGTAAGCGTGTGTGTGTGTGTGTGTGTGTGTGCGCGCGCGCGCGCGCGGGTGTGTCTCTATGTGTGTGCGCGTGCGTGCGTGCGTAAGCGTGTGTGTGTGTGTGTGTGGGTGTGTGTGTGTGTGTGTGCGCGCGCGGGTGTGTCTCTATGTGTGTGCGCGTGCGTGCGTGCGTAAGCGTGTGTGTGTGTGTGCGCGCGCGCGCGGGTGTGTCTCTATGTGTGTGCGCGTGCGTGCGTGCGTAAGCGTGTGTGTGTGTGTGTGTGTGTGTGTGTGTGTGCGCGCGCACGCGGGTGTGTCTCTATGTGTGTGCGCGTGCGTGTTTGCGTAAGCGAGTGTGTGTGTGTGTGTGTGTGTGTGTGTGTGTGTGTGTGTGTGCGCGTGCGCGGGTGTGTCTCTATGTGTGTGCGCGTGCGTGCGTGCGTAAGCGTGTGTGTGTGTGTGTGTGTGTGCGCGCGCGCGGGTGTGTCTCTATGTGTGTGCGCGTGCGTGTACGCGTACGACGTGGCTAATTCAGTAAACCCATACTTGAAATATTAATTTAATTTCCCCCGTAAGACAGATTAATTTATGATAATCATTCAGAGTCCGTGACCACAGCACACACACAAAAGTCGTGAAGCCGTCAAAACTTGTGTACCCCGGCTTGGACAGAACTGTTCGCCAATCATTCACGATGAGACGAGCACTTTCACGGCATTCGTGCGTCGCTGTCCTCGACCATGACAGTACAAGGGTGGTACTTAAAATATCATAGTCGCATTACTGTGGCATCACTGAACGATATGTTGGGTTTGGGGAGAGGGTGGGGGAGGGAGGCTTGGGGGATATAACCCCACGAAGTTACAGGCTGTCAACATCTCTTGCATTCTTTTGTCGACGTACTCGGTAAGTTTCGTGAAATATTCCAGTGTCGGCAGTTTCCGTGATGAGCCGGACAATTTCGGTAGTTTCCGATCTATGTGTTTTGCTCGTGTTTCAAAGGCTGCCTGGTGGTGCTGGAGCTGACCTCGACATTTCTCTTGATTTCGACCATCAGACGGCGCCTTATTAAGGCCTCTTGCTGCTCTCTGCGTTTCTCCATGATGACGTTCATAGTGTAGAGGAAGGGGTTAAAGGCGGAGTTCAAGGGCAGCACGAAGACGGCAATGCCCACGTTGGCCTCGTCTGAAATCTGAAAGCCCGCAGACGCCATGATGCCCAGGAAGCAGACGGGAAACCAGCAGAGAAAGTCGCACATGACGACGGTGAAGAGTCGGCGTGCGATGGTCACGTCCCTGGCCACACTGCTGACTTCCTTCTCTCCGCTACTTGTTCCCGTGTGATGCGTGTTGCCTGTGGCTGTCATCCTGTTGGAGCGGAAGGACCAGTAGATAAGGATCTGGCCCACAGCGATGAAGGCAAAGAGCACGAAGTTGAGCACGATCATCACGCCGAAGGTGTACGCGTTGCCAGAAACGTCTGTACGGGTGATGGGTAGTGGCACACATATACCGGTCTGTCCGTAGACGCGCCAGTGTGTGGTGGTGGAAGCTAGCGCGACACAGGCGAGAGACAGACCAACTAACCACGCCACGCCGCACACGCACTGGGCGAACTTCTGTGAGAAGCGAAGGTTGCGGAACGGGAAGCGAATGACCAGAAGCCTCTCCAGTGTGATGAGACAGATCATGAAGGCCGACACCTCGTTAGACAGTAGTGACAGGAAGCCGGCTACTTGACACGCCACGCTGTTTTTCCACGTCGTGTCTTCCCACAGGTAGGTGCCCTGATACAACCGGTCCGCCACACCTATCACCGCCAGGTACACGCCCATCAGACAGTCAGACACACACAGGTGCGTCACGAAAACGTCGAATCCCATGTTGTTGGCCAGTTTCTTGACAACCACGCGGTAGAAAAAGCTGCCCAAGTTGCCCACCAGGGCGAGACAGGCGAAGACTGCCAGACACACGCGGTACACGTCAGAGCGTAGCAGCGCCTCGCAGGACGACACGGAATCCTCGGGAGCGTGACATCCAAAGCTGGGGAACCCCGGAGGAAGCGTCGCCTGGCAGCAAAACTTAAAGTTGTCGGCGTACACCGTGTCCAGCTTGTGCATATCGTGGAAAACGAGTCTTGGAATTTCGTATATCGGGCACCCTCTTAGGTCCAGCACGCGCAGTTCCGTTAGCGGCTGAAATCCTTCCCCCTTTAGGCGCTGCAGGCCTGAGTAAGACAGGTTGAGCGTCTCCAGCTCGGGGAAAATGTCCAGCGCGGTGACGCTGATGTCACTCATGACAACTCCGGACAACTGTAGGTGGAGCAGGGAGCTGAAAGACAAGAGCTGACGCATGCCCTGTCCTTCCGATCCCTTCTCCATCAGCTGTTGCGGGAAGAGCGCCGTCAGTGGGTTCCTGGCTAGGTTCAGGCTGCGCAGTCTGGGCGCGTGCAGCGCGTGGATCTGGGAGCTCGTGATGCTGGTCAAGTGATTGTCGCTCAAGTCAAGAAAGTGCAGGTTGGGTAGGCGCTGAGGCCGGATGTGACGAAGCTGACACCTGGCGAGAGAGAGGTAGATAAGCATGAAGTTGTTGGCGACTTCCATCTCTGTCATATTGCTCCCCATGGCGTCCAGATAACGAAGCCCAGGGTAGAAACCCGCCCTGAACGGTCGTCTACACACGAAGGCCAGCCCGAAACACACGCACTCGGGCGGACACTTAAAATCACACAATAGCTCATCGTCGCGCTGAGGACACTGGAAAATCCCGTCACACACGTGATCAGGGTGCAAGCACGCGCTGGACCTGCGGCAGCGGTAAAACCCAGGACACGTGTAGCTGTCACACCCAGCCTCGTCCTCGTGGCCCTGACAGTCGGACACGTCGTTACAGCGCACGTACACCGGCAGGCAGTAGCCGTCGCCCGGACACAGGAAGTGGGTCTCTGGGCACGTGGCGTTGGGAGATAGGGCTGTCATGAAAAAGGCGCCTTTGCCATCGAGGGTAATGACGGCAGGAGGGGGGAGGACGCACTCCTTACAGCCCAAGTCATGGGGGCAGTATCTCTCGTCACTCCCATCCACACAGTCATGAACCTTGTCACAATGATGACTTTGGTGCATACACTGTGAAAACAGACATGGAGACCAATTATTATATCTCGGTCTGCGCGCATGGTGGTGGCGCGAATGTTCTGTGTTCTATTCGCCGATTGACCTGAACGGGTTCTTGATCATTCCCATTGAGCCTAAATCTCGTTTGCAGACTTAGATGCGGGCGCATATCCGCCTTCCTGTGGACAGCACACTTTATAATCGAATATGCATGTCAAAATTGTCTTTCCACCGTTTGAAAAAAACAAAAACAAAACACGTCTATTAGGGCAGGTGGATGTGACAACAGACAAGAAACATGAAATCTGTAATTATGTTATGTCCTGACTGTCATCTTGAGTGTTTGGAAATCAAAAGTAGGTCAGTACTGTACGAATATCGATGCCGGAAAAAAAGTGGATTAAACACCCGTATTTATACAGTAAGCAAAGGGTCCGCAGGCCCATGTTGGCCGTAGTAGACTTGTACCAGTATCGACACCGGAAAAAAGTGGATTAAACACCCGTATTTATACAGTAAGCAAAGGGTCCTCATGCCCACGTTGGCAGTAGTAGGCTTGTTCACGTCTGTGCGTGGGCCTACTGCGGCCGTCGCGGGCCCGAAGACGTTTGTCCTACTGGGGTGGAGTTTGGGATGAAAGCTCACCTTGTTTCACCTGACCTGATCCTTGAACTCTCATGTTCGATTAGACTTAATTATCGCGACAACAAGAGCCACGTACAGCCAGAGGGTTAACCATCATGTGAACAGTCCCGGAGTACACCCTTTGTGTGGCGGTAGCGGTGTTTATACAGTAAGCAAAAGTCCTAAGGTTTTTATACAGTAAGCAAAGGTTTATCCCGTTACCGACACCTAAAGGGTATAATTTTGTCTTGTGTCACGACTGAAAGGGCCAACCCGTCACTGCCGACAAAACGTGAACTCGAACCACCTTACTTAGACATAGACCCTCATCAGCCGCCGCAGCGCAGTAGCTGGGGTTCTTGACGATCTAAACCTTTTGTTGACACTACTTTGTATTCATGTTTCTTGGAAGGTTTGAGGTTTGTTCTCCGCATTAACAATGATTTCAGTAACACTACCTACAAACGCTTCCAAAGAAAAGGGGCACATCTTACCTGATGGTTGTCACAAATGCTGCGGCTGCCATTCACGCACGGCTGGAACTGACAGAAATCTTCGTCACTCCCGTCGGCACAGTCCTCGCGATAGTCACACACCAGAGTGTAGGGCACACGACCAACATGGCTGCTGCACGTGAATGACGGCGGAAGTGGCGTCACGGGTGCGTCACACTCACCATCCTCTAACTGCCAACACTTGGTGTTTAGATCACAGGTCAGGAACGTATGCGTGCTGTGATTGGCCGGACAGCGAATGACGTTAACGGAAAAAGCGGAATTGGTTGGCTGCTGGAGACTTACAGTGCCTGTCTGGATCGGCCGTTCTTGTGTCTCGCACAGAATGTTGACATTGTGAAACTCCCGGCAGTTGACAATACGTAAAGTAATTACGTAAGCGATGAATTTGAACGATAAACAGAATGGAGGCAGGACGTTCCTTTGTCTCGTATCTCTTCCCTTGTATTCGTATGTGTAGGCAATACTACTCGACGCTAGTTGCCATGAATGGCCATACCTGCAACGATTGCTATTAAAAAGTTCAGACGCGGTATACAACGATAATCCTAACACTGACAAAAAAACAACAACTAACAAACAAACAAGTATACTCACTTAGAAAGCACAAGAACAATATAATTAAATGGAACGTTTTGTACTTGTCCTTTCGAAGCGTGTATTTTTCTTTGTGAAAATTATTTGCCATTTTACACTCTTGGCAGTCACCGATTTAGTCTGGACCTTGACATTGTACGATGAAATAGACATTGATCGAAAGTACATCAAAATTGAAAGTCTTTTGCAAATGGATTAAAGCCCAGAGGATGCGATACCGCATGTTTACGCCTGTACTTTAACCCCGTCAGTGTCGAGAAAATGTGCTCATAATCCAACTGCACGAGACTAGATCGTCATGACCAACCGCGACTGCGGGGACTCATGAGGATCTATGCCTCTTGCTAAAACCAATTTGTATCCATGTTCCTTGCACGGTTGTGGGTTTTGGTCGTCGAATAAACGAAAATTCAGAAAGAAAATGGCACGTACAGCGCCAGGGAAAGGGTTAAATCTGTTTAATCCCAAGCTATGGCACGCCAAAACCCGAACACAGAAGGTTTCCCGGTCTCTAATTCGTCACGTGACCCGTGGCAATACTTGGGGTGTCACGACGTGCAGACTTATAGTGGCCGACATCGAAACGAACCTGAACGTCTGATGAAACTGACAATACCAATAGTCATCCAATCTACATGTTTCTCTTATTAATTCATTGAAACAGTGAATCGTATTTACTTTTTATTCATTCCTATTTTTTGTGTTTTTTCGAGTCCCTAATGCTTTTTTTCTACGCGGTCAAACAAAATAAGAATGGAGCAGTTTATTTCACACTTGTTTCTTTTGCTTGTTAGCGTGAGTTAACACAATAACATTAGCACATTAGCACAGATAAACGTCACAGCTGTTAAAAAAATTAGCAGCATCTTCCTTTTGCGAAAATATGTCGCCGTCACAAAATATCAACAAATCTCCAAAGGGCATGTCACCATTGCGAGACTAATTGAGTCCGGAAAGGTTCTTTTATATTGCTTGGGGCACGACTGGGGTACAACAAAATCCGCTGAATTCGTCGAAATACGTGCAATATGGATCTAGTGCTGGTTTCCGAACAACGTCAATGGAACAGCCAGCCAGATCTAAGCCAGAAGTATTATATTCTGCTGTTAAGACAGCAGTGTGAGGCCAGTTGCATGAATGAGCTTAGTCCTGCTCCAGACTAAACTCACGCATGCAGCTAACCCCTGGTTTAGACCCGTCAGACGGTTTCAGTCTTTTTTTCCCCTAGATATCAATACAGGTCAGCCTCAGTATTTTGTGCAACAGCTTATCAGATCTGCCGCGGAGAGGTCTGTGGCACGTGATGCGCAGAGACGCATTATGTAGGCCCGACATCACAATTTGATTGAAGAACCCAACGGAGAAAGAAACACGCTTCGAAAAGACAGTTACAACATTATTGTGTTACAACAATTGTGTTGTAACTGTCTTTTCTAAGCGAGTGTGTTTCTCCGTTGAGTTCTTCTCTGCATTTTGCACGCTTGGCGGTCACCTTTTTTGTCTGGATTGCGTATTTCACTCTTTGATTGATCCACTAGGGAAAGGTTCTTGTAACGATGATTTTTATAAAAGTATGTGTTCGATTTGAATTAACAAATAATAATAACAAAGATGCTGTATAAGGCGCCGATAGACGGTAAAATGATCTAGGCCTCGTACAAATGGACAATAATATACTAGACACGACAGTCACAAGCAAACCCCAAATGAACATTACAAGAAACAACAGAATATGACCAAATACATCAACACTGGCAATTATCATAACAGGACTTGAAAAGGTGAGTTTTAAGGCTGCGATTAAAACTAGCTCTGTAGTCACTGTATCTCAAAGATTCAGAGTCTCAAAGATTTAGAGGGCTCGTTCAGTACATTAGCCCTTAATGCGGTCGGCATGCAAAGGGTTAACCCCCACGATACCAATGCGATCAAAATCAGTGCGTGTCTGTGGAAAAATCGCATCTAGTGTTATAGTGCAGTTTATTTTTTTCATCATATATATTTCTCGCGTACATGTGATGCAAGGCTTTAACAGGTCACGTGTGTCACTGTTAGTAACTGTTTTGACAGAGGTAGTCGAAAGTTGCCAAAGCACTGGTCACGCAGGAATAGTGAGTTGTTTACAAGTTGGTAGAGAGACGGGTTAGTGTTCTTGTTTTGCACCTGCGGGGCGAGCTAGTGAATGCGGCAGGGTGTTTATTGCAGAGTTTACCTTCTCGGGAGCAAGGGAATGATATTTTAGTTAGCAGATGTACTCGGTTGGACCAAGTTGTCTTGACTAGCTGACTGTTGGGAGTCAGTGACTGACCGTCTGTGGGAGTCAGTGACACAGCGCCGATCCAGTCCCGGGGTCGTTGGTGGCCGGAGACTGGGGTTGTTTTGCCTACGTGTGGCGGCGTTGTGACGAGTCGCTTAAAAATCCCGCGCGCGGATGTTATGTCATGGTTGTTATGGGTGTTTTGTACTACGTGTTAGGGCTAGAAGTATCGTGGGGGGAAAAGGAGGGGGGAGAACGCGATGGGTGGAAAAGGGGAAATTGTTCTGGTTCTACTTAACTATTAGCTATTTTTAATTGTTTAGCGAAATGTTGTATTGGTTTGTTGTGGAAGTGTAGAGAATTTTAGGAAGGTTTATATGTAATGTTTGAGAATTTTCATTTGTTTGGTTTATGTGTAATTTTTGGTTTGGAAAGCACGTGTCAAGGGTGAGGCTCAGGTGCTTGAACGGTTAGTGGTAGTGTTTTTGTGAACCAAGCAGGGTAGGTATGGGAGGTTAGCTGGTTTTAACGACCCACTGGTTTACGTTATTTACGGGGCCGTTTAGGTTCCTGCTTTTGTTTTGCATTGACGTTCGGTTTCGGGACCGGTTGGAGGGCCGACGGGCATTGGGACCAGCCACGCCTCGCTAGACCGCGTGGAAGGCGCGCGGTCATCTATACTGCCGAAGCCGCCGTGTCACCATTGCGGCCGGACCAAGCGCCAAGGCAACAGAGAGAGATATTGATTGATTGATTGTACATTGCTTAACGTCCCGACAGCAACAGGGCTTTCTCAGGACGTGCCCGAGCTGCTTGTAAAAAACAACAACAACAAAAAAACAAACAACAGAATACCATTTAGCAATACACATCCAATATCAAGAGCAGCAGGCAGCGCAGACAGTAGGGAGAGTTTAAAAAATGAAAAAAATACAGGTGAATGGACCAAGGGTAGACAGAAACACATGCCCCAGAATAGAGAGGAAAACCCACCCTGTGGGGCTGACCAGGGTGACCCAGGGAACTAAAAAGTAGTTAACCCCACCCGTCCCCCAGGGCAGACCCGGGTGGGGGCAGGGAGAGAGAAAGAGAGAGAGAGAGAGAGAGAGAGAGAGAGAGAGAGAGAGAGAGAGAGAGAGAGAGAGAGAGGGAGGGAGGGGGAGGAGAAAGAGGGGAAGGGGGGGGGGGGAAAGAGTGAGGGAAAGAGGGAGGGGATTGGGGATGGGGCGGGGGAGGGATGGGGGGAAGGTGGAGGGGGTTGAAAGGGGGGAAGGGGGAGGGAGGAGGAGGGGGTGGGAGAGGAGGAGGGTGGGGAGAGGGAGGGAGAACAATGAACAGTGAACCTTTATTTTCCAACGGTAGAAGTTATTGGTAACAGGACCAGTTTTCAAATTTGCCGTTGCTACATCTACTACATAAATGACATAGACGTGTAAACATACACATACCACACACTGACGCATGTATGCACTCGCTCACGCACGCACGCACGCACATACGCACGCACACTCACACACACACACACACACACACACACACACACACAAACACAAACTTGCATACGCACGCACTTAGACACACACGCACACATACACACACACGCTATCGGACACGCACTCCAGACATACGTACGCGCATAACGCGTACGCACAAAAATATAAAATGAGTAAAAATGCAAAGTAAAGCAATACACAGAAAATCATTAAGTACATTATAATTCATACAGCAAAGGCAAATATGTATATATGTGCTCTCTCTCTCTCCTCTCTCTCTCTCTCTCTCTCTCTCTCTCTCTCTCTCTCTCTCTCTCTCTCTCTCTGTCTGTGTGTCACACGCACACACACACACACCGCATGCACACACACACAGCATGCACGCGCACACACACACACACACACACACACACACACACACACACACACACACACACACACGTGAACGCGCGCCCAAAAATATCGCGTACACACATATGAAGGCAAAAACATTATACATAGAACATGCAGTATTCAATGTACTCTTGACACTCAGATATTATGGTCCACTGTATATTATATATATAAAAAAAAAGAGACGCTCTGTCTCTCTCTGTCTCTCTTACTCTCGCACACACACACACACACACACACACACACACACACACACACACACACACACACACACACACACACACACACACAAACATTCTCTCCCACTGACGCACATCTGAACACACGCGCAAGCTATCGCTGTACTGTAATGATTATATTACGTCAGGGATTCTAGATGTTTGAAGAGGCTGACCCTAAATGAGGTGAGCGTCTTTGCGTTTCTGATTTCTGCAGGAATAGAATTCCAGAATGAACTTCCCGAGAATGACAAACTGGTTTTGAATAAATCAATACGCGGCAGGGCGGGGTACTTTGAAATGGTGTCCATGTCTAGAAGCTACAGATATCCGTTCAGAGAAAAAAGAATTCAAGTACAGTGGACATGATTGCTTGTACAGCTTGTACATCAATACACCTTTATTGAACTGAAAGTGATGGGATAGAGGGAGCATTTTTATTGGCTGCTGGGTTACGATAACAAAAGCCGACGAAGACTTGTTTAGTTTTTGGAGCCCTAAATTTCAACCAAATGCACTCAACTTCCGGAGTTTCTAAGTCCTCACGCCTTTTTACTAAATGTTGGATTGAGTTATGGATGTAAACGGCAAGCCCAGTTTGACCAAGTACACGAGAGTCACGTCGAGTGATGCTAAAGTTAGGTATGTGAACGGCTTCATCGCTTATGTCCGAGTTAAGTCGCGTCTCACTAAGACGAAACAGGTGGAATGGTTCAGACGAGTTTATAAAAACATTCAAATCGGCCCCCTTGTTAAAAAGATGGTAGATGTTCAAGTGACCAATTTGAAAACTTCGGCGTGTCTGAGCATTATGGATCATGTTGAATTCTAATTCTCACAATTGAAGTGCAACACAATACAAAAATATAAACAGAGAGAATAAGAATAAAAGTGTCAAAGCAGTAAAACGCGGCTGAAGTTATAGCACCTCGTATCAAACGTCACAAACGGTGTCCAACACAGCGTTATCAAATGAAGATCGCTTTTGATTAATAGTGTATCCACGTATGAATGCCACGCAAGCTGTCTAAATAGTGACTGTGGTATAGCACACGTATCACATGTCACACGTGAAAAGAGTGTTCTGGTCAGCGGCACACTAGGCAGCGAAAAAAACTATAGACCCTGAAATGTTGGTGTGGATCTGAATGCTATCACACGATTTCCTCACGAATAATCCAAAGATATGGATGAGTGGCCGTAATTGTTAACCGTTACACGGACAACACCTTGAATTTTCCGCTGCTGGCACAATGTAGAATGATTGCCACAACGAAATAAACGGCTAATTGTTTACCGCTACAGCGGAAAACACTTTGTATTCTCCGTTGTAGCAGCAAACAAACACTGCTGGCACAATGCGGTAATATTCGATCCACGAAGTAGTTATTTGATTCTGTTTACCGCTGCAGCGGAGAACACCTCGGATTTTCCATTGTAGCTGTAACAACTGCCGCCCCCCCCAAAAAAAAAAAAAAACCACACCACGAACTCCACGAAGTTGTGAACTATAGCGACAACAACACACTGTTGATCAACAAAGAATGCAGATAGGCCAAACGAGATCACCTAGTGTACTCACAGGTGGGCACAGGAGATAAACGCACACTCACTCCAACACACTTTTTAGTGAGTAGGGAATAATGAACGACTGCACAGCCAAGTACGCACGCACACTGTTCACAAACTGCGCCCACTGGGCGCCACTGAGAATGGACGCTGGGTAGCTCGGGTAGTACGGGACATACGTTCCATTTTCTGGTTGCTGGGTAATTAGTCCAATGAGCACCGCTAGGGAGAGGTTGGTACTGCCACGGTGTCACAGGCGGATACATCAGTTGCTGTTGCTGCAGCCACTCGGGGGCAACAACTGATGTATCTTGATGCTCCTGAATAGGCTGTAGTTGTAGATGCTGCTCTTGTAGATCCTGTTGTTGCTGTTGCGGAGGTTGACGCTGTTCTTGTTGTCGTTGCCGCTGCTGTAATTCATTTTGATCCTGTTGTGGGCATCGCTGTTTTGGCTGCTGTTGCTGATGGTGCTTCTGAACAGGGGATGACAAGCACACCGGTGCCCGCCCCGCAGCAATGTCTGAGTAAAGCTGCTTAGCGGTTGTTACATTAGGAGATGTAGCGTCCCGTTGAGAGGTTGTTCGGTGACCATCTTCCCCGCCGTACCGGCCAGCCTCCGCGTGCCCACGTGGGACGGGTGGAAAGGGTCAAGCCGGCCTTTGTTGTCCACTCGATACAGCGCCTTGCGAGGTGGACCATTTGACGTGTGAAAGATGCCGGTGTTGTCTATAAAGGAAGCGCCCAGCTTCTTCGCCACGTGGCACAGGTTGGCGTTGGACGGGAAGATACGCTGATTTAAACGCGAATTTCTTCCCTGCCCAGCAGGCAAGATAGAAGAGGCTTGGACTCGTGCTTTGGGGAACGCCGTTATGCAGGCTGTAACCAGCTTCTCCCACTGTGGCTGGTGATCTCCCGCTGTTTGCAGTCGTTCACCCCCACGTGGAAGGTGACCAGTTGGACGCGGGGTGACGGCGCCTGCTTCATGCACCAGTCAGTTAGGTGGGAGGTTTGCAGGCCCGACACAGAAATGATCTGCACCCTCTCAACCTGGCACATTGTCATTTTCTCTCCCTTCACGTTACGCAGGACAGAGCATCCTATAACGAGGGTTGTGGTATCCGCCATGACATGATGTGTGAGGATCTCTTCGCTTGGAGGAGGGCGGATGAGGGTTTGTGGATTTAGGCCGTTAATCCGATTACCGATTCCTCTCAGCTTGGTCACGCTCACCTGCACCGCTGATCTCCGCTTGCTTTTCAGCCTCTTTCGGAGGCGCGTGGACCGTTATCAGCACACTGCCAGAGGCCTGATCCTTCCGGGTACTTGACGAGCTGTCGGTTTTCGGAGGGGTAATCCTTACCGGGATCACTTCACCACCTGCGGCAGCAGGGTTTACACCGCCACCGTCGGTAATCCCCTTAGCGCCGTCAGCGAGAGGCGGAGGGGCGCTCGTATCCTCAGGCCCTGACTCGTTGAGTTGATTGTCGAGCTGAAGGAGTTTGTGGCTAGAGACAACTGCTTCCATTCTTTCCACGTGACTGCGCACGTCATGGATGAAGTAGATGTCATTGTCACGCGCAGAGTTAAGGCCCTGCAGTGTGTCGTGTAGGTGGCAGTGAGAGTCGGACAGCTCGGTCAGCTGGTCCTGTATCAGGGAAAGTTTGTTGCGTACAAAAGACTCAGACATCTGCAGATCACTGGCTAAGGTCACTGAGATTTCACGCACTCGGTTGTCTAACTGGTCCAGTCTTTCCTGCGTTTTGGTTTGGAGATGATACAACTCCTGTTGCAGGGACTCGACAGCAGCAAGTCGGGGCATTAGCTGGCTGATGGTCAGCTTTGAGTCGCTACACCCAGTAGCTAGTTCACAGCTAGCAGTGCCCTCCTCAGTGCAGGCGACTGGAGCCCGGGCCGAGGACATGCCCTCTTGGGTGAGGTCCCTGACAAATGCTGTGTACAAGACGATAGGACTGGCTACGATGGTAACGGATGACTGGCCCTGAGGAACATTAGCGAGGGTGGATGAGAGGCGATAATCCCGTTGAAGTGTCTCGCCAAGGGACGGGGGAGGGGGTGAAGTAAAGAGAAGGGAGGAGGTCTGACCGCTGGTCGTAGCACTGTGAGCTGGGGAGATGTTGCCAATGGAAACAGTCAGTGCCTCGGGCATGGGATTAGTGGTGGGGGGCTCAATGTTAGAGCGCTGAAGGGCTGACGGAGACACAGGGTTACAGTCGTCCACTTACTTAAGGGATACAGCTGTATGAGGAGATCTGAAGCGGTTGCTGAGCTCTCAGGTTCTGGCTCGTTTGAGGTCGTGGGAGGGGTGTCTGGGAGTGTTACAATCGGAGGGGTGGAGCAGATTTGTCGGTCCCTAGACATGCCCACAGGCGTGTCCACAGGCACATTGTCCGCCGGGTCCGCGCAGCCATCCTTTAGCTGTTGTACGAATGTACACAGGGACTCATACTCACTGACTACCCACGCGTCCTTGTTATGCCCCTGTATGAGGCACGTGCCTCCGGTCTTGCGTCGCACGTGAAAATATAGTGTTATTGCTATTTTGGGCTTTTCGTCTCCCCTGACCTGAATGAACGTCTTGCACAGGTCATCAGGAAGGGCAGGGGCGGAACAGTCCAGATAAATATCTCCACACTCGACCGGTTCATTCCTGTGGTCTGTGTCTCTCCAGATTACTTTGTAGCCCCCTCTAGCCTGGAGCAGGTGCACGTAGCGGTGATAAAGGGCAGAGGAAAGGGGAGGAGGAGGGGGAGGAGGAGGGGGAGGAAGGTGATGGGGGAGGTAGGGTGGTGGGAGAGGGGGAGAGGGAGAGGGAGGGAGAGAGGGAGAGGGAGGGAGAGAGGGAGAGAGAGAGAGAGAGAGAGAGAGAGAGAGAGAGAGAGAGAGAGAGAGAGAGAGAGAGAGAGAGAGAGAGAGAGAACAATGAACAATGAACCTGTATTTTCCAACGGTAGAAGTTATTGGTAACAGGACCAGTTTTCAAACTTGCCGTTGCTACATCTACTACATAAGTGACATAGACATGTAAACATACACATACCACACACTGCTACATGCATCCATTCGCTCACGCACGCACGCACGCACGCACGCACGCACGCACGCACGCACGCACATACACACACATACCAAAACACGCACTCAGGTACGCAAGCATGCACATCAAAACTCGCGCATGCACGCACGCACACACGCACACACACACACACACACACACACACACACACACACACACACACACACTCATCTACACCGCAATTCAGTACGCATGCACACACGCACGAACACTCTCTCTCTCTCACTCTCTCACACACACACACACACTTACACACGCACTCACTCAGGCACATATGCACAAAAACAAACATACGCTCTCGGACACCCACTCCAGACATACCTACCCGCATACGCGTACGCACAAAAATATAAAATGAGTAAAAATGCAAAGTAAAGCAATAAACAAAAAATCATTAAGTACATTAAAGTTCATACAGAAAGGGCAAATATGTATGCAGGTGCTATCTCTCTCCCCCCCCCACCCCACCCTATCTCTCTCTCTCTCTCTCTCTCTCTCTCTCACGCCGACACACACATACACACACACAGCATGCACGCACGCGCGCGCGCACACACACACATACACACACACAGAGTCACACATACAGTACACACACACACACACACACACACACACACACACACACACACACACACACACATACGCGAGCCCAACATATCGAGCACACACATATAAAGGCAAAAACATTATACACAGTACACGCAGTATTCAATGTACTCTTTGGCATATAAATATTATGGTACTGCTACGGGAAAAAGGGACTCTCTCTCTCTCTCTCTCTCTCTCTCTCTCTCTCTCTCTCTCTCTCTCTCGCACACATACACACACATACACACACACACACACACACACACACACACACACACACACACACACACATACACACACACACACACGCACATGTACACATCTGAACACACGTGCAAGTTATCCCAATACTGTAATGATTAGATTACGTCAGAGATTCTAGGTGTTTGAAGAGGCTGTCCCTATATCAGGTGATCGTCTTTGCGTTTCTGATTTCTGCAAGAATAGAATTCCAGAATGAACTTCCCGAGAATGACAAGCTGGTTTTAAATAAATCAATACGCGGCAGGGGTACTTTGAATTGTTGTGCATGTCTAGAAGCTACAGATGTCCGTTCTGAGAAAAAAAAATTCAAGTACAGTGTTACGATTGTGGTTGTGTTATCCTGTGAGAGCGTGCGTGTGTTGATCGTAGGTAACGATTCGATGTTTATTTGAGCTATCAGGGTTATGATTCACGTGCCTTTTTGGTAAGATTTTCTTTTATTCGTGAATAGAGCCGATTTCGTTTTGTCAAGTTTAGTCCGGAACGTTCTAGAAAGGTCGCACTGTCTGGTGGCCTCGTACGTGTCACGTCGGGTAATTGGCAACACTTCGCTACATTTTTCGCTACTTTTTGTTTTCCTGTGCGTGTATTGAGCAGCCTTTATTTTGTTTTGGGAACGTTCTCGTATTTTTTTGAGCTATCATAGTACGTGGTGATAGGGATACCATACTTTTATGTGTCTTCATTATACGCTAGAATTTAGAGCTGAAGTGAGCAGCGGAGTTTTTGTAGCCTGTTATAGTATTTCTGGAAAGTTTATTTTAATGAGCTTCGGCTGCGTGTATCGTTCTGATTGGTTGCGTTGTATGATTTCCGTAGAAGATTCTGGAATTTGATAGTATATAATTAAGGAGGGCGCTGGGAAAGCCCGGGCGTACATTGTCTTGCTTTGTCAGTTGTAGAGACACGTAGTTTATTGGGAGAGACGCTGTGTATGAGAAACTTTGTGTCGTAGTGTGGACATTGCAGAAGAGATTTTGTATCAGTATTTGTGCATTTGGAATTGCACTGTGTGGATATCGCATCGCTGTATTCAATATTGTTGGAAATGTTACTCCAGTATTGTCTACATCCTTAAGCCACGTGTGACGGATTGCAGCTGAATGAGGTTTATTTAAAAAGAACTTTACGTGCGTGCGTCTGGTGTGTTTATCATACTACGACTACAACTCCACCACATAACATTTTGGCGACCCCGACGAGATCTCTTCAGTTGGTTCAGTGGAAAGGGTAGCAGGAGAAAACAGCCAGCAGTGAAAAGCAGAGATGTCGACATCGGAAATGGAGACATTCCTGAAAATTGGAAAGGAATGTGGACTCGAAGGAGCTCAACTCCTCGAGTTTGTAAAGGAGAGAGAAGAGAAAGAAGAAAAGAGACGAGAGAAAGAAGAAAAGGAGAGATTGGAGAGAGAAGAAAAAGAAGAAAAGAAACGAGAGAAAGAAGAAAAGGAGACATTGTAGAGAGAAGAAAAAGAAGAAAAGAAACGAGAGAAAGAAGAAAAGGAGAGACTGGAAAGAGAAGAAAGAGCCAAAGAGCGTGAAATTAGGAAACTCGAAATTCAAGCAGAAGAGGCGGAGAGGCAGCGACGACACGAAATTCATCTGAAGCAGATGGAGATAGAGGCACAGAGCCAGAGAACTAATGAAGCGACAGCATTAGCGAGCAGAGAACAAACAGCCCGTGTGCCAAAACTTCCACCTTTCATTGAAAATTCAGATAAGATGGACGCTTATCTGGAGCGATTCGAGCGCTTCACAAATAGCAACAATTGGAAACAAGAGACTTGGGCTATTACACTGAGCGCACTTCTAACTGGCAAAGCGCTTGAATTTTACACCCGTTTGCCAAGTGAAGAAGCCGAAGATTATACATAGTTGAGAGCCGCCCTGTTGAGACAGTACGACTTCACTGAAGAGGGTTACAGGCGACGATTTCGGAACTACAAGCCTGAAGAAGTAGAAACACCCGGCCTATTCATTGAGAGAATTAGAAGCTACCTGGAGAAATGGATAGAGCTGGCTGGTTTAAACAGAGAGTACCAGGACTTGTGTGACCTCATCATCAAAGAACAAGTTTTCAGCGCATGTTCGAAGGACCTGGCCGCCCACCTCAGAGAGCAAAAAGACCAGTCACTAAAGGCCCTGTCCGACTTCGCTCAAAGATATCTTGACGCTCACAACATGAAGTTCGGGTCCAGTAAGCCACAGCGTGTGTCTGCACCAGCAGAGGAAATCCACAATGTCAGAGACACCCCGAGATACAAGCCGGTGGAGAACCTGACATGTTTTCTCTGTGGAAAGAAAGGTCACAAAGCGATACGGTGTCCTTCTAAAGATGTTCCCCGAGGCGACATCAGAAAATCCAACCAAGATCGTGGGATAGCAGGCAGAAGCAGTACCACGTCTCAACACAGAGCTGCCGCTGTATTACCCAGTGATGTGACGTCATCCAAGGACTTTGAGTCTAGAGAAACGCGAGTGACACCAGAGCCGATTGAATCTTTCAAAAAGAATGGACGCATCCCAGTAAGAGATGGGGCTACGTCTTTACCAGTCTCAAACATCGCGCTGCCTGAGAATGAAGTGCCGAACATGACGGTGGTGTCAGGATTCGTCGGCGACACACCAGTGAGAGTGTTGAGAGACACTGGTTATAGCTGCATCATCGTGAGAGAGGACCTAGTAAATGAAGACCAGAAGCTACAGGAATGGACCACCCTAATTTTGGCTGACGGAACTGTAAGGATTACCCCCCTTGCCAAAGTCAGTGTCGACACCCCATACTTGACAGGAGAGGTGAAGGCGTTGTGCGTGAAGACACCAGTCTACGACCTCATCATCGGAAACATTGATGGTGCCAGAAACGCAGACGATCCAGATCCAGAGTGGGGACCTGAAATATGTTCTGTTATCACGTGCAGTCAAACAAAGAAGAGTCACCAGACCATCCCTCTTAAAGTGGCGGACAACACGGAAGCAGCTGTCGTGAATAGGGACAGGCTGGTGGAGCTACAGAGAGGTCAAGACAAACCAAAATTGTCTGAATCGGTGCGTCTTGCTGATGACGAAAGACTAGACGACGAGAACCTGTTTGACCTTAATGAACTCCGACACAAAGAGGATGTAGAAGATATCCAGTTCGGTCAGAATCTGACCCAGACTCAACGTAAAGAACTGCGCGTCCTGACTCAAGAGTTCGAGCATCGGTTTACACCTGACCCAGGGACAACATCCTGCACGAGGTAAACCTGACGTCAAACGAGCCAGTTCGCAGCAAACCTTATCGTCTTCCTTATAACACGAGGGAAGAATTGAAAAAGGATATCAAGGAAATGCTGAGTCTGAATATCATCAGAGAGTCCAAGTCACCATATGCGTCCCCAGTTGTCATCGTGAAGAAACCAGATGGATCCAACCGAGTGTGTGTGGACTATCGCAGACTCAATAAACTAACTATCTTTGATCCGGAGACTATGCCCACAGCGGAAGAACTGTTCCAGAAGGTCAGTGGAGACCGATGTTTCTCTAAAATTGACCTAAGCAAAGGGTATTGGCAAATCAAAGTTGCAGAAAAAGATATCCTCAAGACAGCGTTCGTCACACCCGACGGTCATTGGGAGTTCCTGAAGATGCCTTTTGGTATGGTGAACAGTGGTGCCACATTGAAGAGAGGACTGAAAAAGATCCTAGAAGATATGCAAAATGTGGTCTTTTACTGGGATGACATTTTGATCCATACCAAAAACTTGGGGGGACCACCTCAAAGCACTCAGAGAACTGTTCCAAAGACTGTCAGATGCGAATTTCACCATCCGTCCAAGCAAGTGTATTCTTGGGGCTGACAACATAGACTTCATTTGACATAAATTGAGCGAAGGTTTAAAGGGGCTACACGACGCCAACGTGCAGAAGATCAGGGATGCCCCGCGACCTACGACCAAGACGCAAGTCCGCTCATTTATGGGCTTGGCGAACTACTACCGGGAGTTCATACCAAACTTTGCGGCAGTCACAGCACCCCTGACTGATTTGCTGAGGAAAGGACCACCTAACATAGTGAAGTGGGAGGATGCCCAAGAGCGAGCATTCCAGGCGGTTCGAGACATCCTAACCGAGAAGCCTGTTCTACACCTTCCTGACCCGTTGAAAACGTTCTTCCTGAGAACAGACGCCTCCAACGAAGGAGTAGGTGCAGTCTTGATGCAAGAAGATAACGAAAAACTCCACCCAGTGAGCGTAGCTAGCAAAAAGTTGACCAGAGCTGAGAGAAAACTACTCGACCATTGAGAAGGAGTGCCTAGCCATCATCTGGGGAGTAAGGCGATTCGAACTGTACCTTCTGGGAGTGCCATTTGTTCTCCAAACAGACCATCAGCCCTTGAACTATTCAAACTCTGCAAAGTTTACAAATTCTTCTATTATGAGATAGGCGATGTTCTTGCAGAATTTTGACATTAAACTAAAGTCTATCAAGGGTTCGCAGAATTTTGGAGCAGATTACCTGAGCAGAGCAGTTTAAATGAACATTTCTGTGTCCAGAACATTTGTATGAAACATTTCGATGCTCAAGACTGTTTACATGAACTGTGAGACGTTTATTTTAATTTGATGTTTGGTGTGAAATTATATTTGTTTAGGGTTTTGTGTAGGTTTACACAGCCACAACCGTATTTTTGAAATTTGAGAAGAAATTTTTGTGAAATTTCATTCTTAAGAGGGGGGTAATGTTACGATTGTGGTTGTGTTATCCTGTGAGAGCGTGCGTGTGTTAATCGTAGGTAACGATCCGATGTTTATTTGAGCTATCACGGTTATGATTCACGTGCCTTTTTAGTAAGATTTTCATTTATTCGTGAGTGGAGCCGATTTCGTTTTGTCAAGTTTAGTCCGGAACGTTCTAGAAAGGTCGCACTGTCTGGTGGCCTCGTACGTGTCACGTCGGGTAATTGGCAACACTTCGCTACATTTTTCGCTACTTTTTGTTTTCCTGTGCGCGTGTATTGAGCAGCCTTTATTTTGTTTTGGGAATGTTCGCGTATTTTTTTGAGCTATCATAGTACGTGGTGATAGGGATACCATACTTTTATGTGTCTTCATTATACGCTAGAATTTAGAGCTGAAGTGAGCAGCCGAGTTTTTGTAGCCTGTTATAGTATTTCTGGAAAGTTTATTTTAATGTGCTTCGGCTGCCTGTCGTAGTGTGGACATTGCAGAAGAGACTTTGTATCAATATTTGTGCATTTGGAATTGCACTGTGTGGATATCGCATTGCTGTATTAAATATTGTTGGAACTGTTACTCCAGTATTGTCTACATCCTTAAGCCACGTGTGACGGATTGCAGCTGAATGAGGTTTATTTAAAAAGAACTTTACGTGCGTGCGTCTGGTGTGTTTATCATACTACGACTACAACTCCACCACGTAACATACAGTGGACGTGATTGCGTGTACAGCTTGTACATCAATACACCTTTATTGAACTGAAAGTGATGGGATAGAGGGAGAATTTTAATGTTTTAAGCTTTTCGTCATTTGAGAGTTCGGGATCTGGAAATATAAGCTTAGCAGCTCTCCTATGTAGGGAGTTCAGCCTCTTCAAATGTACATCACTTGAACCATCCCACACTGTTGATGCATAGTCTATGTGCGACTTGACATGAGCATTGTAGAAAAGAAGACGCTTATCTGTGTCAGTAATTGTTTTCAATTTGGACAACATATACAGACTTCTGGAAACCCTGTTGCACACATTATTAATTTGCAGTTGCCATTTAAGCTGATCATCTATAGTGACCCCCAAGAGGCGGTGGTGTGATACTTGCTCAATTGGGCTGCCGTTTATAGACAGACTAAGAGAGAGCGGGCATAGCTGGTGCTTTTGACGTGTGGTTATAACCATGCATTCTGTTTTTGACGGATTCAGGGAAATGGAGTTGGAATGACACCAGACGGTGACCTCACGCAGGCTTTCCTGCAGATGCGTGTTAATTGCAGCTACATTTTTGTGAGGAGTGTGTAGTGTGCAGTCGTCAGCAAACATGTCACAAGAAATATCGCGGCAACTAATATGCAGGGGAAGGTCATTGATAAATATGCAGAACAGCAATGGCCTGAGGACAGAGCCCTGAGGCACGCCGCTTTTGACGAGACCATACGAGGAGTAGGATCCATTTAACAGTACTCTTTGCTTCCTTCCGCTTAACTCATTCTACCCCATTACCGAAATCCCCAAATTTTGCCGTTGTTCTCTTAAGACTGCATTGCAGTGCAGGACACAGATCGACCATGATAGTTCAAGGGTGATACCAGAATAGCTTGGCGCTCATAGGCGCCAAGCTATTCTGGCGTCACCCTTGAACTATCATGGTCGATCAATATCTTTCTGTGGTGTGTCTGGGGTAGAATGAGTTAAATATGACGTGAACAATGAGACAGCATCTGCATTGCAGAGATATGCTTGAAGTTTTGACAAAAGAAAGTTATGATTTACAATGTCAAAAGCTTTCTTAAAATCAATAAAGATCGACCCAGTTATTTTAGAGTTATTTATGGATGCTAGCCACGCATCAATAAGTCTTGTTAGTGCCGTGTGGCAAGAATGCTTGGGGCGAAAGCCGACTGAAATACGTGCAATAGACTGCGACTCTCCAAATATTGATAAAGGTGTTTGTGCACGTGTCTTTCAAGAGTTTTGGAAAGGCTGGATAATATTGAGATGGGTCTATAGTTATTAACATCAGGGAAATCTTTTGATTTAGGCAAAGGGATAACCTTGGCTTGCTTCAGTTCTGATGGAAACATATTTTGTTGGATGCATAAGTTATAAATATACGTTAACGATTCTACTGTATAGGGAAGGGACAGTTTCAGGATTTTAGGACTGATCACGTCAGGTCCCGATGATGTTTTAGTTTTTCAGTGACCCGATCAGTTTTCCTACTTCATACACAGCTAGAGGTGGTATAGAGAAGAGGGGTTCGTCTTTAGTCTTCTGCTTACAGAAGTTAAGCAGGGCCTCCGGGCATGTGTAAGACGCGTTTCCGCTTGAGGGTATGATTGACTCGGCAACAGACAAAAAATGTTTGGTAAAGGTGTCTGCAGTAATACTAGAAGGAATGGCTGAGGATTTCTTGCTGTTACCTCGGGTAACGAGATTAACCGCGCGCCAGAGTGCGGCAGTATCTCTGTCTTCTTTAATCATTCGTTCAAAGAGAGACTTTTGAGCCCTGCGTACCATAGACTGACACGGTTACGTTGTTTTTTTGTATTCGTTAAATAGCTTGTGTCTTCTTAAGCCATTTCTCAATTTCATAGCTTCAATTATTCCTTGCGTTAGCCAAGGCGGTAACGTGTGGGTTTTTTTTTTTACCCGCTTTTGCCTTAAAGGGGCGTGTTTGTTAAGTACTCTTGTAAAGAGTCGATACCAAACAGTCAGAGTCTTTTCAGGGTCAGTTTCGTTATTAACGACATTATATGGTGTTTGATCAAGGTCTGCTAGAAAAGCAGACTGATTAAACCGTTTAAATGAGCAATACGTTATAGTTGTGTGCCCGTTCTTACGATGCACTGGCAGTTTTGTTGACCAGGAACACACAGTAGGAAAGTGATCACTGATGCTGAGGTCAGGAACACTAACATTGAACACACTAAGGGGACGGTTGGTGTAAATGTGATCAATGAGTGTTGCGGTTGTTCTTGTGATCCTAGTAGGGGCCGAAACTAATTGTTCTAAGCCGGTTTGTGTGGTGATGCAATCCCACGCGATATGGGGCTTCAACATATCTACGTTAAAGTCGCCTAGTAGCAACGCATCACAGTTAGGTAAGCCAACTTTTTCTACTGCATGCAAGAAATCGTCGTACCATTCAAACTTGGCTGATGGGTTACGATAACAAAAGCCGATGAACACGGGTTTAGTTTTTGGAACCCTAAATTCCATCCAAATGCACTCAACTTCCGGAGTTTCTAGTATGTCCTCACGCCTTTTTACTAAATGTTGGACTGAGTTATGGATGTAAACGGCAAGCCCAGTCTGACCAAGTATACGAGGGTCACGTCGAGTGATGCTAAAGTTAGGTATGTGAAAGGCTTCATCGCTTATGTCAGAGTTAAGTCGCGTCTCACTGAGACTAAACAGGTGGAATGGTTCAGACGAGTTTAGAAAAACATTCAAATCGGCCACCTCAGTTAAACAGATGGTAGATGTTCAAGTGACCAGTTTGAAGGCTTCCGTGTGTCTGAGCATTATGGGTCATGTTGAATTCTAACTCTCACAAATGAAGTGCAACACAATACAAAAAATGTAAACAGAGGGAATAAGGAATAAAGTCTCAATGCTGTAAAGCGCGGTTGAAGTTATAGCACCTCGTATCAAACGTCACAAATGGTGTCCAACAAAGCGTTAACAAATGAAGATCGCTTTTGATTAATAGTGTATCCACGTATTAATGCTTCGTAAGCTGTCTAAATAGTGACTGCGGTGTAGCGCACTTATCAGACGTCACACGTGAAAAGAGTGTTCTGGTCAGCAGCACACTAGGCGGCAAAAAAAAAAAGCCCTGAAATGCGTTGATAAGACCAGGCACACAGTGGGTGTGGATCTGAATGCTATCACACGATTTCCTCCAGACTAATCCAAAGATATGGATGATAGAGAGAGAGAGAGAGAGAGAGAGAGAGAGAGAGAGAGAGAGAGAGAGAGAGAGAGAGAGAGAGAGAGAGAGAGAGAGAGAGAGAGAGAGAGAGAGAGAGAGAGAGAGAGAGAGAGAGAGAGATAGGGAAGACCCGCGAAGCTGAACGACAGTTGAAGGAAACCGGACGGGAGGGATCCACCGGCGTTCGTCGACTCACCTATGTGGTCCCATTCCTATTCACCTATCCATTACTCACTCTGTCTTGTTGTAGTTCCTTGATTCCTGTGTATGAACAGTTATGTTGTAAATGACGTTTTTTTTTTTAGCCGTCAGCACTGAGGCCTGAAACTGACTTTTATTGTGGTTGTGAAGCAACAGTGCTGTGTAACGTGGGGGAGTGCAAGTTTCCACCACTCGATGCAATGCTGATGCTGTGAAAGTAGTATTAACTCTGTTTTTTTTTTCCTTTTGTTTATTCAGAAGGGGAGGGGGTGAGGGGAAGGGCCTGTGGTGAGGTTGGGTGGGGAAGGAAGAGGGATAGTTAGCATAATAAAGATTAAGTGTACATGTAAAGGAAACGTGTTGTGTTGCTTGTGCTGAGCTGTAACCTGTCTTGAGGCACGATGCTAGGGTTCTTTATCTGTCTTCTTCCTCTCTTCTACTCTTAACTTTCATTCTCGTCTATCTCTCTTTAGTCGGGACATTTGGGGGCTCTATATCTAACCTTCACTCTTGTCTGTCTCTCCCTAGTCGTGACAACGTGTGTTGATCGAGCCTATTGCGGTGCGTCCGCTTGTATTTTAAAAGAGCAATTTAGTCCAAAACTTTCAAAGACAAAATCGTTAAATTTGACGTAATCGTGCTTCTTTGAAATCGTGACCGATGTTCATAGCAGCCCCAATGGTATTTTGAGAAGTATGCTGGCGATAAAAAGAAATGCGAGCTTTTTGAAATCATCCGAAATTCTGAAGTAATAATAATAATAACAAAGGTAATTTGTATATCGCCTAATCACCAAGGTGCTCTAGGCGCTTTACGATCACAGTAATGAAATGAAAAAAAAAAAAAAAAAAAAAAAAAAAAAAAAAAAAAAAAAAAAAAAAAAAAAAAACACAAACACAAACACACTACAAAAACAAAAATACATTGATTTATAAGGAGCAGAGAACTCACACACACACACACACACACACACACACACACACACACACACACACACACACACACACACACACACATGATGAGCCGTCAGACAAAATGGTCTTTAAGTATATGCAACAGAGAGAATGTGTGTTTTAAGCTTGGATTTGAAAATGAAGAGAGATGATGAGTGACGCACATCAGCTGGGAGGGCGTTAAATGCAATGGGACCAAAATACGAAAATGCACGATGTCCTTGAGTGACCTTATTACGACTATGGATACGGAAAATACGATGTGTCTGAAGCAGAGCATAGTGAGCGGGACGGTGTATACAGCTGTACAAGATCAGATAAGTAAGGAGGGGAAGAACCAGAAATGATATATAAACAAATAACACATTTTATACTTAATTCTGTATGAAACTGGCAGCCAGTGCAAATCATCTAGTAGAAGCATGTGTTTACGTTTCGATACACGAAAAACCAGAAGTGCAGACTCTCTGGATTCGGTCAAGAAGATTTTGCGGAACACCGGACATAAGAGAATTACAATAGTCTAATCGGGACAGCACAAGGGAGGTAACAAGTGTTTTGGCCACTTCAACAGTCAGCAGATGTGGAACAGTGCTGATCCTTCTGAGTTCAATGAAGGTAAGCTGTCAAACTTTCTTCACTTGTTCCTTCATTGTGAGCCTGTTGTAAAAAATGACACCTAAGTTACGGGCCGAGCTAGAAAAGGAGCACCATTGACTCAGAAAGATCAGCACTGCGCGTAGAGGAGCACGTCATTCGGAGGGCCTCAGTCTTGTCACTGTTCAGCTGGAACTTGTACTGTGTGGTCCACTTCTGAAGATCACAAATAAAAGCCTCCATAGAGTGCACCATCCGATCAGCATATTTACGAGGGGAGTGTTTTACAATTCTGTATCATCTGAATACAAATGAAAAGAATCAAAGTGACGCTCAATGACATGCGACAGGGGCTGTGTATACAAAGTAAAAAGAAAAGTGGAAACACAAAGTGTTTCCAATGATACCAACAATTCCGCATTTCTTTTGCTAGTAAGTATATCTTACAAGGGTTCCGTAGCGATGCGGAGTCCGACATACACGCTCCAGAAACTGAATATTCCAAGCAGCCGGAGCATGAGGTCCTGCTCCTCGTGAGTCTTCACATCCGGCAAAGTCATGTTACGTGCTGCACAGTACTCCTGTGCCCCGAACCACGAAATCGGCGCTGAGTCATACGTCTCCTCCAAAGTGAAGCATTTCCTCTTGTAATTGGACCACCACGGCGCCATGGCCGCTTCAAACCCGCACTCGTCTTCGGAAGTAAAGCAGGTCTGGAAAAGGTATGCGTGAAAGTGGACTGAAACCGCCGTCCAGGTCTATGCCAGACATCTCAGCCTACTGTTGTGACAAGACCAGACAAAACAGCGGAACACACGATAACACCAGACAACATCCCCCCCCCCCCTCACATGCCCATCTCGAGCAAACAATCATAATGCCACGCGGCCATACTAAAGTTCAAATGGTAAGTGGAAACAACAAGGGGAACCACGTGACTGCAGTATGCTTTTGTTTTTGTTTTGTATTGCATGTCACGCGAACATGAACACAAACTAATTTGTTTTCATCCCTACGTCACGCGACCAATCCCTTTAGCGCAAACAGTACCACATGACCGAGCTACAAAAACGCTTGTAGCGGACTTCCTGTAGCCATCTTTGTGACGCATCTTGAATGCGACTTTTGTTCTATAAAAGTTCACCAAAACTTTCTAAATTAAAAAAAGTTGCATAGTGTTGTTTGAAACAACAAGCACACTACTGGAGATGGCAACATCATGAAATTGTTTATATTACGTCATAAGTCTATTATGTATAAATGTATATTCATTTTACGTCAGTCATGTCTGGCGTGATCCAGGTCGGAAGATTTCTTCTCGATTTTCTTTGACAAAATTGTGGAGAAATGAAAACAAATACGTTATTGGTAGCAGGAACTGCCGCACGGACCCTTGTAGGCCTTTGGCCTTCGGGGTCAATGGTCCTTTTGACCTCCCGAAAGCATACAAGGGTACTTGTAGTAAACCCCTGCTACCAATAACTTATAGTCAACCAGGGCAAATTGCCTTTTATCACAAGGGCAGAAAAGGACAGAACATCTAAGTCATTTACAAACACAGATCTAAATGTTCAGTCCACCAACCACTCAAGGTGTAGGTAAGAATAATTATTTGTTTCGGCCCATTGGTGTGACAGCAGACAATGACATCTGGCTTTACACCTTACTGATAGTGTAATAGTACTTTCACAGTGTATAATGTTCCAGGTGAAAACCACAAGTCTAAAGTCGGTGACCCAAATTTGATTCGTGCTTATAGACGGTAGCATTAAGCTCTTGTTGTGACATTTAGCTTACACCTGGCCGACAGTGTCAATCCACTTTCATGGATATAGCGCCACGGCCCATTTACACGAGCGATCTTAGTCCTGCGCCAACCATTAAGCAAGTTGCTCCGCTATAGCAGGGTCAAACACCCCGTTATAGCAGAGGACATGCTTGGTGGCTGGCGTAGGAATATGCTGGCTCATGCAACTGAGCCCAGGTCTAAGGCAAAAGGCTTAAAATAGTATTGTGACTGTAGGCTGAGACTTCTAGCTTACAACTGGCCGACTGTTTCAGTCTACTTTCATGCATAGCGCACCTGCTTATCCTGTCCATCGCTGCATTCCGGCCAGATAGTGCAGAGAAAGTGACGCTTGAAATCGGACCAGTACGGCACAGAACAGTTCCACTTGTCGTTCGGCAGCTGCTGGGGTAGTGCCGACTGGTTATGGAAGGAGAAGATCATCTTGAAGCCGCGCAGTGAGTGCACCAAGCTGCCGCTTTGAGAGTGCAGAGAGATGGAACTGGTATCAAAAAGTCTCCACTGCGAGAGATCGTTAGAGTAGTCAAACAGCAACTGGCCTGTTACAGCGGATTTTGTGACAATTAGGTTTTGAATCGTCTGTGTTGGGTTACTTCCAGGTTACATCGTGACATATAGTCCGATGAAGATTATCAGACCGACGGGCCGAAGGAGCGTAGGTCTGATAATTAGATTCAGACGACTACAAACCACGATGTAACATGAGAAGTAACCCCCAAAAGACGGTCCAATGCCATTGTCATTTAGTCTAAATTAAACACAAGTTGAAGCCTCGAATGCGTACTTGACGTCAGGAGTAAAATGCCAAATATTTCTGACGTCAGATTATATTTTCTGGGAAATACACAGGAGAAGCGACTCTGTATATGCCCGGTGGTGCAAATGTGCTTGATTTTTGCCGATGGAATTTCAAACGTTACTAGCGGTATTGCTTCTAAGAAGCCAGTGACAATATCAGAATATGTAGCAATCAAGTACCTTGCGCTGGGACCATATGGCGTTGAGGCGCGTCCCCTGAGTGGTGGATAGGGGGTCCCTCGCGAGAGGGGTGCACCGAATGAAATAAGTTGCCGTGAACCAACATGGTCTAAGGGAAGGTGACCCCGACAGAAAACCCCTGGTCCTCCTAGTAAGGGGGTTGGGCGTGGGGGTAGCTTCCCCACCCTGCAAATAAAGAAATAGCTACAAAAACGCTGACGAAAAGACAAACAGCAATTCCTTTTCTGGAGGAGGACGGTTCTTCTACCAGAAGATTTATGACGTCCTGAGATGAAAACCGGAAGTCTTCGGAAGCCACAGGACCGAGCCGCCTCTCTCTATCCAGGGACACAACCACGGGCACATGGAATGTCAACACCATGTACCAGAGCGGCAAGGCCGCCCAGATAGCAGAGGAAATGCAAAAGTACAACCTTTCCCTGCTAGGTATCAGTGAAGCCAGATGGACGCAGTCTGGCCAGAAAAGGCTGTTAAGTGGGGAGATGATTTTGTATTTAGGTCATGAAGAGGAGAATACCCCCCAATACAGAAGGAGTAGCATTCATGCTGTCACCAGTGGCACAGAGCGCTGATGGGCTGGGAACCACTTGGGCCAATAATTATCACAGCAGCCTTTAGAACCAAGAAAAAGATCAAGCTGAAAGTCATCCAGTGTTATGCGCCCACTAATGACAGTGACGAAGAAGAGAAACAAGAGTTTTACGAACGACTCCAGAGTGCTGTGGACAAATGTGCGGAGCGAGACATCACCATCGTCATTTGCGATTTTAATGCCAAAAATAGGGGAGGACAACACCGGATACGAAGAGGTGATGGGGAGACAGGGACTAGGGGAGATGAGTGAGAACGGGGAGAGGTTTGTAGACTTTTGTGCTCTAAACAGACTAGTCATTGGAGGCAGCATCTTCCCACACAGAAGAATACACAAAGCAACTTGACTCTCACCTGACCATACTACAGAGAACCAAATAGACGATATCTGCATTAGCAAGAAATTTAGAAGATCCCTTCAAGATGTTTGAGTGAGGAGGGGAGCAGATGTCGCCTCAGACCACCATCTGCTTACCTTAAGAATAAAGCTCAAGTTAAAGAAAAGCCGCACAGAGAGACTGGAGTGAGAGAAGAGTTCAAACTGGTGCTATCCAACCGGTTTCAAGCGCTACAGGAGCTAATGAATGAAGAGGAGGTGGTCACCACAGAGCAGCAATGGAAGGCAGTTAGGGAGGCGCTGAACTCAACCTGCAAAGACACTGTAGGGTTCAGGAAACACCATCACAAGGACTGGCTGTCGGCACAGACCTTGAAGAAGATAGAAGTGAGGAAGCAGAAGAAAGCATTTGTCAACAACTGGTACGAGAGCAGCCAAAGCAAGATCACAGGAGGAATACTCGGAAGCCAACCGCGAGGTGAAGAGGAGTATCAGGGCAGACAAGAGGGCCTACACAGACAGGCTGGCAGCAGAGGCAGAAAAGGCAGTAGGCAGCGGCCAACATGGAAAAGCTCTATGACATTACCAGAAGATTGTCAGGCAGAAAGACCAGTAAAAGACAAAGAAGGCATGCCTATTGCAGACAGAGCAGACCAACTCGACAGATGGACCGAGTCTTTTGAAGAGTTACTAAACAGACCCAGCCCACCCGACCCCCCAGACATCCAGCCAGCAGAGACCGACCTACCCATCAGCTGTGACAGACCGGGAAGAGATCAGAAGAGCAGTAGCATTTTTGAAGAATGGCAAAGCAGCTGGGCCAGATGGCATCCCAGCGGAGTCTCTGAAAGCAGACCTAAAGACAACAGTAGAGATGCTGTACCCACTGTTTGGAAAGATCTCGGAAGAGGAGGTGATGCCGGCTGACTAGAAGGAGGGGTACCTAATCAAGCTTCCCGAGAAAGGCGACCTCAGCAAGTGTTTCAACTACAGAGGAATCACCTTGCTGTCAGTACCAGGAAAGGTCTACAACAGGATCATCCTGGAGAGAATGAAGAGCTCCGTTGACCCCAAGCTGAGAGACCAGCAAGCAGGAATCAGGAAAAACCGATCGTATACAGACCAGATCGCCACTCTCCGCGTCATCGTGGAACAGTCTCTGGAGTGGAGCTCCCCGCTGTACGTCAACTTTGTGGGTTACGAAAAAGCATTTGACAGCGTGGACCGAGAGACTCTGTGGAAACTCCTACGACACTACGTTGTACCCACAAATCTCGTCCGCCTGATCAAGAGCAGCTACGATGTCATGACATGTCGCGTGATATACAAAGGGCAGTTCACCAGGGAGCTCCAGGTCAGAACTGGTGTCAGGCAGGGGTGTTTGCTGTCTCCGTTCCTCTTCCTACTGGCCATAGACTGGGTCATGAAGAGGACCACAGAGCACAGACGAAATGGAATACAGTGGACACTGTGGACACAGCTTGACGACCTCGATTTTGCAGACGACTTGGATTTACTGTCCCACACTCATCAACAAATGCAGGACAAGACCACGAGGCTTGCTGACATCTCGTCCCAAGTGGGCCTCACCATCCACAAACAGAAAACAAAGACAGTGAGGCTGAACGCAACCAGGGAAGAACCAGTCTTGCTTCCTGGCACCCCGTTGGAGGAGGTGGAGTCCTTCACCTATCTCGGGAGTATCATAGAATAAAAAGGTGGCACGGATGCAAATGTCAGAGCACGAATCGGAAAAGCCAGAGCAGCCAGTTGAAAAAAAGTGTGGAGTTCCAGAGAGCTGTCACAACACACCAAAGTCCGGATTTTCAACTCCAACGAAAAAGAACTTCTCCTATATGGAGCAGAGACTTGGAGATTGACAAAAACCACAGTCACAGAGTACAGATCTTCATTAACAGTTGACTTAGAAAATTTTGACAATCCACTGGCCAGAGAAGATCAGCAACGTCAGACTCTGGGAGAGAACAGAACAGATAACAGCAGAGAATGAAACTGGGCGAAGAAGATGGGGATGAGAAAGCCAGCTTCTAGTATCACTAGGCAGGCATTGTCATGGAACCCCCAGGGAAAGAGGAAAAGAGGCAGGCCGAGAAACACCTGGCGTCGAGACCTCCAAGCAGACATCAAAAGACTGGGAACCACCTGGAGTAAAATCGAAGGAGAAGCACAGGGCAGGAGTCGCTGGAGGTCTCTCGTCGACGGCCTATTCCCGGGGAGGGGTGACAGGAGTAAGTAAGTAAGTGAGTAGCAATCAAGTGCGGGCTTTTTCACTGGGTTCAAGTAATAAAACTTCTAAATATTGAGCGCAGGACTGTTTGGCAAAAGATTGTATATACGGTAGGTCTGATTGCGTACATGAAGCATGTATTGTTGGCATCTTTCGCCAGCCAATAGGCATACTGAGAACATATACGCCTTTAACAATGACTCGATCTTTCTAACAAAGACTGTAATGTCATACATCTGTCACATTTTTTTTCTTTATTTTTCTTTCTCTCTTATTTCACGAACGGCTACAGTCATTGTTTTGTAAATATAATACACATTGACATGGACCATATTGGAAGGTTCCGAGCTGCCTTAGTGCAGAATTTGAATTGCGATACATTTGTGTAGCACTTGTGTAGTGTGCTAACCGCTTGAGTCATGCGGAAATAAGATACATTGCTTTTATTTCCATATCGTCTATCACCATTTGATATTAGTGCTTTCCGGTTTACCGATCATCGCCAGCGTCACTCCGAGTGGCTACACCCTGGCCTCCTTCCCGCGTGCTTACAGAGGGGACGGCATTGCCATCATCTACAGGGACTGTCTTTCCGCTCACCTCTCCTTCTCTCAGTTTCTCCCTTTTGCTCATCCCTCCTTTGAATGCGTCGAGGCCGTAACAACACTCCCTGGCCATTCCCTCATCTTCTCATGTATCTATCGCCCCCCTCAAAGCTTTCAAAACAAACTCACAAACTCCATGTTCCGCACCGAGTTTGACCTCCTCCTCGACTACTACACCACACGACCCGTAAAACACATCCTTCTTGGCGACTTCAACTTCCACTTCGACAAACCCGACCACCCTGACACAAAACGCCTTCGCACATCACTTTTAAATCACAATTTTACGCAACAAATCACCAAACCCACCCACCGATTCGACCACACCCTCGACTGGATCATCACCAGCACCTCCTATCAACTCTTTCTCGACTCTGACAGCACCTCTGTACTTCCCTCTGACCACATCGCTATTCTCGTCTCATTCAACCTACTTCCTCCGAAAAAAACCCAAGCTCCTTGTCTCTCGTCGCAAACTAAAATCTGTCAACCGAGAGAGTTTCTTCGACGAAGCTGTCGATCTTCTCTTGAACCTCGTCTCTTCTCCCGATCTTGCATCCCATTTCGACTACTCCCTTCGAAAACTTCTAGACACACATGCCCCTGTCACCACCTGCTCCATACCCAACCGACCCTCCTCCCACTGGTCCACTGATGACACAGCTGAGGCCAAGCGCGAGCGCCAAGCTGAACGCCGCTGGCGCTCATCCGACCTCACCGTTCACAGACAGATCTTCCAAACAACTAGATCAAAAGTCTGCAGAATGATCTCCGACTCCAAACGTAAACATCTTCAAAATAACATCCTGGAATCCACTTCTTCCAAAACCCTCTCCGTCACCATGAACACACTCCTAGGCACTTCTAAAGACTCTCCTCTCCCCATCACACACAACAAAAAAGAACTCCCGTCCGCTTTTTCCATCTATTTCTCTGACAAAATCCAAACTCTGTGCAATACACTTGACACTCTGCCTTCTCCGCCTTGCCCTCCCGACCCCCCTCCCCTTTTCCGGCATCCCCCCCCCCCCTCTCGTCTTTCTTTCAGGATGAAGTCCTCAAGACCATAAAGTCCATTCATTTCAAAACCTGCGAACTAGATCCCCTCCCAGCTTCTCTCTACCGGGACGGCCTTCCAAAACTTCTGCTTTTCATTACCGACATCATCAACACATCTCTAGAGACCGGCTCCGTACCCGATATCTTCAAATCCGCCATCGTCCGTCCTCTCCTCAAAAAGCACAACCTCGACCCAAACGAACTCAAAAACTATCGCCCGGTCTCCAATCTCTCTTTCCTGTCTACTTAGGAGGTTGTTGTCGGAGCTGGTTGAGAACAACCTTCTCAAGAAGCGTAGACAGGAAAGAGTGAGTGAGTAAGTATAGATTGCGGGACGTAAAGCAATATATACTCACTCACTCACTCTTTCCTGTCAATTCTTCTTGAGAAGGTTGTTCTCAACCAGCTCAAACTCCACCTCACCGACAACAACCTCCAAAGTCCTTTCCCGTCCGCCTATCGCAAACATCACAGCACTGAAACAGCCCTTTTAATATCCTAACAAAACCTGCTTCTCTCCACCGACTCTGGCAACATCTCCCTTCTTACGCAACTCGACCTCTCTGCCGCCTTCAACACTATAGACCACTCTATCCTCCTCTACCGCCTTCACCAATCTTTTGGAATCACTGACTCTGCTCACTCCTGGTTTCTCTCCTACATCTCCGACAGACAGCATTCAATCACCATCGACGGCGTCTTCTCTAGCCCAGTCACGCTCTCCTGCGGAGTTCCACAGGGGTCCGTCCTGGGCCCGGTCCTTTTAACACTCTACACCTCTCCCCTGTCCAACATCATCCAGTTTCACCACATACACCACCACCTCTACGCTGACGACTCACAACTACTAGACAAAGACATACTCGACAACACTCAGTCACTACTGACTCGCACGGCTGACTGCTACGAAGACGTCAAAACTGGATGACAGCAAACAAGCTTAAACTGAATGACGACAAAACTTAAGCCATGCTGGTAGGCACTCGCCAGAAACTTTCCCAGCTCCGTTCCTCTCTCCACCTTTAATTCGACAGCACCCCCATCTCCCTCTCTGACTCGACCAAAAACCTCGGCGTTATCCTCGATTCCTCTCTTTCCATGACCAGCTTTGTCTTTGCAACGGCCAAGGCATGCTATTTCCACCTCCGCCGCATCAGTCAGATCAGAAAATACCGAAGCTGCCACCAAACTTGCTGTCTCTCTAATCCTATCTTGCATCGACTACTGCAACTCTCTCCTTTCCGGCCGCCCTCACTCCACCACTTTCACCCTTCAGCGTGTCCAGAACAATGCTGCCCGCCTCGTGTTCAGAAAGACAAAATCCGACCACATCACTCCCCTGCCCAAACTCCTTTTCCTGGCTTACCATCCCCCAACGCATCCAATGCAAGATTCTGTCTCTCTGCTACAAATCCCTGAACAACTGCGCTCCTGCCTATCTCTTAAACTTACTTCACCCCTACACTCCTTCCCGCTCCCTCCGATCCGCCTCCGACAATCTCCGACGCCACATCCCCCGCACCAAACTCAGTACTTTTGGCCCCCTCTCCTTCTCTGTATACGGTCTATCCTCCTGGAATACTCTCCCACTCTCTCTCCGTCAGAAACACTCTCTCTCCTCCTTCCAGTCCGCCCTTAAAACTCACCTCTTTCAACAGTTCTAGCACTATATCACCACACTCCCCACCCCAAGTCGACTGTCGTAATGTATTTCACTTTTTTGTGGCACGCGAGCCGTTGTCTAAGCGTGCGCATGCGTGCGTGAGTTGTGAGTGCGCTCTTAGAGTTATAATTATTATAAAAAAGTGCATTATAAATACCGTAATTATTATTATTATTTATTATTAATTATATATAATGCAAGGTGCCGGACAACAATGGTCTAAGGGTTCAGAGCTCAGATTCGTGTGTGATAGAATTGCAGATTGACCAGTTACTTAAACAATTATATGTACGGCATTGGTTCTAGGATTTAGGCATTGTGGCATTGACCCCCCCCCCCCCCCCCCTGCGATTTTTAGATGCTGACCAATCAAAGTGTCGGAAAAAAAGAGTGAATGAACGACAAGTGACGTTTAGAAGTCAAAGATAGGTCAACATTTTACGTCTTTAGGCGATAACAAGTAGATGAACCCCGTCCCTGCCAGTGAACGTACATTTTTCTTTCTGTGATCTGCTCATTTAATTAACCACCTAAAGCCACAAGCGTCCAAGAAACAAGTGCAGAACTTGGTCTCAGCAAGAGACATAGATCCTCATGAGCGCCCACTGTCGCTGTCCCTGTCTTAGGGGCTCATAAAGATCTATGTCTCATGCAGTCGTGTCGTGTTTACTTTTTGTGTGTGACGACAGTTAATGGGGTCTACGTCCCCCAGGGCAGACCCGGGTGGATGTTTAATCGTGAAGAATCCTGTAGGTATCATGGCGACTAACCCGCTGCCGACACCCAAAGGGTTAAGAAGCTGGTGGGGTTCCCGAAAACAGACTGAACGAACTTTGTATCTAGTGTCATATAGTCCTACCTCCTGAAACCTTCACACAAGCATACAGTTTGTTACAAAGCACTTATAAACTCCAAGCAGCACCCAATGAGCAAAATGCCATCGGGCAGACGTCGGTCCCCGTTGATCTCCGCACAGCCGTGAGCGGGCCAACATCGACACGATTACCTTTGCGCACTGGGCATGTTAGGCCTTCCGAAAATCGGAAGTAGGTCAAAACTGCTTGTGTTTCGACGGAAAACAATTGATGAAAAGTCCTCAAAAACATGCTATATGACACGTGTGTCCGGGTTTAAAAAGAAAAAGTCGATTAAAATCATGTATACTCCCAAAAGCAGCCTTGACGAGTTTTCTGTCAGTTTGTTATTTTGGTTTTGTCACAAGCCCATATAAAATCTCAAAAGCAGCCATTATCCAGCATATTATTATCGCAAAGCTTCAACAATAATTAATAAATAATAAATATTAAAATATATAAATAAAGCAGCATTGACAATCGTATAGGCAATTTGCTGTTGAGTCCTCTACCCAGTGCGCTAAGACCATCTGGCAGAAATCACGTGTTGTGATGAAACTCTATGTTCACGAATAGGGTTTACACAGAGGGTTTGGTACATTACAGTTTTGTCAGCGGTTTGTTTTGTGACGATATTCCGTGTGGTACGAGGCCCTACGTGAAATCGTAGATAAACGTTTGGCACGTTTGTTTTTGTTTTTTTAAATTGAGTTCAGGCGAACAGAGCTGTAGGAACGTTAGTACGGGGCTATACTCTCAGTGAGGACAGACGTGTGTGAGATACCTTAGCCCGTATTCCAAGACTCTTAAACCTGGAATTCAAGTATGCTTCTATATGTATTATTGATGGTTACTGCGTTGAAGATAGTATGCGTTAATAGGAGTTGATTCAGTTGTGTAGTATTGACTGGTTTGGTTTAGTTATGTTGGTTTAGAATTCATTAACGCAAGCGATGTTTTCTATGTAGTTATTTACCTAGATGGATAACTAAGGAATGTGAGGTGTGTGCGCCCAAGTCGTTATGAAGGTAGTACGTGGTTAAGTATAGTCGTTTCCAGTGTATAGGATAATGTATGACGAGAGTGTCTGGTTATAGTCTGTTTCAATGTAGTGACAGTTATGGGGTGTTACGAAAGTAGTCGGGTTAATGAAGCACGTGTGTGTGTGAATGAACATGAATTATTTGTTTCAGCCAGGTTACGTAATGTATCTCATATCCAGTATGTGTGTTTAGCAAGTGTTATGATTTGGGACCTTATTTATTATTCAGAGTGCTTGTCGGAGACTAGAGCGACGGACGCCGAGACGTCAGTCACCAACGACTAATCATCTATTCATCTCTTCACTCGGGGAGTGAGCGACCGGTGCCGAGACACCCGGGTCACAGTAAGGACTGCGCTACAGAGCGAGTTACGAGGACGTCCACGGTACGAGAGACGTGACGACTCAGAAGCGTATAACAAAGAACTTGCACGCCTAGACGTGAAAAGGACTGAACGTGACCATGCGAGAACACCAAAACAGGTTGGATTGTGTGAGGCAGCTACCTAGCCTGGCATTTACATTGTGTGTGTGTATGTGGTGAGGTGCTGGTAGTGGATTGGGTAGGTTGTACATTGCTTTACGTCCCGACAGCAGCAAGACTTTCTCAAGACGTGCCTGCACTGCTTGTGAAAAAAAAAAAAAAAAACACCAAAAACCCAGAATATTGAATGTATGTCGCCAGCCGGTCTAATGCTATATAAACCTAAGACCATTTAGCAACACACATCCAACATCAAGAGCTACAGGCAGCGCAGACAGTAGGGAGAATTTAAAAAAGGAAAATACAGGTGAATGGACCAAGGGTAGACAGAAACGCATGCCCCAGAATAGAGAGGAAAACTCACCCTGTGGGCTGGCCAGGGTGACCCTAGGAACTAAAAAATAGTTAACCCCACCCAAGTCCCCCAGGGCAGACCAGGGGGGGGGGGGGGCTGGTAGTGGGGAAGGTGTGGTGTGCATAGTTGTGGTATTCTTTAGAGCGTTCTTTTATTGTTTGGTTATAAACGTCTTTGTAAGAAAGAAAGCCCGTGTGTTGAGTTTTACAGCGTGAATGCGCCATTGGCAGTGGCGGTGTATGCGTCTGTTGTGCGAGAGTCTGTACGTGCGACTGGGGGAAAGTCTGCGTGCGTTACGTGTCTTTCCTGGATTTTTACTCTCTCATTGCCAATAAAAAGTGGGCACGACAACAATCAGAGACCTTGATGATCTATGCATTTTGCTGACACTGATGTGTACCTATGTTTGTTTAACAGTTTTGGCTTTTGGTCGTTGAATGAACGATGATTTCAGGAACACAATGTACGTACAGGGGCAGGGAAGTGGTTAATCCATGGTTTTTGTCAAAGCATGGGCGATAATGACCTGATGTTTGAACAATGTCTGTTGTCGTTCAGTCACTCCATTTTCCGACACTGAATGGTCAGCATCTAAAAATCGCAGGGGGTACAATGCCCCAATGCCCCAATGCCTACCTCATAGAATCATTGACGTACCTGTAATTTTTAATCAGCTGCCCAATCCCCAGTTCTAGTATCGCGCACGAATCTGTCCTCTGTCTTTCGCCTGAACGCTAAGATCAGGGCTGTCACCTTACATTATAAATAAGCAGAAAACATAAAGAGCACATGGTGGTAGACGATAGGGAAATAAAAGAATTGTACCTAATTTTGGTATGTCTCAAGCGGTGAGCACACTACACAAGTGCTGCACAAATGTGTCGCAATTCAAACTTTGAACTGGGACAGTCCGAGACGTTTCATTGTGCTACATGTCAACACACATGCGGATATGCCGTTTAGAAAGCAAAGACTGTTGCCACTCGTGCAGTGAGAGAAAGAGAAATAATTAAATATAGTGTGACAGATCTATGGCATATCAGATTGTGTATAACAGAACGAGTCATTGTTGAATACGAGTATGAGTTTAGTACCGGTTGTCGAAAGATGCCAACTATCACGACCCCGCTTCCGGGGCGCTAACTATGAGTTAGTTAGTTAGTTATTTGGGTTTAACGCCGAGCAGGCGACTAAGGCCATCTCACGGCGGCGCTAACTATGAGCTCAACAACTCGAGACACACCCGACCCACACTAACACAAACCTAACACAAACAATAGAGGAACAATGACGACATTTATTAAATAAAACCCTAACAACAACCAACTATTCACACTCAATCCTAACCACCCACTCACGCATCCACCCTCACACACGTCCAACCTCACCACGCCGGATATCCGTTACAAAATAACAATATATAATATACTAAATATCCATGAAAGACCAAAAGTTGAGAAAACCAATATATTTAACCAGATATCTACAATAAAATACGAAAACAGATTTAATTAAACTAATATATAATAACGACTATCCTTAATAATACAACCGAAAACACAAACTGAAAAGCTTAAATCAACAGCCACTGGACCCCCGCTGGAAGCACAAGCGTCACGCGCTAACGCCAACTGACCTATGCCTTTGCTTCCGCGAAGAGTCTCTTACCGCACTTGGCTCCTTAAAGGTCCGGGTTCAGCAATTAGTCAGTAGAGGACATCGAAAAAAAAATTTCAAAGTCCCTACCTGACACAGAAAGTGCAACCCTGATAGGGCCCCGTGTGATAGGATCCCCGAGCACGCACGTTACTATAGCTGCTGTAGAGTGTCAGACGTCCTTGACGGCTGTCACAGTTCACGAAAACAGGTATACACCATCCAGCTGTCTAAGGTAACTTCCAGTTGCATCTGTCCGTGCGCGGTAACATCCAATTCCCGTGCAACTACGACTGAAAAATATCCAACTTTCATTTTGCCGCACTGGTGAAGCCTGCACCGAGCCGCGACGTCCAGAGCGTCCAAAAAAGGTCCAGCGAATGGTGGCGGTAAGTCCAACATGATATGGTGTGGTCTTTTCACTTTTTGTGGTACAAATATTACTTTTGTTGGTAAGTATATTTCCAACAACAACAAACACCTATGCGCGTGTAGCTGACGTCGTGTTTACAAAGGGAAGGTACTCGTAAATATGTATTATCAGGGGACACCACTCTAATGACCACTTCCTTGTCAACAACAAGAAGCCCTAGCGATCGTAATGTTATGTGTGTTCTGGTGTACAGGACACTAATTTCGGGGGAAATGATGACTGAGGAAATAACAGCAGACGACAGTGGTGAGAAGTAGGCAGAATACATCGATGAACAAGACGAAGAATAGATTGGAAATCTTAGCCTCACTGTTCGTCTCTTCTGTAGTTACTATATATACGTCACTATAGTAACAGCCTGAAACTTTGTTTTAAATTTTTCTCTCCTTTATAAATAAGTGTAATAGTTTCTGGGCAATTTTCTATTACACATATTTGTGTTATATACATAATGAAATATGCGATATATTCTGAGCTCTGGTCTGATGTACATTTAGAAGTTTTCACTTTTAGTTGCGATTTGTTTTGGGGGTTCGTGGTGGTTGTCAAGTTTTTGTGTAAATATCTTCAGAACGCCACGCCATTTTCTAGTACAAGACCCGTGTGTGCATTACATAACTATACAAATACCAGTCATTTGATTCTTTTTCAGTGCCACACCAAATGAGCTCACAGAGCAGCAAGCAGCTAATGTGTTATTTCTGTGGATACATTTGTGAAGCTAGTACAAAGTGAAGGTGCATCAGTAATGGAACAACGCCCAATCTCATCACAATACATAACAGATAATCGCAGTGGCAAGGTAAGTTGTGAACCTAAAATGTGTGTGTGTGTGTGTGTGTGTGTGTGTGTGTGTGTGTGTGTGTGTGTGTGTGTGTGTGTGTGTGTGTGTGTGTGTGTATGCTTGGGACAAAATGTACAGCTGGCTTATATTTAGAACAAAATATACAGCTGTCTGAATAGAATTAAATATACAGCTGTCTGAATAAAAAACAAAATATACCTGCAGTTGTCTGAACACAGACAAAATGTTCAGCTGTCTGAATGAAAACAAATGTACAGCTGCTCGCTGTATGAAAACAACATCAGCAATTGTCTGGATGAGAATATAATCAACAGGTCTAGGTAAGGATAAAATAATTATACCACTATAATCAACCTAAAATATATTTGTTCACAAAATAACAGCACATTTCAGTGTGATGAAATAGAGCAATACATGTATGTGCATAATTCATTATGAAACTCACAATCAGGTATATAAGTGGTCTATTGTAAGTTGGCTTGCCACTGATACAATGTATTTCTCATATTTTCCTGAAACCACAAGCTTATGAACAGGAGAAATATGAGTGACAAAAACTTATACTATCATTCTTGTATACCAAAATATTTTATTGCTAGTTTTTCTGTGAATCATGTAAATACATGTATGTATATATTGCTCCATATCATAACACTCAAATGTGCTGCTATTTTGTGACTAAGCCATTTTTAGAAAGCCACACGTACATGCGTATGTGCACACATGCCTATTTTCTGTATTTATTTCTTTTTCAACAGGTTCTGTCCATCCATGACTGTGTTTATGGTTTGTTTCTAGACAGCAGGGCTGTCACAAGGTCAGGTGACTTGAAACTGGTGAATGCACAGCATGGCATCGAGTTTCTGAAGACAGCAAGACCTGTCCGATAAGTTGTCACCGACAGAGTTCTACTGTAATCTCCTGCTACTTTCAGGTAATTATCAGTTTGGTGGCATTTGATTTTGAAGTATGGTACACCCGTGCGCTTGCACAAAATCATTTTTGTTTGTAAAAGTGTTATCACATCACACATAAAGTAGCTTATAGTGTCCTGGAAATATTGCTGTCACAACACTAAGTTATGATTTACATATGACTGCTACCTCCACACTGTAAGTATATTTACAAGTTGACAGTAAACATTATTATCATGGTGCCATGGTGGTTTTTCTCCCAAGTCTTCATAACAGCTAGTGCTAGCTACCGGTCAGTTTGCCACTCTGTAATGCATGTATCTTTTTTCCAGTATGAAATAGATTTGTATATTATTACTGACTTGATCGCAGCCACTGAAACATCTGGATCATTACTTTGATGTGTGGCACAAAGGCAAGCGAATTGCATAAAAGGTTTGAGTTGAGCTGTGTGTTTACATGGAGGATTATATCCTTGAGTGTATGCAGAACAAAAACACACGAAACTGTCCTGTCATCGAAATAACCTACTCAGTATAAACTGCTGCTGGTACATTTTCACTTTTGTGCTTTTTTTACTTTCAGGTTTTGCTTTATCTATTATATTGGCCATCTGTTTTCAGTTTCTTTGCTGCTGCCAAAGGCTAAACACCACTTGAAACAAGGGATAAAGCCTGTTATCAACCATCACCACACATTACGAGTGTCCTTGACAGGCATGATCAAGGTATCATGTCTTATTTATGCACTTATTTTGACTTAGAGTTTAGATATGTTTCAGTCTCATCATTTAGTGTTTTGAGTGTTAGTCAAGGGGATGTATCTATGTGGCTGAAAATGAAATGGCCCCCCCAAAAACTTTCATTGGCTACAAAGGCTACACAATGCGCAACAGGCTTACCATCCTTGACTTCAACCACCAAGTATGCAAGCAGTATACCAAGATTAGCAACAGGCACTCTGTGGCATACCAGGTAGCACAGCAGAAATATGCATAGTACATGTATGTTACACACTTGTGCAATTTCTGGTACAAATGCAGTATTGTACATGTCATTTTCAGTATCATTACAGTACATGTATTTGTAGAAATATACTATTTAGGATTGTGACACTGACCATGAAAACTAATTCTTTCTTATGGCAAGTCAGGTGCAGAATTCCTGTTCATGTGCACTGTTTACAGTATGTAGTTATAACAAGGATGAAAAATGAAAGCAGACATGTATGCAATTTATGAAGAAGAATGTCCAAATGTATTGAAAACAAAAAATGTCCAACATTTTGCTTTTACATTCAACTTTAATACTTTCTTGTATAGAGAGTACAAAGTGCACAATATGGAGTATATATTACATGCATGTGTCCATTTATTCATGTCCCAACTACTTGTACAAACAGATGTAAACAATCTCCATGACAGAAAGTAAATTTTAAAAGTTAATGAAAATGTTCTCTTCATTCTGTTTTTTCTCATCAAGGAATGTGCTCCGTGGCCTTGTATCCCCAATGCCTCACTGATGAGAAGCTCTCCAGTTTGTTACATTACCTACGCAGTACAGATGACAAGATTGAGCGACGAGTGGATGTGGTTTTTCAGCAGAAGTAAAGACTTGGAGGTTGGTTTCACACACATACACAACCAGATAGTGCCCTCAGGTAGTTTAGATTGGGGCTTAGAAACTGCCATCTGATTATGGCCACCTGACAAGAGCAACAGTGTTTGCTGTTGCCAAGCCCCATATGGCTCTCATGCCACAACTGAAAAAAATCTGTATGTAGAGTGTTGGTGATGTTTGATTGCTATTATAATGTGGGAATTTTATTTGCAAATGTGATGCTATAATTTTTGACGCTGCAAAATTTGACTTCGGTCTGCTTCTTACAAATATCTAGAAAAGTTGGTTCTTCTGTTAACTCGATCAGCTGGATCAAATTCAGTAGTTCTTGTTGTCCATTATTATTAGATGATTCCCACACAAACAGTAGGCCGGATTGTCTTCACTGGTCACGCGCTGATAAGGTGTCGCCTCTACTCCCACATTCGATATGGTCACCAGGGGCTGCTCATCGGTTGAGTGCATCTTTAGTCTCCCCCAGGGAAAAGTTGGTTATGTTGGCCTGAAAACATATTCATATAATATCATGTTACCAAGCAGCATTGCAAAGCTACAATGTCTTTTATTATTAGAACAAAACTGTATAAATCGTTTGACCATCACCGAGACAAAGAAATTGTTTGTAAAAGTTATTTTGCAAATCTGTCTTGTATGGAGTTTATTGATTACACTGGCTGTGATTGATTCATTACGGTTGGTTTCATGTTGAGTAGATTATACTGGCTGATACCCGGTAGCCAAGTAAACTCATCTAGAACAGTGTTTGCAGTACATCTTCACATGTACTAACTGACCTTTGTTCTTGTCTTGCAGCTGCCTGCTGAGAGCAAGTTGGGGCACACTGCACTGCATCAGGCTGTTTGCTGTTCCAAAGTTTCTGTGTGACATTGCTGCTAACGCCCCTGCAGTTTGGTGACATGTTTGACACTGGCCAGTCTGTTGTCTCTTCACTGGTTGGACCTGTCCATGAAGGCTGTCTGTCTGCTGTGGAATCATGGCAATATTAGCATTTTGGTGGATAGCAAAATTTAGCATATGATGATAGAACTATATTACCATATGTAACATTACATTAGGAAATCGTTGCGGTATATATATATATATATATATATATATATATATATATATATATATATATATATATATATATATATATATATATATATATATATATATATATATATATATATATATATATATATATGCCTGCATGTGTACCCGCCCCCTCCAGCCCCCCCCCCCCTCTCCCTCACTTACCAAAACACAGTGACCAAGTTTGAATGACAGCATCATAAGCAAAATATACCATGCATATAATTCAATGACATCACTGAAATTGTTTCTTTATAATTAAAATGGTTGTCTCTGTTCTGTTTGTGTTTTTGCCTCATGTATCATTACAGTTATATATGGTGCAGGAAGTAAAAGTGCACATGTATGTTGTTCTGTAGAGAAGAACCCTATGAGGAAAGAACGTCGCTTAGAAATGACAGTTACAACACAATTTATTACTAGAAAATATGAATAAAATTGTGTTGTAGCTGTCTTTTCTAAGCGTCTTTCTTTTTTTCGTTGAGTTCGTCTCAGCATTACACACGCTTCGCAGTCACCATTTTGATCTGGACTATGTGGTTCTGTAGGGTACATAGACTACTTGGTCTTGTTGAGGATAGACATACTCATTTCATAAAAAAAATCAGCTGTATTTTTAGGAATTATGACAATCATGGTAATTGTGTTTTATTTATGTATACACTTATTGATGTAAACCTGCCTGTCCCGGATTGGCCTCCGCAGCCACGAAAATGCCTGCAGACGACGTGGGCAAGCCCTATAGAATCTTCGTTCATGAAGTCAAGCCAAGAGACACTTATTGATGTACTTGACGATTTTGGTAAACTCATAACAGAAGCCTCACAATGAAAGGCATTTTTAACAGTTTCACTCAGTACAGATATAAACAAATAAACCATACGTTGAAGTGTATTTGAAAACAATGTTTTTGTCACAAAATGAAGATCAAGTGAGATATACCTCTTGCTGTTGTGAACTGATATATTTCCTTGATATTTATTTTTGTGGGTTGAGTCATTTCAGTTTTCTGATAGAGAACATTGCTATATGGAGTAATCAGAAATAAATCCCACATGGTTTGCTGTCAGTGCAAACATAGATAAACTATGAATGAAATATATTGTGGTTAGAATACCAATTACATAATATATATATATATATCTGTTTCCTAACATTTATTTCATATCTCATAACCATAGCACGAGGTGAAAGAAACCTAATGCTCCAGCCGAAGGGGTGCATGCCTGCATGATGCCAGCTTGCTTTCATCTGCTTCCTAAAGTCAATCGGGCAGGGGGGGGGGGGGGGGGGGGGAAGAATTCGCACAACCCCCCAAAAATGGAAAAATTAGTAACATTTAAATTAATTTGGGTCGAGGGCATAAACAGACATAATTATATGGTCTTGTCAAAAAAATGTATACATTATTGGTATGGCGAAGGCCGGAACCATCTGCTGCGGCCCTGTATCTAATTATTTTGAAACTTGCCTCTCGTTTGCTCGTGCACCCTTTAGCTTGTAGTTGGTGTATCGGTGTTTGCTGTCAGGCACCTGCATGAGGTATGCATTGGGCAGGGTGCATTGCGTGTGCATAGACAGCAGTTGGTCTGGGGAGAAAATATTATCACTGAACTCATCAAGTTTGCAGACGGTAATTATCTTTTGTGATACATAAAAAAAACAAAAAAGAAGATGAGAAGTAAACGACAAAGCAAAATATTACCTAGTGCTTAGATTCTTATAATGGAATCAAATTTTATGTCCGTGTAACACACACGAACAGGCACAATCACATCAATGGGTGACCGTCTTCACTCCTAGAAGCTGATTCAGCTTTTCAAAATCCCGAAAAGCTGAATTTCAGCTGTTTGGTTCAGACAGAACAGGCCTTCAGCCAGCCTGTTCCAAATGCAAAAGTCATACATTCTCATGAGCCCCTGCATCCGCAGGAGCTCATGGGAATGTATATCGCTTGCTGGCCATGGATTTATGGGGCATATTTATGTCCCGTTTACATTCATTTCATATTCTCGCACTGTCACCCATGCACATCACATTGTTGCATGATGACCTGTAAATTATCTCCCAGGCTTTTGTGAAAAATAAAATCGTTTTGAGGTGGGCGTTTGCGCGTTGCTTAGCACGGGAGTGCTGTCCCTTACACACACATTATCTAGTAGCTTCCCTTCGTAAAAATGGCGACTACCATAAAGACTTGTTGTTTGCAAACGCTTTCGAGGAAACCTTGTTTTGGATAAATGCGAGGACATAAGAAATGAGAAGACCACGATATAGCATGTTCGACGTACCGTCACCATTCCCTGGGCCATTTTTGGACGCTGTGGACGTCGCTCAGTGCTTCCCAGTACCGGCCCAGAAGTGAAAGTTGGATAGTCATCTTTCGTTGTTGTTGCACGAGAATTGTGGGTGTTACCGTGTACGGACAGATGCAACTGGAAGTGACCTTTGGCAGCTGAGTGGCGTATACCTGTTTGCATGAACTGTGACAGCCGTCAAGGACGTCTGACACTCTACAGCAGCTATAGTAACGTGAATGTTCGGGGATCCCATCTGATGAGGCCCTGTCAGGGTTGCACTTCAAGTCAGGTAGGGACTTCGAAATTTTTTTTCGCTGTCCTCAACTGACTAATTGCTGAACCAGGACCTTTAAGTCAGTAATATAGTATTTCAAATAACATAATATCAAATACACGAAGAACCAAATATGCTTGCTTACTAACACACAAATAAAAATCGAGAAAAATGAATATAATCCGTAAGCTACTGAATCTCCCCAGCGGGATCACGAACGACAAGTTCGAATCAAACTAATGCCTTCGCAAATTAGACATTTACAGCACAAGGCTCCTTTAACTAACAACGTTTCAGAACAAACAAGGCTCCTTTATCTAGCAACGTTTCAGAACAAACAAGGCCCCTTTAAATAGCAACGTTTCAGAATAAACAATATCACGTATACAAATGGATTGACTGATTGATTGATTGTACATTGCTTAACGTCCCGACATCAACAAGACTTTCTCAGGACGTGCCTGCACTGCTTGTGAAAAAAAAAGCAAAAACAAAAAAACTAAACAGAATATTGAAAGTAAGTCGCCATCGACATGAGGCCTATATAAAGCTAAGACCATTTAGCAACACACATCCAATACCAAGAGCTACAGGCAGTGCAGACAGTAGGGAGAGTGTCACGACCCCGCTCCTGGGGTGCTAACTATGAGTGCTGTCACTCGAGATTCACCCAACCCACACTAACACAAACCTAACACAAACACCAGAGGAACAATGACGACGACATTTATTAAATAATACCCTAACAAACACCAACTATTCTCACACAGCCACGCATTCACACCTCACATTCACACTCGCACACGTACAAGCCCCTCACCCTGAATATCTATATACGATACAAAATAACAGCAAAATGTATAATAACTAAATATCCCTAATAAAATACAAATGAACAATATATAAATAAAACTATTCTTACTACTAATATAAAAGAAACTGAAACGCTTAAACCATACGCCACTAGACACCGCCGGAAGCACAAGCGTCAAGCGCCAGCGCCAGTTGTAGCAACGCCTTTGCTTCCACGGAGAGTCTATCACAGCACGTGGCTCCTTAAGTAATAGCACAATAACTAAATGAACCAAATAAGCTTGCTTACTAACTCAAATAAAGATCGAGAAAAATGAATACAATCCGTACGCTACTATATTTCCCCAACGGGATCACACCCAACAAGTTCGAAATAAACTAAAGTTTTCACAACCTAGATATTCGCAGCACAAGGCTCAATTAGCTAGCACGTCTCAGAATAAACAATATCACATATGCAAATGGAGACTAAACAATATCACATATGCAACTGGAGACTAAACAATATCACATATGCAATTGGAACAAATGTCCTTAGCCTGATATAAATGAAAGTTGAATAAACAATATATTCCATGTCAAGGGACCTTCTCGCCGGAAGCACAACCGTTAAGCGCAGCTCAACTCGACGCTCTTGCTTCCGCGATAAGGTCTTCCGCAACACAGGCTACTTCAAACAATATAATAACTCAAAAATGACTCTGTAACAAAGCTCCTCTCGCAATACAGTCGCTACAAAGAGATGATATATACTAACGTTCTTTACAACATTATAATTATACAAAACTTCACGTAAACAGGTTAGAAAGAACTACATTGGGACGACCCGACCTGACTAAATACGACGTGTGCCGCGACACTCGCGAAGGCACCCAGGTCCGGTGTCGTAGCCCACAAGGCGGAGTGATAGTCAGCTTCCACGCAGTACCACAGCACGGTGGCAGACTATCTGGTTAGTTCTTTGGATTTAAAGATGCACTAAAACACAGGTGCAAAAATACTCATAAATAACTAACAAAAGACAAGATAATCACATAACCCTTCCCGCAACTTTAAACTCAACCTCCACAAAATACATATTCACAATCGCATCACGCTTCCCGCAACAATAGATTTAACCTCAACATATTCTCTTCATCTCTCTCCCGCAACAATAAATGCAACCTCAACATATTCCATTTACCTCTCTCCCGCAACAATAATGCAAACTCGAAATACATATTTACGCGTCACCACGTGACTCACTTCCGAATACACCTCCTACGATAATTACCGAGACGACGCTAGTCGCCTACTCGGCGTTAAATCCCCAAACCAATCCGCCGTTAGATACTCTAAATATTACAACATACAACAAACGGCATTCACTTCTACTCTACTCTCTTCTATTCTACGCCTGCCCCCCAATACACAATAGCCAAACTAATAACAATACAGAACAAGCAACCACAAACATACCCCCCCCCCCCTCGAGCAAATGGCCACTTGAGGATTGTTACGTGTACTTACTGTCATCCGTGAAGACGCCCCGGCTGGGACGAAGACAAACAAGACAAGACAAGCCAGGGGTAGAGTCGTTACAGCTCCTCTTCTCTCGTCTTAGGACACCGACTCCCGGGCTCGACCAGGGCCGTTTCGTAGGACCGTCACAGCAGGACGACACAGCTACTTGAGGCGGCGGCAATTGGAAAACCACGCCCGCACAAACCCCCCTCAGAGACAACGTTGAAAAGACGACTGCTTCGTTCGCTGGTGAAAATGCGACTGCCTAGTAATTTTGAAACTTTAGGTTGGCGAAAAAACGCTCACTAAGTCTTGGGATGTAAGAACACGTGAAACACTAACCACCCGATGGCGTTCAGACTAAACGACCACGTGCGGCACGCCACTTCCAAACTCTCGTACAGCAGCAACCACTCTTGTTCAGGCCAAATACTACACACTACGCTATCGCTACCCGGTGACTAACTACATCCTGCCACCCCTCTAAAATAACTCCCCTATAAAATTAGACTAAAAAAAACTCGTGTCGTGACAGAGTTTTAAAAAGGCAAATACATGTGAATGGACAAGGGTAGACACATGCCCCAGAATAAGAGGGGAAAACCCACCCTGTGGGGCTGACCAGGGTGACCCTGGGAACTAAAAAGAAGTTAACCCCATCCAAGTCCTCCAGGGCAGACCCGGGTGGGGGCGTATACAAATGGAGCAAACGTCCTTAACCTAACACGACTGACAGTTGAATAAACTCAATATATTTCACGTCACTGGACCTTCTCGCCGGAAGCACAACCGTTAAGCGCAGCTCAGCTCGACGCTCTTGCTTTCGCGATAAGGTCTTCCGTAACACGGGCTGCTTTTAAATAATACAATAACTCAAAATGTCATTGTGACAAAGCTCCTCTCACAATACAGTCAGTACGAGGAGATGAAGTAAATCTCACAATGTTTTTTACAAGAATATACGCAAACAAAACTTCGCTTAAACAGGTTAGAAAATAATAAACAGGACGACCCGAGTAAACACGAGGCGCGCCACGACACTCGCAAAGGCACTCAGGTTTGGCGTCGTAGCCCCACAAGGCGGAGTGACACAGTCAGCCTCCACTCTCAGTACACCAACGGATTAGGATAAGAACCAGAATGGGAAAAGGATTTAGACTGGATTTTGGACTGGAATTGGACTGGATTTGGATGCACTAAAACACAGGTGCAAAAATACACATATAAATACCTAACAAAAGAGCCAAAATAATCACATCACCCTTCCCCCAACTTTAATTGCCATCTTTTATATTCCATTCACCTCTCTCCCGCAATAGATTCAACTTCAACAGAATACATATTTACAATCGCATGACGCTTCCCGCAACAATAAATTCAACCTCAGCAGAATACATATTTACACGTCACCCCGTGACTCACTTCCGAATTCACCCTACGACGCTAAATGGTGAAATGGCCTTAGTCGCCGACTCGGCGTTAAATCCCAATAACTACACCGCCGCCCACTACTCTACAAACTACAACATACAACAAACGGCCTTCACTTCTACATTCTATTCTTACACCTGCCCCCAAAACACACTAGCCAACATAATAATACAGACCAAGCAAACAAACAAACCCCCCGAGCAAATGGCCACTAGAGAATTGTCGCGTGTACTTACTGTCATCCGTGAAGACGCCCTGGTTAGGACGAAGACAAACAAGGACAAGACAAGCCAGAGGTTAAGTCGTCGCAGCTCTTCTTCTCCTCGTCCTAGGACACCGGCTCCCGGGCTCGACCAGGGCCGTCTGGTAGGGACGCCACAGAGAGACGACACAGCTACTTGAGGCGGCGGCTAATGGAAAACCACGCCCACACAAACCCCCCTCAGAGACTTCGTTGAAAAGATGACTGTTCTTGCTCGCAGCTGGAATGCGGCTATCTCGTTCACTGTTGGAAATGCGACCGACGATCAATTTGGATAACTTTAGGTTGGCAAATAAAAACCGCTCACTTCATCCTGTGATGTGAAAACACGTGAAACACTAACCACCCGACCGCGTTCAGACTGGGCGGCCACGTTATTTACGCCGACTTCCGCACTCTCACACGGCAGCAAATACTCGTGTACAGGCCAAATACTAGACACATATGCTATCGCTACCCGGTGACTAACTAAACCCTGTCACCCCTCTAAACTTATTCCCCTACACAATTAGGCGGAAAAAAATGTGTCGTGATACCAACAATACATGTATCATGTACAAAATCAGACCTACCTTGTATCCAGTCGCTTGCCACGCAGTCCTGCGCTCAAAATCTATAAGTTTTATCGCTTGAACCCAGTGAGAAAAGTCGCGTTTGATTGCTACGGATTCTGATCTTGTCACTGGCTGGTAAATGTGTGATATTCCAGCTACATAAATTAAGCACAATCGCACAACTGGGCAATGTAGCTAATTGACAAACGTAGTCGCGTTCCATGTGTATTTGCAAGAAAATACAGTCTGACGTCAGAAATATTTGGCGTTTTGCTCCTGACATCAGACACACATTCGAGGCTTCAAATAGTGATTAATTTAGACTGAACGACAATGGCATGAACCATCTGTGTTGGGTTACTTCTCGGGTTACTTCGTGGTTTGTATTCCTCTGAAGCTCATTATCAGACTACAATGCCACGATGTAACCCGAGAAGTAACTCAAACAGACGATTCAATGCCTAGATGCCGGTATAACACTGGCCTTTGCATTTGCGGCCCTTGTACATTCTCATTAAAGCTTGAGATAGCACTATGAATGTGGAGTGTGTGGTGATGTCGGCGATCAAAAAAGTCGACATGATGTAGTTGTCTGCCGGGGCCATCACTGTTACACAGCTGTCGATGTTGGGCGGCAGTTGCTCGCCTACCGAAAACCCTGGAGTCATTATGTAACCTGAGCAGAAGAGAGTAAATTTATAACCAGTAAGGTGAGGAACATGATTTAAAAGGACAAGCACATGAATAATTTACTAATCTTTGGGGTATGAAAAGGGTTAACGGAGATAATTTACCGAAAGTGATTTTGGTTCTTGTCCATTGAAAATGCTGAGCAGTTAACTCCTTCTCTGCCACTGTACGTACGCTCTATGTTCATTTTTGCTTCTGAAATCTTGGTTCAGTCAAGAACAAAAGCCAACACTGTCCAAGAAACGTGGATACAAATTGCTCTCAGCAAGAGGAATAGATCCTGAGAGCCCTCGCATTTGCAGGTTCTAATGCGGATCTGTGTCTCTTGCAGATGGATAGTGGTTACGTTTTTATCGGTTGATGGATTACAGACCCCTTGATAGCACTTTTTAGCGGGGCAGAATTGTTTCTTGCTGTAACGCACGCAGATTTTCAACCAGTCACTCGCACAGACCCACAAACGCAACGGGCACATACACAAAAACGCTAACTCTCAGTCGGTCGTGCAGTATAAACGCAAAACATCATTTCTGTTTTCTCTGTGGCCCCGTTTAATCATAATTAACAAAACGTAAACTCAAAAATATTCTTCAAGTGTCATATGGCTGAACGTGCGTGGAACTGTGGTTTATTAGAGTGCACTGTGCAGCCCAGTACCTCCGTCTTCAGCACTCGGGGTTTCTGTCGGGGTTACCTCACCCTTAACTCCTGTTCAAATCCTTGGAGCACAGAATGGTTTGGTTTTGAAGTGTCCTTCCCCTCGATGGGTTGCCTACCAAAGCTTAATGGTGAGTTGTGTTCTGCGCCTAGTGGCTGCATCAAGCACTGCTCTCTGCACATTTTGTGTATTTTTGTTGGTTCTCGGAGGATTGCAAGCATCATTTTGGTATCAACATGTTTGTCATCAGCAGCTGATCATCATGGTGTAATTTCTTTCTTCATTTTGTGAAAACATTTTGAGTATTTCATTGGAAAAGAAAAGACATTTTTCAGTTGAAATCTGTCTCAGTGACATTTCAGCAGTTCATGAACTGTACTCAGTAGTCAGTGTCAACAGTGCAAACAACACAATAGTGTGGCCTGTTAGACTGCCCTGCATAACAATAGTGTTTGTGACCTGGCCTAGTTTTGGCATTCAAGTGTACAGATACTGTATAGATGGATACCTACAGCACCCTGATACGGACTTTTATTTCCCAAGCAAAGAACTTTAGACTCCAAAGGTGTGTTTATGACGTATTATCAGAACTTGGGATTCTTGCCAAGCCTGGACGTAAACGTGGCTGCAGAGGTGGCAAATTGTGCCACCAACGCTCTGGACTTTTAGCACTTTCCAACAGCCAGTCTTCAGAATTCCTGTCTCCTCCCAAGGGGCACGGTATGGTGTCTTCACTGCTGCCTTCTGTGACTCGGTCACCTTCTTTTGCTTCACTGCTGCGCCTGTCTTCAGTGCCACACTCTCCACCGCACGGGCACCCAGTGACGTTATCTCCACTCGAGCACCTGTCTTCAGTGCCCCACCCTCCACCCCAGGGGCACCCAGTGATGTTATCTCCACCCAAGCACCTGTCTTCAGTGCCCCACCCTCCACTCCAGGGGCACTCAGTATTGTCATCTCTACACTCATGCCTGTCTTCCGCGCCCCACCCTTCACCCCAGGAGCACTCAGTAATGTCCGCGCCACCCCAGCACATGTCTTCGATGTCCCACCCGCCACCCCAGGAACAATCAGTGATGTCATCTCCACCCAAGTACCTGTCTAAAGTGTTCCACCCTCCACCCCAGGGGCACATAGTGATGCCACCTCCACTTCATCACCTGTCTTCAGTGCCCCACCCTTCACCTCAGGGGTACTCGGGATTGTCTTCAACCCAGCGCCTGTTGTCGGTGCCCTGCTGTCCACCCCAGGGGTACTCGGTGCCCTGCTGTCCACCCCAGGGGTACTCGGTGTTTTCATCTGTACCTCAGCACATGTTTTCAGTGCTTCAGTCGCCTCACTCTTTTTCAGCCAAGTGGCCTACCCCAGTGTCGTTTCCCCCACTCCACCCAAAGCCGCTTCCCCTGCCGCGGCTGTCCCTACATTTACCACCGCCCATGCCGCAGGCCTCACCATCGCCATCACAGCAGCAAAGTCATCACATGCCTGCAGCGCCCGCGGGTCCTCCGCCAACACAATGCCTGCTGCCTGCATTATCAGTACCCCAGTGGGGCCATCCTACACCCGGTGTCCCACCGCTACCACCTCTGGTACTTCAGCCCCCACCATCACTATCATTCGTGTGGCAGCCCCCACTTCCACTTCATTGGGCTCCATTCCAACCATCACCACCCCCTCAAACCTCTCCGTCATCACCATCACAACTTCTTGAACGACCACACCTGTCCCAAGAAACATTACAACCCGTCTCAGTCTACATCAGCTCCAAGAGAATCACAAGCCATACTCACCAGACTGGTAATGTATCTAACCTTATTCAGGTTCATCTTCAAGACACTACCAAAGTACCAGGTCAGCTGTGCTTGGCACTGTTTAACGTGCGCTCAGTTGGTTGTGCCAAGAAGCGCTCTGAGTGTGCGAGTTTGTTACCGACCATCATGTTGACATTCTGTTCTTAACAGAGACCTGGCTTCGTGCCTCAGGTGATGAGGCCAAATGTGCTGATCTTGCCCCATCTGGATACTCTGTGAAATCCTTCCCCCGCGATTCTCGTGGGGGTGGTATTGCAGTCGTCCTCCATGAAGCACTGCAGCCTTTTGCATCATTCTCAACATCTTTTAGTTTCTCCCATGAGTCTTTTGAGCTTGTACAGTTTACTCTAGCTTTAACTCAGAAAACTGTTCATTTTCTATGCCTCTACAGACCCCCGCCAAACCGCAAGAACAAATTAACTGATTCAATGTTTGTTGATCAATTTCATGATCTTCTCGACCACTGTAATTCTCTTGCTGGCAGTCTGATAGTCCTTGGTGACTTTAACATCCACTTTGACAATCAGAAGCACCACACCACCTCTGCACTCATGGACATTTTACACATGTTCAGTCTTTCACAAGTTGTCGACAAACCAACTCATAGACAAGGGCATACTATTGACTGGATCCTTCATAGATGTGACGATGATATCTTGTGCTCAGCACAGGTTTCTGATGCAATATGTTCAGACCATTACTGTGTGATCAGTCATTTGAGGGCCATAGTCCCACCTCCAGTGCCTATGCTTACCATAGTGCGCAATGTTCGTGCCATTGACAGACTAGCCTTCAAGGCTGACCTCGTTCAGTCACTGTCTCACCATCCTAGTCCTAGTGCCGAGGAGTTTGAGTCATGTTTACGCACTGTCTTAGACAACCATGCACCATCTTCAAAGCGTAAAAAGTCAGCTCATAGAATCAGCCCGTGGTATAGGTTTGTGAGCAAAGAGCTGCGTTCGGCTAAGCAGATGCGGCGCCAAGCTGAGAGAATGTGGTGCTCAACTAGGTTGACTGTTCACAAGCAGATATACACATGTTCTAAGAAGCATGTAAATGAGATTGTTCATGGAGCAAAATCTTCGTTTTACAACAGGAAGATCAGTGAGTGCACAACAAGCAAAGAATTGTATAATGTGACCAATAAGCTTATGGTGAAGAAGACTCCATCACCTCTTCCCACTACATTTCCCCCGTGCCAGCTGCCTCAGCTTTTTGCAGATTACTTCGTTGATAAGGTCCGCGAAATTCGTGATTCTCTGGATCTCATGCCCACTTCAGTTTTGTTCACCGAAAAACGCTTTAGTGGAGAACCTCTCTCAGCCTTCGAACCTGTGCTAGAGGATGAGGTCAGAAAAGTGATCACAAACACTGCCCCCAAAACTTGTGAGTTAGACCCCATACCCACTCCCTTGTTGTACGAGTGCCTGGATGAAGTGTTGCCTGCCATTACACAAGTCATCAACAACTCTCTCTCCACTGGTATTTTTCCTGAAAGCTTCAAGACTGCACTTGTGAAACCCCTATTGAAGAAACCATCTTTAGACCCAAATGTACTGAAAAACTATCGCCCAGTTTCCAATCTTACATTTCTATCAAAGATTCTTGAGAAAATTGTCCTTGTTCAAACTTTAAAGCATGTCAACTCTAATAGTCTGTTCAGTGTATTCCAGTCTGCATATCGTCCCCATCGTAGCACTGAAACAGCTTTGCTGAAGATATTCAATGACCTGCTTTGTGCTTTGGACGAGCGTAAGATCACAGTCCTTGCTTTGCTGGACCTGTCCAGTGCGTTCGACACTATTGACCATGAAATTTTGCTGTGCCGTCTTCAATCTGTATTTGGCATTGAAGGCACAGTCTTGGCATGGTTTAGTTCATACCTGACTGAACGATCCCAGATTGTTTCTGTCGACGGCTGTCGTTCTGAGCCATCACCTCTTCGGTTTGGTGTACCCCAGGGCTCGGTCCTAGGACCTGTATTGTTCTTACTGTATGTTCAGCCCCTGTCCGACCTGATTTGTAGTCGCTCCATTTCCCATCATGCATTTGCAGATGATACGCAGATGTACAAAAGTGATACTGTCGAGCGAGCTGTGAATGCTGTCCAAAGTATAAGCCAGTGCATTGACCATGTCAAATCATGGATGACCACCAACAAACTGATGTTAAATGATGGCAAAACTGAAGCAATGTTGGTAGCTAATCCAAGATTATCTTCGTCCCTGCCTTTACCATCATCATTGTCTGTGGATGGAACACTCATTGGCTTCTCTGCGAGTGTGAGAAACCTGGGTGTTACACTTGACAGCGAGTTATCTATGTCACAGCATGTCAGTGCAGTGTGTAGATCCGCTTATCTGGAACTTCGTCGTATTAGTTCAGTTCGTCACCTGCTGACCGTGGAAGCCACTAAAACACTAGTTTGTGCATTTGTGCTGTCCAAGCTAGATTATTGTAACTCTTTGCTTTGTGGCTGCCCTCAGTATCTCATTGGTCGCCTCCAAAAAATTCAGAACAATGCAGCCCGGCTTGTTGTGAGAGTCCGTAAGACTGAGCATGTCACACCCATCTTGAAGTCCCTTCACTGGCTACCTGTGTCCTCACGTATTCAATACAAAGTTATGTCAATCTGTTTTAACTGCCTTTCAGGCACCAGCCCAGAATACTTGTCTTCTTTGCTGCATGTGTATACACCCTCTCGTGAGCTCCGCTCCTCTTCTGATAAACGGAAGTTGTGTGTACCTTCTGTCCAAACTAAAACATTTGGTCAGCGCACTTTTGTTTATCAAGCCCCAGTGTTATGGAATACACTTCCTCTTGAGGTCAGAAACAGTGAGTCTGTCTCTGACTTCAAGAGGTCGTTGAAAACTCACCTCTTCAAGCTTTACTTTGAATAACTGCCAGTGTTTGATGCCTTAGTTGTAGTTCTGCAATCCTCCTTGTTTAGACTAAATGTTAATTATAATATAAATTATTATGTATGTATTGTTGTTTAGTTTATTGTAAAAGTGGTGTGTTCGGGCATTGTGCTTTGTTTGTTATGTGCATATGTCATTGTATTTTTATTTTTGTGTACAGATTGTAAAGCGCTTAGAGCTTTTGAGTAAGATTAAGCGCTATATAAATACTCATCATTATTATTATTATTATTATTATTATTATTATTATTATGTGTCTGATCTACTCAGGTTTTTCCTCGGAGTTTTCCTTCGACAACCAAGGTTATCGAGCATCCCTGCCCGGAATAATATAGGGTTTACTCCCCTAGCCTTTGCCTCTCCCAAGTCACCCACAAGGCAGTGGGTGCTATTTACCCATAGCTGGGGATCTGGTTCATGGACATCAGGGCTTGTACACATATTGATGGGCCTGCATGCCACATGTCTGGGGGCCAGATCTCCTCCGAGTCCTCTGTAGACCAGCCCGAGTCCTTAAGGTGCTCGGTTACCGTGAGTCGCTACAAGGAGGCACTACATGAGGCTTATTGTTGGAGAGGCTGTGTACTCATTCGGAGCTCGACAGCGGAGGAGAGAGGACTCGTTCCAGTGTGCAGTGAAGCAGATCGCAACAGTGTGCTTGGTGTATTGTGTAGCATAGGCAAGAGTGATAGAGATCGGTGACGGAGCTGTAGGTAGCTCCCGTCACCAACTAGATTCTGAATAGGAAGGATTCTAAACACTGTGGATAGATAGACAGTGTTAGGTTAGAATAGGCTGCAGGGATCCTTAGCCCGATAGAGCGGTGGTCCTAGGCCTGGCCATAGATATAGTTAGATTAGAACTAGGACGGCCACATTTACCGACTTCACAGGACGTCTGACTCCAGGACTTATGATCCACGATCGGTTGTTTGTCAGGTATGGACGTACCACTCACAAATCGCTAGCTTGTATGGTGCACTTGTATTAGTGCCACTAGTTTAAGTTAAGTTAACATAAACAAAACGCTTACGCTGTAGCTTTAAGTTTACATGGCGCCATAACCCCACTTGCTAAGTCGTAATAGCCCCCAACAGCTAAAGGAAACAACGCTTACGCTTGAGCTTTCACTTGTGTCAATAATAGCTTACGCTTATGCAGAGGCTTACGCTGTAGCTTTTACTTTACGCTTAGCTTCTGCTTAGCTTTAATAGTAGTTTACGCTAGACGATATCCAGGAGAGCAGGCTGGCTAGGGTCGACCCGTGGTCGAAAAACAAGATGGACATCCAAGAGGGCCATTTGAATTCAAATTCGAACAGCGGCCAAAATGGCGGCCGGATTACAAACAAAGAACAGCCCGGCGGGAAAAGCCTGCCTAGCGACAAAGGCAGCACGGTAAGCGAACCCCGCGTAACCCGCCTTGCGGCTGCGCGGGGCAAAAACAAAGAAGTTGAGCAAGAAGCCCAACACTCGTAGAGACGGACGAAAGTACTGGTATGACACAAACCGTAGCATTGATTGATTGATTGTACATTGCTTAACGTCCCGACAGCAACAAGGCTTTCTCAGGACGTGCCTGCACTGCTTGTGAAAAAAAAAAAAAACTAAACAGAACATTGAATGTATGTCGCCAGCCGGTCAAATACGTTAAATAAACCTAAAACACGGGGCCTAAATAAAGCTAAGACCATTTAACAACACACATCCAATATCAAGAACTACAGGCAGTGCAGACAGTAGGGAGAGTTTTAAAAAGGCAAATACAGGTGAATGGTTGATTGATTGATTGTACATTGCTTAACGTCCCGACAGCAACAAGGCTTTTTCAGGACGTGCCTGCACTGCTTGTGAAAAAAAAAACTAAACAGAAAATTGAATGTATGTCGCCAGCCGGCCAAATACGTTAAATAAACCTACAACATGGGGCCTAAATAAAGCTAAGACCATTTAGCAACACACATCCAATATCAAGAGCTACAGGCAGTGCAGACAGTAGGGAGAGTTTTAAAAAGGCAAATACAGGTGAATGGACAAAGGGTAGACAGAAACGCATGCCCCAGAATAGAGAGAAAAACCCACCCTGTGGGGCTGACCAGGGTGACCCTGGGAACTAAAAAGTACCTAACCCCACCCAAGTCCCCCAGGGCAGACCCGGGTGGGGGAGCAGGTGAATGGATCTCGGGTAGACAGAAACACATGCCCCAGAATAGAGAGGAAAACTCACCCTGTGGGGCTGACCAGGGTGACCCTGGGAACTAAAAAGTACCTAACCCCACCCAAGTCCCCCAGGGCAGACCCGGGTGGGGGACAAACCGTAGCAAACGCAGAAACCGCCAATACTACCGATAACGGCAGCCACACCGAAGTCAACGAGGGCGAACAATCAGCCGATTCGGATTCGGACCCAGAGCCCGAGACGGAAAGTGACCCAGGGCTTAAGTTTAGCACCGTACGTCGTCGACAGCGGAATCGCCCGAACACAAGAGAAAAAATATGGTTCAATTTCCCGGTCATGATTACACCGGAAGACGGGTCAGCGGACCTCTTTCATATGAACATCAAAAACCGGTACGAGGCGCTATCAGACGCATTCGGGCCACCATCGGACACAAAGAGGGTAGGCTACGGGAAGAGAATACTGATTGCCTCCTTCACGAAGGAACAACAGACGAGAGCCCTGGCACAAACGCGCGTCAGGGCAACAAAGGTAAAATGTACCCTCCCTACCCCCCCCCCTCCTCCCCCCCCCAAGGGACATGACTAAAGAAGTCATGGCCCTAGGAGTGATAAAACCCATCTTCCCCCAAGAGGATGTAACCTTCGTCGAGGGCGAAATCAGGCAACTCCACCCAAAGGCACGAGTACTGACTCGGGCAACATCTCCCTTCTTACGCTACTCGACCTCTCTGCCGCCTTCGACACTATAGACCACTCTATCCTCCTCCACCACCTTCACCATTCCTTTGGCATCACTGACTCTGCTCACTCCTGTTTTTCTCTCCTACCTACCTAGCAGTCCGTCACCATTGACGGCGTCTCCTCCAACCCAGTCACGCTCTCCTGCGGAGTTCCACAGGGGTCCGTCCTGGGCCCGGTCCTTTTCACACTCTACACGTCTCCCCTATCCAACATCATCCAGTCTCACCACATTAACCACCACCTCTACGCTGACGACTCACAACTACTAGTCAAAGACAAACTCGACAACACTCAGTTACTACTGACTCGCACGGCTGACTGCTACGAAGACGTCAAAACTGGATGACAGCAAACAAGCTTAAACTGAGTGACGACAAAACGGAAGCCATGCTGGTAGGCACTCGCCAGAAACTTTCCCAGCTCCCTCCCTCCCTCCACCTTCAACTCGACATCACCCCCATCTCCCTCTCTGACTCGGCCAAAAACCTCGGCGTTATCATCGAATCCTCTCTTTCCATGACCATCTTTGTTTCCGCCACGACCCAGGCATGCTACTTCCACCTCAGCCGCATCGGTCAGATCAGAAAATACCTCACTGCCGAAGCTGCCACCAAACTTGCTGTCTCTCTCATCCTATCTCGCATCGACTACTGCAACTCTCTTCTTTTCAGGCCTCCCTCACTCCACCACTTTCACTCTCCAGCGCGTCCAGAACAATGCTGCCCGCCTCGTCCTCAGAAAGAAAAAAATCCGACCACATAACTCCCCTGCTCAAACTCCTTTACTGGCTTCCCATCCCCCAACGCATCCAATACAAGATTCTGTCTCTCTGCTACAAATCCCGGAACAACTGCGCTCCCGCCTATCTCTCAAACTTACTTCACCCCTACACTCCTCCCCGCTCCCTCCGCTCTGCCTCCGACCCTCTCCGCCTCCACATCCCCCGCACCAAACTCAGCACTTTCGGCCCCCGCTCCTTCTCAGTATACGGTCCATCCATCTGAAACACTCTCCCACTGTCTCTCCGTCAGAAACACTCTCTCTACTCCTTCCAGTCCGCCCTCAAAACTCACCTCTTTCCACAGTTTTAGCACCATACCACCATACTCCCCAACCTAAGCAGACTGTCGTAATGTATTTCACTATTTGTGGTTCGTGAGTCGTTGTCTAAAGCGTGCGCATTCGTGCGCAAGTTGTGAGTGCGCGCTTACAGTTATAATTATTATAAGATAAGCGCATTATAAATACGGTATTTATTATTTTTTATTTAGTACTGAAGAGATTGCCCCTAAAAGGTGGCCAAACAAGCCGAGCCATCCTGGTAGAATTTCCGGGAGAAGCACTCCCCAGAACAGTCAAAATAGGGTGGGGGGGGGGGGGGAGATATTCCACCCAGAAAGGTTCAAAGGTAACGCACTAATGTGCAAAAATTGCCAAAGATTTGGGCACCACACAAGACCATGCAAAGCCCTACCAAGATGCGCAACATGTAGTTAATGCCATCCGACGAAAGAATGCACAATCACAGAACCAGAAAAGTTGAAATGCCCCAACTGCACAGACGGCGGCCACTCCGCACACTATGGCGGCTGCGAAGAGACCACAACAGAGCAGCCCGCATTGCTAACTTAGGGCAAGTACCCTATATGGAAGCCCTAATGAGCGAAAGAGCAAAAAAAAAAAAAAAAAAAAAAAAAAAACAGGCCCCAAACACCCACGCCAAAGCACCAACCAAACCGAACCGGCGCCCCGACCCACAAACAAGACAACCAAACAGTGACGTTAAGCCCGCAGCAAGTAGCCCCCACAAACACCAAACAGAGACCGCTCAAAACCACCAGGCTAGCAAACACTCGCAGCCACCGTCACACACCCCAGCCCACGGACAGCAACGGTCGGTGGCCGCGCCAGGGTCGATGGGGACATCGATGGAAGAAGCGACTGGCCATCTCCCCTCCCCCACCCCTTCCTTACTTGGGACGGCATATCAAGTATGTACAGAGAGACCCAACCATTAAGGGGGGAGTCGGGTCAGGACGGACCGGTCACCCAGAATGCAAGCGCGCCACCGATTCGTTACCTGGTTCATGGGCTGGCGCCTCTACAAGTTGAAGGACATGCAAGCTACGGGCAACGAGGCAGACCTCAACATCTTCTACCGTTACTTCCAAGATATACTCGAAGCATGTAGATAAGATGGCAGACCTCCGTATCATTCAATGGAATTGCAGGTTCCTCTACTCCAAACTAGATGATTTCAGAAATTGACTAACCCCCAACCCCCCGGAAATCCTCGCACTCCAGGAGACGGGTTTCCGGGATACCCCCCCCCCCCCCCCCAATAAAGGGGTATAAATACCCACCCATGATTTATAAAAATAGGGCAGACAAAAGGAGGAGGCGTAGCCATCTACACCAAAACAGATCTAGCAATCACAGAAATCAACCACACCCTAAACCCACAAATAGAGGCCATAATAGGTAAAAATAACCACACCAACAAACTACAAAAAGTAAATGTCTACATCCCCAAGGAGAAAGGCTATAGCCAAATATAATAATAATAATAATAATACCGTTATTATATAGGCGCTTTTTCTCAATTTTTGGGGAAATCGACTCAAAGCGCCGCGCCTGAAACCCAACACACACACACTCACGAAACAGACACGGATTTACGCCATTTAAGACAAACAGTACAAGACAAACGAAGGGCCAGTCAGCTACTTAAGTTACAGAGATTTTTGATCGCTTGTATTTGGAATTTGTAAAGTGGCCTGAGACCGGTACCAAAGTGGTACCAAATATCAGTAGAGAATCTGAAAGAACTACTACTAGCAGGGGACATAGTGGTAGGCGATTTTAATGCCAAGAGCCCCCAATGGGATGAAAATCGAACAGCATCAGAAACAGCCGGGAAAAAGATAGAACAGGCTATAAATGAGACACAGAGAAGTATTCTCAATACGGGAGAGCCCACCCACATGTTCGCCCAGGGCAACGCAGATGCTAAGAACACCCTAGACATAGCAATAACCACCAACAGCATCGTAGTTGAAGCACAGTGGCAAGAAAATAACGATAACCTAGAGAGCGACCACTTCCCAACACTGATAACTATCAACGACAAAAACAAGACCCCACTACCACCAAACACCGGGGCCCCACAAAGAATCAACACCTCGCGTACAGACTGGGAAAAATACCACGAACTAACTAGGTTCACCCCAGATTGGGATGATAGACATGACATAGCAAGACGACCCATATCACACACCACATTATCCGATCAATCAAGGAAAGCACACTGCCAGATCGGATGGTGGGAGACCAGGAAAATCCTAGTGGAACAAGGCCTGTGATCCCGAAGTCAAAAATAGGAAAAGGAAACTCCAGATCTAGAAAAAGCACAAAATGCCCGAAAACAGAATAGAGTACAAACGTGCCAAAGCCATTCAGATCTAACGGTCAAAAGAAGCCAAAAAAAAAAAAGACTGGCATGCCTTTACAGAGTCAATCAACACAAAAACTAGGATCAAAGAAAGCTGGGATAAGATCAAAGCCATTAACAACGGCCCAAGAACCAACATGCCATCTCTAAAAACCGAAAACAGGGTGTACGCCACCAACCAGGACAAAGCAGATCTGCTAGCCCACACCTTTAGTCAAGCCAGCTCAAATGATAATCTTTCCCTGGAATTCCGGTACCTAAAACCACATCTAAGAACATGCTTTGAACAACGAAAACAAAAAAAGTAATTACCAACTAGATAGCGAAATAACCCTCTTAGAACTGACCCAAGCCATAAGAACCACGGGAAAAGGTAAAGCCCCCGGCATAAACCTAATTACATACGAAATGATTCAAAGAAGCCACCCCTCCATGAAATTAGCCATAATCTCACTTTTAAACGACTCTAAATCTACTCTAAAGGGGAATTTCACACACAATGGAAGAAAGCAGTAGTCTTCCCCCTCCCCAAACCAGGAAAGCCAACTCACCAACCAGATAGTTATAGGCCCATCGCACTAACATCTCAACTGGCAAAACGCTGGAAAAAATATTTAAATACCGACTCATGTCCTACCGAGGCAAACACCATATCCTACCACCTCAGCAAAGCTGATTCAGGAAAAAGCACAGCACACTCGACCACCTAACCAGCAGCTGGATACGGAATGATCTTTAAACTTTGGGGAAAAGAGAAAAAGAAGAAACAACAAACCAGCAAGAAACGGTTATCGAAACCGACAGACTTGCAATAAAGAGAACACTCGGCACTGAATAAGAAGAATCTAAATGACCCTACTCTCTGAAACAGAGAGCTAAATTCACGTTGAAAAACACTGAAAACTACACAGCGAAGGGATGCGCTATCTTACTAGCAGGCAGGCGGCACAGCTACCTCTATGCCGCTAGCCATGCATCGCGCTACTACTTCCAAAAGTACTAGTTGAAGGGTGTTGGGAATGGTCGCTGATTACGTAACTGCCGGGCCTGGCGCTGACTGGACTAAAAATATACGCAGGTATAGAATAAGACGATCATTTCAATCCTCAAACGAATGGATCAGGTCTATAACTCGAGGCAAATTTGTATCGTTACATTGTTGTGTAATGTTCTGTGCATCTACTGTGGGAAATCAGGGTATTTACCCGACCACATATAGTAGCGCACCTTCATGATTGTCCCATGGCCACCTGCGAGACATGTGGCTTTCTGGAGCTGTATGCAAACCAAGGGGAATCACAGCGCTGGACAGACAACAGTTAGATCCCCTGCCCCCGCCTATCAGGCACCCAATCGCCAGCCCACAGAGAAATACGCAGGTATAGAATAAGACGATCATTTCAATCCTCAAACGAATGGATCAGGTCTCTTATATAACCCATGTCTTTCTCCGGAACTTAGGAAGTGGGCAGGGGAAACATACATACACAATCATGAAGGTGCGCTACTATATGTGGTCGGGTAAATACCCTGATTTCCCACAGTAGATGCACAGAACATTACACAACAATGTAACGATACAAATTTGCCTCGAGTTATAGATACTCACAAACCAGATAGGTGAGGCTAGCGCTGGCAGAATTGTATGCAAACCAAGTGGAATCACAGCGCTGGACAGACAACAGTTACATTGTTGTGTAATGTTCTGTGCATCTACTGTGGGAAATCAGGGTATTTACCCGACCACATATAGTAGGGCTGGCGATTGGGTGCCTGATAGGCGGGGGCAGGGGATCTAACTGTTGTCTGTCCAGCGCTGTGATTCCCCTTGGTTTGCATACAATTCTGCCAGCGATAGCCTCACATATCTGGTTTGTGAGTTTCTGGAGCTGGCACATGCATAAATGTATAGAAAGCCTTGCTAACAGAAGACCAAACAATCAAGATATAGCCCTATATCCCGAACACTTTAACAAAAACAGTTTCGACTCAAACCTGACCCATCGTGGTCAAAGAGAGCTAAAACAACCCAGCGGGAACTTCATCTCACGGATGAATTTATGTCTGTTCCCTCAGACGACGAAAGGATCAAGGCCTCCTGTTGCATATACTGCATAGCCAGCCTCTCCTGCCTCTCCTCGTTGCAGCCTGACGCCGGACCTCAGACCATCATAGGCTCTGGCCTGCTGACAAGGCGACCTTTTGCCGCCACGACGTGCCAGAGTGCACAACTAAAACATATCAGTACCTACATCACCTGTCGGCCCACCCACCAGCATTCTTCAAAGGACAATTAAAAGGGGAAACATTCCGCATTGCAAGAGACTGCTATAACGCAGTTGAAAGAATTTGTAAAAACGAAAGTTGAACCTCACAAACACTAGGATACAACTCAATGCGAGCATCCTTTCGAAAGTGAGCCAACGATCTACTAACTCAAGTCAGTAGGAAAGCCCTGGAGCTATCAATCCTAATCCCCAGCCAATACGGGGGATAGGATTAAATGGAGATCGAGATACGCGCAGCAGAACGCTACACTAAATTTTCATCTCCACGGTTTGGTCCGCTGACGATGAGGAGTACCGGCAATTTAAAGCAAAACTTCCTCGAAACACACAAGTCATGAACTAGACATAAAAATTCAGACTGACTTGTGTCGCTCACGTGTGTACGGCCGGCCGAAAAAACAGGCCATTGCTTCGGATAGTGTGAGATGTGATACACTTTTTTACAAAAAGAAATCCTATATACCCACAACGAGAGAGGAACAAAACTCATATGAATTTTTCTAGATATTGAAAAGGCGTACGACATGGTCTGGCACGATAAACTACTTAGTAGACTGAGCGACCTAGGAATGTCCAACAAAATGTACAACTTGGTTAAATCCTTCCTGGCCGACCAGCAAATAACAGTCAAAATAGGCAATGCGTTATCAAGGGAACACGCCCTAGAAGATGGAGTACCACAAGGATCGGTGCTTAGCCCCCTCCTATTTACACTCCTTTTCACAGGCCTACAACATGTTGTCAGGCACAACAAAATAATGCAATTTGCAGATGATACGTCACTAATGGGGAAAATTAAGAGCAGACAAAGAAAATTCAATTGGGAAACAGTAGGATTCCAAGAATTCCAACAAGACCTAACAAGAATAGAAAATTGGCTAGTAAGAGCATGCTTAAAAATCCCCCCCCCCCCCCCCCATAAAACCCAAGCAATCATTTTTAGAACCTACAGCAGCTACAGATATCAAATAAGAGCCCCCATCCCCAAACTACAAATTGGTAAGATAGACCTAGATTATCGCCAAAGTATCAAGTTCCTGGGAGTGGTATTTACAGCCAGCCACTACTGGACACCCTACATAGACCAAATATGCCAGGTGGCCAGGAAAGGAATAAACCTAATGCGCAAAGTCAGCAAAGCAGACTGGGGCACCGACCACGCCTTTGTAATGTCCAGGCAGTTCTACACAGTCCCAATCCTTTCCAACCTAAACAAATCCCAAACCAAAAAACTGATGTCAGTACAAGCGGACGCCCTGAAGGTGGTCCTGGGGGTCCCCAGACACACTCCCAACCTGCTTGTGCTGGCAGAATGTGGTCAAAAACCCATAACACTAATAATAAAGGAAAGGGCAGCTAACCAATACTACAAAACGATCTGTATGCCGGAAGACCACCCGGCCAAGCTCACCGTCACCTCAAACTACAAGCCCATAAATCAACCCACCCAAACACCTTAAATAAAAACCGAAGTCCAAAAGCTAGAAGACGCGACAAACCTCAAATTACCAAACAGAACACCAAATCCACAAATAACAACGCCTCCATGGAAACTCACACAAATATAGGTAGACCTGGACCTCACTAAATACCAGAAATCAACAGACGGGCCCAAAATGAAGACGGGGTTCGACATTAAAAGAACTACTACATACAAAAACTATGCACTCATCTACACAGATGGGTCTCACGACCCAACCACCTACGCAACTGGACTAGGTATCGACGTCCCCAACAAATCGGATCTAGCTATAAAACTACCGGACCACATATCAGTGTTCACAGCAGAACTCACGGCCATCCTGGGCGCCATTAAAGTAATAAAAGCTGACCTACAGAAAGACAAACACATACTCATAGTGACGGACTCCCTATCAGCAATACAAACGATCAAGAACATAGACTCGTTCAGAGAAGATTTAACATACCTAATCAGACTAAGAGAAGCAGAACTCGCAGAGCGCGGTCAAACAGTCAAAATTATGTGGGTCCCCTCCCATGTGGGGATCCCAGGCAACGAACGAGCAGATAGGATAGCGAAGAAAGGCCTCTACCAAGAATCGACCTTCTTCAACCTACCTCTCTCAGCAAATCAACGGTCGAATGCCCTCTGGTCGGCCTTCCAAAACCTATGGGTCAAAGAATTCCACCACTCCAAAAGAGGTAGACGCAAGAACCTCACGAGGATACTTAACAACACACCTACCCTCCTCCAAGGCAAGAGAAAAGATCAGTCAAGACTAGCAAGAATCCGTTGGGGGGGGGGGGGGGGGGGGCGAGAGATACCTAGTCCACCCCAACCCAATAGTATGCACATGTTTCCCAAATACTCACGACAGTACATGTACTGCTGGATTGTCCGAGCATAGATCAAACCAGAACCGTAATGGCAGATAAATTAAACACACCACTAACCCTAGAAGGCCTCGTAAACCCAGACCCGAAAACATGGTCCACCACCACCAAGTACACGATACACCTACTTAACAAACACCCACTAGTTAAGTACATCTAACCAAGCCATACCATGAACCTACCAACTCCCTCCCACATCACCGAGGGTTCATGATCCATGATCATGGCGAAATGTTCGGGGGTTAGCTCTCGTCGTCGTCCGAGGCCCCCCCTCCCCCCGCCCCCGCGTCCGGAGTGCTCAAACATAGATAGGCTTCCGGCTGGGCACAACGGGTGTAAGAATGAACTAAAAGAGGAGAAAGAATGAGGGCGTGAAAGGTAATAAAAGAAGGAAGACTGAAGGAAGAACGAGAAGAGAGATTGAAGGTATATACCCCACCATCGACCATGGCCAAGCATCCCCCCCCCCCCCCAACCCAACCCTTGCGTTAATAAAACTGGTTCCCCACTCCCCATCATGACCATGCTCCCCACTCCCGTCACAACCACCCCGCCCGGGTAGCCCGGGCAGCCCAGCATGGGTGCTCAAATATAGCCGCCTAGACAGTGGGAAGCCCTCCCGAGTCAGGCCTCCCAGAACTGCCCGGTGCCTGATCTCACGTCCCCACCCCCATAGCCTCTTGTTCTCTAACCACTCCGGGAACGCCCGCCCCACCCCTTCGCCCCCTCAAAAAAGGCCGGGGAGGCGGCGGGGGAGGGGAAAGAACCCATCATCTCACACTCCATCATCTCATGGCCCGAGCACACGCCCCCCCCCCCCCCCCCCCGATAATAAAGAGACATCTCACGTCATATCCCCCCCAACCCCATCCTTTCTTTCTTTTTTTTCTCTCTCCTTCGGCCGGGAGGCTCCTGCGGGGTCGAGGGGAGCCCCCCACGGCCGGGAAAACAGGTTCCGTAACTCCTAACCCTACCCTGAAGGGGTAGGGACCCGGGGAGCTTCGCGGCGGCCGCACCGAGACTGGCAGTACCACGGCGGGCCGGGTTCGGAAGCCCCGGCGTGCCCCGAAGTGTCCCGGCCCAAAATTGGCACCCCCCCCCCCCCCCGGGGGCTAACCTGGGACACCCGGGGAGGAATACAGAGGGAGTAATTCTTGGCTTGACTTCGCGAAAACGATTCTATAGAGGTTGCCCACGGCGTCTGCAGGCATGCTCGTGACTGCGGAGTCCAATCTGGGACAGGCAGGTTCGACCGCAGTGGTTGCAGAGGGAGGTCTGGTCAGGCTTCTGAGTTATGGCATCTCTGTTTTTTTCTCCTGAGCCGCTTGACTTTAAGGCTAGCTCTGCGAGAGTCCTCAAATGAGACGGCTGCCTTGTAGAGCGCCAGGTGTCCCGGTCCGCAACAAGTGAAGACCACTGGCGGTGGTCGATTTGGCAGGCACTAAGTGACTTCTTCAGACAGTCTTTGTATCTCTTCTTTGGTGCCCTTCTGTCTCTGTGTCCAGTGGTGAGCTCGCCAAACAGGGTGATCTTGGGTAGGCGATGATCCTCCATCCTGGAGACGTGCCCCACCCAGCGGAGCTGTGTCCGCAGCAGCAAAGCCTCGATGCTCACAGTTTCTGCCTGTTCAAGGACCTCGACGTTTGTGACACAGTCATTCCAGTGAGTGATAAGGATGGTACGCAGGCAGCGCTGGTGGAAGCGTTCGAGATGTCGTAGTTGGCTGCGGTAGAGAGCCCAGGACTCGGAACCATACATCAGGGTGGTGAGGACGACAGCTTTGTACCCGCTGATCTTGCTTGCCTGTTTTCAGCTGTTGCTTGTGCCACACCCGCTTGTATAGACGCCCGAAAGTGCTGATCGCTTTTGCCAGCCTGCTGTCCAGCTCCTTGTCCTGCTTGGCGTCTGACGTGATGATGCAGCCAAGGTAGGTAAACTGGTGCACTGTTTTCAGTTCAGACTCGCCGATGGAGATCTGGGGAGGGCGATGTTCTACCTTGGGTACCGGCTGATGGAGGACCTCTGTCTTTTTTTCAGACTGACCTCGAGTCCAAAGAGCTGGGCAGCATCTGCAAAGCAGGACGTGATGCGCTGGAGGGCTCTCTCGCTGTGTGCAACGAGGGCAGCGTCGTCAGCAAAGTGCAGCTCACGAATCAGTTGGTCTAGGGTTTTGGTGTGGGCCTGCAGTCGTCTGAGGTTGAACAGACTGCCATCGAGACGATACCTGATGTACACTGCATCATCATCGTCGAGGTCCGCTGTGGCCTTCTTCAACATCATGCTTAAAAAGATGGTGAAGAGGGTCGTTGCCAGCACACAGCCCTGCTTCACACCGTTGAGAATGGAAATGGTTCTGAGTGGTCATTGTTTAGTCTGACCTGGCGTTGCTGGTCCGCGTGTAGCTGGATGATCATGCTGAGGAACTTTGGGGGACAGCCAAGTCGCTCCAGGATCTGCCACATGCCTTGCCTGCTGACGGTGTCGAGCGCTTTTGTTAGGTCGACAAACGTTACGTACAGCCCTTTGTTCTGCTCGCCGCACTTCTCCTGAAGCTGTCTCAGCACAAAGACCATTTCGGTGGTGCTCCTGTTGGTTCTGAAACCACACTGGCCCTCTGGGCGGTGGTCTTCAGCGATGGCAGGTACCAACCGATTCAGGAGCAGCCTTGCAAGAATTTTTCCGGCAATGGACAGCAGTGTATTTCGACGGTAGTTGCAGCAGGCAGACTTCTCTCCTTTGTTCTTGTAGAGGGTGATGACGACTGCATCGCGGAGATCCTTTGGAATTGTTTCTTTCTCCCAATAGCAGAGAAAAAGGTGGTGGAGCTTGTTGTGGAGTGCAGGGCCTCCATGTTTCCAGACCCCGACCGCGTCTGCGCTAGGGGACCTTGGTGGGGTTGTCTACTTTTTAGTTCCTAGGGTCACCTTGTCTAACCCCTGCAAGGTGGGTTCTACTCTTTTGGGGGTTTGTATTTCTGTCTTTCTGGTCCATTCATCTGTATTTTTCTTTTGAAATTCTCCCTCCTGTTTGCGCTTCTTGCAGTTCTTTTCTTCATTTAATGAAGGAAAGTCATGAGAAGGCCTTTGTCGGCTTGCGGGAAGTAAAGCAATCTATACTCTCTCTCTCCATGTTTCCAGATCTCTGGTGGGATTCCATCAATGCCTGCTGCTTTGCCACTCTTGAGGTGGTGGATGGTCGTGAGGGTCTCTTCAGCGGTGGGCGGTTCGTCCAATTCAACCTTTACTGGGAGGTGTGGGATTTGGAGGATGACTGCTTCTTAAACAGTGCGCTCAGCGGTGAAGAGGTCCTGAAAGTATTCCGAACAGCGGTTCAAGATGGAGGTATTATCTGTGAGGAGTGCCTGTCCATCAGCGCTTCGCAGGGGACTTTGTATCAGGTGTCTGGGGCCATACACTGCTTTCAGTGCTTCGTAGAAGCCTGTATAGTCACCGTTGTCAGCGCAAAGCTGGGTTCTCTGTGCGAGTCTGGTCCACCACTCATTCTGTAGATCTCTGAGCATGCGATGGACACTGATGCAGACGAGGCGGAAGGCAGACGTCTTCACAGGGCATGAAGGCTGTGCTAGGTGGGCCTGGTGGGCGGCTCTTTTTTTTTTTTTGCTAGGAGTTCCTGGATCTCTACGTCGTTTTCGTCAAACCAGTCTTTGTTCCTCTTTCTAGCGAAACCCAAGACTTCTGCAGAGGATTTTGCAATAGCAGTTTTCAGTTGTTCCCAGAGTGTTTCAGAAGAGGAGTCTGCTGGGTCAGCTGTGTCTTTGAGCCTGCACTGTAAATCTGTCTGAAAGGCCGCTTTTACGTCGTCACGCTGAAGGCTGGCAACATCAAGCTTTTTCTTGGGGGGCCCCCCTTTCTTGGGTTTTGGCTTGAAGTGGAGCCTGAGTTTGCAGCGGACAAGGCGGTGGTCAGTGTGGCACTCTGCACTGGGCATCACTCTGGTGTGGAGGACATCGCTGCGGTCCCTCTGACGCACTAGTACATAGTCGATAAGGTGCCAGTGTTTGGAGCGAGGATGCATCCAGGTGGTTTTTTTTTTTTTCGACTATCCTTTTGCTGGAAAATGGTGTTGGTGATAACAAGCTGCTGCTCTGCACAGAACTCCAACAGTAGGCGGCCATTGTCATTGCAGTTCCCGACGCCATGCTTGCCGAGGACTCCTTTTCAGGCTCCAGAGTCTTGGCCCACTCTGGCGTTGAAGTCGCCAAGGATGATGACTTTGTCGTCTTCAGGGTGCTCTGTAGGAGGCTGCGCAGGTCAGAGTAGAACTTGTCCTTTTCTGCAGGCTCTGCCAGGAGGGTTGGGGAGTACACACTGAAAAGGGTGACGTGCTGCTGGTGTCTCAATGGGAGGCACATAGACATGATGCGGTCTGAGTGACCAGTTGGTAGGTATTCCAGCTTAGTCGCAATGGAGGTCTTGACCAGGAAGCCCACGCCTGAGAGCCGTCTTTCTGATGCAGACCTGCCTGACCAGTAGAGGGTGTAGCCAGCGCCAAGTTCTTGGAGACTGCCTTCGTCCGGGAGACATACTTCGCTGAGCGCGGCGATGTCGATGTTAAGCCTCCGCTCTTCATGGGCAATGAGGGCGGAGCGACGTTCAGGGCGTCCGCTGTCTGCTGTGTCGATCATGGTTCGGATGTTCCAGCATGCTACATTAAGTCCGGGCGTGGTCGTCATGAGAGTGGATCCATTGTTTTTACTTGTTTTCTGACCGCAGGAGATGCCCGTTGACCGCGGCTAGCCAACTGGGGTTGTGAGGGGTTGAGCTTTGTTTAGGCCATCTTTTCTAGGCCCCTCTCCGTGTGGAGCAAGCAGTGCTGTCCCTAGAGAAGGCTGCTTGGTCGTTCAGGGTGTGCCGAGTGACGTTGTCATCCCCAGGTCAACAGCAGGCGACCAATATCCTGAACCGCCTGCATGCAGGTTTGAGATTGCGGCTTCCAGTGACATCTTTCACCTGCCGATTCGCCCCTCACCCGTCGCTACAGGACTTGGAATGGTCTGTGTCATGATCCGTGGACGTTTCCTAAAGCCTGCGCGGTGGAGCTTTTTGGTGGAGTGCAGTGTGCGCAGTACTGGCCCCACCCTTTAAACCCTTGGTTCGTCTGCCATGGCTTAGCAAGCTTGGCCGGTGGCATCGAGGTCCTCGGGTCGTAGATTATCAGACTGTCCTTGTCCTAGTCTCTGGCTCAAAAACCTTCCCCGGAGACACGGGGGCTTTGAGGTCAGGGTTTTCCTCCCTTAGCCTTTCCGCATCCAAGCGGCCAAGCCTGCAAGGCAGCAGGCAGCCTTTGGTTATACAAAACCTAACCTGCAAGGCAGCAGGGGACTCGTGGAGGGCGAGGTCGTCTATGTCCCGTGCATATGTGAACATCTGCCGACTGCCCTAGATGGAGTAATTAGAGAGCAGGCAAATCTGGGCGGTTGGAGCCCATCCTGAACAGAGGGGCGGGGGGTGGGGGTGGGGGAAACACCTAAATAACATAGGCCCGAATAAAGGAGGTTTAGCATCCATCGTCAATGCACTCCTTATAAACATAGATAATGAGTGGTATCCTATGCGCAGGATAACACACTCCTACAGTCACGCGGTGGTGGACCCCGCGCCCCCCCCCCCCCCCACCGGCCCCTCCCCACTTATTCTCAAACTATCCACTCGCGAAGTGTTGCCGTGAGCCCGAAAGGGCCGAACAACAAACACAGGTCACCCTCATCGCCATTCCATCTCATGGTCCCGCACCCGCCCCACCTCCATGTGGATAATACAAGGTATCACATCATTTTCACGATCACCAATCACCCGGTCTCTGGCCGCCCCCTCTGCTACCCCCCCCCCCCCTGCCATGGGTGGGCACCCCGGTCCAGCGGAGGCCACCGTCGGGCTCGGGGGGTCCATTTGGGCATTGGAGGGGGGGGGGGAGAGGGGACTTAGGACCCGCCCATCACATCACCCTTTTTTGTGGGTGTGTTTTTGTTTGATTTTTGTCTTTACAAGTTACTTTCCTTTATTTTTCCGCCCCCGGTACGTTGATAGTCGCACCCCCCCTCCCCCCAGCAGTTCGAGGGAAAGCCCGCCCAAAGGTTTTGTACCGGGAGGCTTTTTGACCAATTGCCCCCCTCGTAGCGGAGAGAGGGTCCCGGCGGCCGGCGGAGGGACCCTGAGCCCCCCCCCCCCTCCCACCCCCCCCCCCGATCCTCGGTGGGACACGCCCGGGGGCTGGCGGCCGGATCCGGGGTCCATTTTTCCGTATTGGGCGGTAGAGGAGGACACTCCTGGAAGGTCCACTTTGCGAGATAGGGGGGGTTAGACAACCCGGGGGGGGGGGGGGTGGGGCGAGGTACCCTAGATGGCACCCGACACCGGGTGACCCCCTGCTCGCCAGGCGTACGGTCACCACCCATCAAAATAAATAGGGACCCCAGGGATGTTTAGCATCTTTCGTCCATGCACTCCCTGGGCAATGGAGGGTACAACACCTCCCTCCAGAGAAATACACAGAAATACAGAAACATAGGGGGTTAGGTTAAAGCAACCCCCCTCAGTATGGGGAAGTAGGGTGCGGGCCTAAAAACCGGGCCTTGGACTGTGACCCCAAAGGAGGAATCAGGAGCCAGGCACCACCAACGAACAAAGAAGGAAACACCAGCTCCCCCCCCCCCCCCCCCCCTCAACGACCCAGCCTCCCAAGGCGCGGACGGACGTGACGAAAGACTGATCAAAGTGAAGCGCGAGCATCGGCGACAAACAGTCAGAACATAAGCCGCCCCCCCCCCCCCACACACACACACACACTACCCCCCCCCCACCCCCTGGACGAAATCAGCGATAGCTGGAAGTCCGTATCCTTCAAAATTAGCACTAGCACTAGCAGAGGCTGTGTACTGGCAGGGAGAGACTGACATGCTCTGCTCCCCTTTTCACATCACTGCTAGCCAGCGGTGGGAGCTGAAAGCGAGAGCGACAAGCACAGAAGCTAAGCTACCACACTAGACGTATCACAACAATCATTTGACCCACAAAAATACTCTTCACTAGATACACAATTGTCAACACTAACACGTCACTCGCACATCCACACACAATATAGTTAACTCCAGGTTAGGTAAACTGTCCTCAATATCCAATCTGCTCGGCAACTGGTGTTGTCGCTCTGTATCGTTCGCCCGTTTCTCCACGTCTAGGCGTGTAGTTCCTTTCGTCACGTGTTCCTTTAGCAGTCCCACGTTACCCGAACTGTGGACGTCCTCTCGACTCCCTCCTCTACCGCAGAATATGTTGACTTTGATGTCTTGGCACCAAGCCCCTCGCTCCCCGAGCGTCGAATGACCACACGACACGTTCCTCTAACAGCATCTTTGATGACCTTTACGTCTCGGCGCCACGTCAGTCGCTCTGCACAAAAACTCTGTTCAATAAAGTTCTAATATGATAGCACTTACTTACAACAGACACATATTAGATGATATGAGGTACATTACGTAACAAAGAAGTTCATTCAAACACTCGTACTTCATAAAACAGACTAAATTCGCAACATACCATAACTCAGTCACTACCTGGAACAGACTATAATAATAATAATGTACATTTGTATAGCACTTAATCTCCAAATGAATGGTGCTCTAAGTGCTTTACATGATCAAATATCACAGAACAAAAAGTATAAGCAATGAAACGCTACAATAAATGTTACAAAAAGTAAAGTGACACATAAAAAAGCTCACTACACACTGTGACAAGAAAAGTTACTGCCAAAGATGGCTAACACACTACAAATGAATCTAACTATACGTATAAGAAAACAGATAGGTATTGAGCACTGATTTAAAAGCAGACAGAGTTGGGGCATGTCTGACATGGGCTGGGAGGTCGTTTCAGGTAACTGGACTGAAATAGGAAAGGCACGCTGGCCCTGACTGGACTTCTTTTGAGTAGGAACCCTAAAAAATACCCGTGTCTGACGCTGAACAGAGTGATCTTGAAGGCGTGTAAATATGAACCAGGTCGGACAAACATGGGGGAGCAGAACCGGCAATAGCATTGTAACAAATAAAAGCAACCTTGCACACAATTCTTTGAGATACAGGCAGCCAGTGCAACAAATAAGGGTGTTATGTGCTCACGTTTCGGTACACTGTACATTAGTCAGGCAGAGCAGTTCATAATTGTTTTAAGTTTATCAAGAAGATTCTGAGGAGCACTGTCAGTCTGTCACTTTGGGGGTTCTTTCTCCGGGTACTCCGGTTCTTCCACCCCCCCACCCCCCCCCCCCCCCACCCATCCCCCCTTTGGTTTCAGGCCACTTTACAAATTTCAAATACAAGCGATCAAAATCTCTGTAACTTCAGTAGCTGAACTGGCCCTTCGTCTGTCTTGTACTGTGTTTGTCTTAAATGGCGTAATCCGTGTCTGTTACGTGAGTGTGCGTGTTGGGTTTCAGTTCGCGGCGCTTTGTGTCGATTTGCCCAAAAATTGAGAAAAACGCCTGTATAGTAACGGTATTATTATGTTATTAGTCGCTCATGCACCATACACTGCTTCGAACATAGGAAACGATTATACTTAACACAGCCACGTACTACCGTCATAAACGATTCAGACATACACACCTCACATTCGTTACTTATCCATCTCGGTAAATGACTAGATAGAAAAATCACCAGTTATCTCAACAAATTCTAAACCGACATAACTGAACCAAATAAACGCTACACAACCGAACTACTAAATCTTGCTAATGCATACTACCTTTAACTCAGTAGCTGTCGATAATACATATTAAAAACGTACCTGAAATCTAGGTTTCAGAGTCTTGTAATACGGCTAGTGTATCATGACATACGTTCGTCCTCATTGACAGAATAGCCCGTACTAACTACAGAGAGAACAATAGAGATTAGAAAAGCATCAAAATCAATAATGCCGCATCCATCGATAAATCACGCCATTTTTGACAATAACCCCATTAAACCCCATCACCTCACCACCATCACCAATACACCCCGTTAATTCAGTGCAAGTAACCCTGGGTAATCGCACTCACTACTCCCCCCCCCCCACCCCCCCCCCCCCCACCCCGGTATCTGACTACCTCGTGCTGAGAACATGAGGTTTTTACAGGAGCCCGGATTCTCATAAGCTGACACAGAGTCAGATTCTTCAGGTCTGGCTCTCGTTTTGACATAGTTTCAGTCAGCTGTCTCTCTTTATGAGTTAGGCTGGCAGGGTTTAACGGCATACATTGATTTACTGATAACATTTCTAAAGGTTATGTTTTGCCTGGCTGAGTACATGTGACCAGGAGATTTATTGATTTTGTCGCCTGCATTCGTCTGCTTGGCTCTCCATACACATACACACACACTAACACACACACACTAACACTGACACGCACACACACTAAGACACACACACACCAACACGCACACACACTAACACATACACGCAAATACATACACACACACACACACACACACACACACACACACACAGAGAACACGTATACACAAAAACACCCACACACCGGTGTACAATACAACACGCAGCTCAACACACACTATCTTTGGCTGTGTGTAACTGACACCACCCTGACAGTTCAGTCATTTGGGTTACGTACTTATCCTTTTTCAAACGCACAGTGGCCTTTGTGTAGCTGAGGATAGCTATGAGACGTTCTGCTTTACTGATTATAATTACAAGTAGAGGAACCCAACTAAATCTGACTTCCTTTCTCTGGGAACATAAAATAACATGTTTTATTCTTACAAAAGGCCTAAATTTTCAGTAGTCCACACCCTCACAGAGTCTTATGAGCAGGGTGAGATTCTTAAGAGCCACTGTTTTTTTTTAGGGTTTTAGTCATCTGTAAAGATTTCCGAATTCTACGCAGAGCAGCTAACCTAAATACTGTGATAATCTGAAACACAGGCATGACAGAGAAGCCTACAAGCAAACTGTACAACTGAACATACCTGAATATAAATACTATCTATGCGGCACACACACAAACAATTTCCTCAATGATATTTTCTCGGGAACTTGCCCCTTTGCGTTTTGTGTTAATGAAGTAACACATTAACCAATGCCAAGGGCATCTTAAAAATAACATGTTACAGGCTTAGACAGGAAGCACCACACATCTGAATTACTTCATCTGAGTACGTAAAAACCAGGGATTATTTTTACAAGAGGCTTAGATTCTCAGGAGTCTATGTCTTTGTAGGCTTAGATTCTCAAGATTTTTTCAGAGTTAGATCCTCAAGAGCACTGATTTTTCAGGATTTCAGTCAACTGGTAAGATTTATATGAATATCTTATCTTACCCGTCTTTGGGACTGTGAGTGGCCAAGTGGATAGTTCGCTGGTAAAGTGAGGATAGATATTATGTGCAAGGTATCTTCTTCACTGTGCCTGAATTTGTTTCATGACTTCGGCATCCAGTTGACACTCTACACCACATGAGGGCTTTCACAGGAAAAGGTGAATGCGCAACCCACCAGGGTTATAGCCCCCTCCACAGGAGGTTAATTAGCACATGATATAACCCAGGTTACATCGATTCCTGTGAAAGCAGGTGGCAGGTCACCAAGCAGCCCGTTTGTCAATTTTTTTTTCTCATTTAAAAAAAAAAAAATTGTTCTATTTTAATTTTTTCTTTTCTTTTTCTTTTTTTTCTTATTATTTTTTTCTTAGATTTATTTTTTAGGAAAAGTTGTAATTAGGTGACAACAATTAAAGTATGCAAAAATTACAGTTTGCGAAAAATGTGCCAACAATTATCATATGCGAAAAATTGCAGTTTGCGAAAAATGCGGCAACAACTATTGTATGCAAAAATTTCAGTTTTCGAAATTGGAAAAATTACAATTTGCGAAAAAAACTTTTTCCTCTGTCTGTGATATGGTGACCTTTCAGTATGCGTAATTTCAAAATGGTGATCCGAAAGAATGCTAATAAGTTTTTAATGGCAACACATGACGTATTTATTTGTGTTTAAAGTCAGTCTTCTCTCAGCAAGTCAGAGTGGCAAGGGTTGTCTCTTAATCAGTAGTGTGTGCCATTTGTAAGCCCACCTGTGAGTCGGTAAACAATTGTCATATGCGCAAAAACAGTTGACCCAATGACTGGCTTTTTAGTTGTTTTCCAAAAGCGACAGTGACACAACAATCACAAAATCCTATCTGAAGTCATACCACAAGTGTATTATGAGAAAATAAATAAAGCTTCAAAATTTAATATATTTTAGTATAAAATAAATCAAGATGAATTACTTCTTCTAAGCGATATCTGTGCTGTAGAGAATACAGAAATAGACTCTAAAAAAAAAAACAGTGCCTGCTCTCTGTAGTTGTCTCTGGAAAATCAAAACCTTATCTCTGTAAACAATACATGACAAAAGACATAGAATCCCTCACTGCTGACGAGCTAATCAAACTTCATGCTAAATATGAAAATCACATTACTTCACTAATGACCCCGTGATTTGAGTTGATCTCTTGTCTGTCTATATACAAAAGCTGTGAGTCACTTCTTGCCTGTTGATACTGACAGCTTATCACACGATCTCGAAAGCAACCCCATAGTTTCAATATCAATTGGTAAATTAGCATGCTTTATGATTTACAAGTTTGGGAATTACCTAGCACCTGGGGTAACCTTGCTTGTTACTGGGAGTCATATTGATTTTTCTAAAACAAATTTTAAAGCAGAAGAAAATGGACGAGACCCAGACGACTCCTCAACCGCGTCCTGTCTTGACACAGGTTCAAACGGTGACTAAGACTAAAAGCCCAGGTCAGATAGAGGCTCGAAAAAGATTAGCTGAATGGAACAAACAAAAAAATATTACAACTTCAGGCATTAACAGAAAAGGCTCATGTAACTGGCCCACCGTCAGGACTGTCAGGTCTGTTAACAGCCCCATCGGTGTCACCCCCATCTCCACCACATCAAAGTGACAGACTATCAACTGAGACTAAACCTGAAACAAAATATATAGTTGCCAGATTTGTTGTTGGACTTGGTTTCGATGGTTACAGACTATGGAAAAAATACAAACCCCACACTCGATCAGTGTAAAAAAAATCAGACACTCCAAAACAAAACTAGAAGTCGCCACATTACCAGTAATACCCAAAACTGTTGACCCATTTTTCATGCAGTAATAATTTTTGTATTTAAATTTTTATTTCATTAGAAAATGAGCGAAACAAAAAACTTAACGGACCTTGTCTATCACTCTGCTGTTATACGCAAGCTAGCTGTTTCTTATTCTATGCTGGGAAAAAGTCTCCTCAAAGTAAAATCGGCAGACTTGAGTAGATTAGATTTTGAAGATTCAGATGAGCTAATTGTAGTTGTCACAGCATCAATTGCTACAAAGGACTTTCTCATCAAACAAGGAATTATTTACGAAAATATTTCTATGTAAATAAAAATAATATGGCAACTTTAGTTATTATGATTGGCGGGTCTATGGTTAATGCACTTGCTTTCAGTGGTTCAAATTATCTCTTTACAAAAATGGGTAGAGAAGAATCTGCAGAAGAAATGAAGCATCACAATGAGGCATCAGAAAAACTTGCCTAAGCCCAACAAGAGAATGAAAAGCAAAGAATAGAGAAACCTGATTTTATCAATGAAAAACTCAGACTAGAAGGTCACACGCAGCATACATTTTCTAATGTCGATGACGCAATCCGTGAATAATTTTTTCATTATTGGTGACGACATGTCCATCCAACAGCTAAAAATTAGCAACTACTATCAACCAAGCACACAACAAAGAAACGGGGAGATAATCCTTGTTCTAGTGGGAATGACATTTCTATATTTTACTTGACTTTATATTGCTAGAAAAAATGACAGACATTGAAAATAAACTATTGAAAATATATTACTCCCCAATTGGTTATTGGAAGGGGGAAACCGAGATTCAGAAATTACCGTTGTGGGCCTGATGTAACACTGGACCGAATAAGACAACGGTTACAAAAACAGGCGATTTGGCAGGTTTATCTCCCTGCTCCAAGAAAAATAACAAGACCTCATTTTGAAAACACTACCACCAATGACACCCATCAAATGGACCTCCTGTTCTTACCGCACAATACAATAAGAAAGAAACGATACAAGAATGCATCAACTGTCATTGTTATAGCTTCACGGTACAAGGACGCCGAGCCCATAACTGACAAAACTGCTGCCACTGTAATGACTGCTTTAACAACAATATTTAGTCATGGTCCTTTCTAATGCCCCAGGCTTGTTCAAGTCAATAACCGGAGTGAGTTTAGCGGCGTTGTTAATCAGTTATTTGCTAAGCATGGCATGCTTGTGCGGTGGGGTATACCAGGTGTGCACAGATCTCAGGCAATCGTAGAAAACTTTAACAATTATCGGAGAGGCTTTTCAGTTACCAGTATTCTAAGGAACTCCTGCATGACGCTTAGTGGGTAAAAAGATTACAATCTGTGATAAAAGCAATGAATAACAAAGGACAGAGTAAACCTGCCGATGCTATTAAATTAAAATCAAAACCACCAGGACCTCCAGGGTCAGGGTCAGAGCCGGGACTAAAATCAATACCACCCGACACAAGTTTGCTTACAAAACAAGTGAGATATTTATATCAGCCCAACGTGTCTGAAAATGATGTCAGGCGCAGAACAACCGACCCCATTTGGTGTACGTCTGTACACAATATAAAAAAATAGTCCCCGTCACTGGCCCTGGCAGTCCATCAATATATTATTTATATGAGCCTGCCCCACAGAGGGCATTTGCCAGAGAACAATTACAGATTATCCCCCCAGACACTGTTACACACTTTTGACCATTTCATCAACTAAATCATTGATTAGTTCATCAACTAATTCATCAGCTATTTGTTCAGATAACTTGAGTCTGTAATGACCAAGTGCATAAGCCTTTTTCTTACTATGAAACACACGTTTTGTGTGTCCTACTGCATTTGTGTTTGTGTTTGTTTGATCTCAGTGACTTGTTTGGATAATCAGGCATTAGTTCTCCATCTAATACTTGCGTGTAATGCTCATGACTAATTTCTTTATTTTTTATTGCTGTTTTTTTTTTTTAATTCCTTTGGCTATCGACTTACTTCCCTTCTGGTGTTGTATAGAATACATTTTTTATCTCGGTCCAATATACTCAACTATCAGCACTCAATTCAGTTCATCCTTAAACTTGCCAGGCACTTTTTTGTTTTGTGTGCTGTACAGTGGGTGTTCCTTAGGGTAGTCAGATGTGTCATACATATGTAACTCTTTTTTTATGTCTTCATACGAGTTTTCAGTAGGCACGTCTATGATCATGAAGTCAGTGTCAGTGTATAACAGTCGACAGTCATTTAATCTGTGTTGGATTCTTTCTTTTATTTCTGTGTCAAGATTCCCATTGTCTGCTGTAGCCAGTTTTTCTTTTTCTCATTCTATGTGTTATCAAACTCACCTAGTTTGGCTACATTATTTACCACCTCACCCCTGATCGACTGCATTGATTTGTCCAAGCCCATAATCTTCTGCATTGCTAAAGGCGGGTCGTCTATTGTTTTCATAGCGTCATTTATTTGTCCTTCTGTAATGAGGTTTCTTGTATTACCATGTTTGCTATTTCTGGCAGGCTTGTTACTGCTGCCATTTCAATTTCTTGTCCCGTTGGTAACCTTTTTTGTGTGTCGTGAAGAGCGCTAACAAGTCGTTGTCCTACCGGTGGCCTGTGCGGACCGGGAGACCCCCCAATACCAAGGTACCTTGCCAACACGGAGTTACCACTGACTTCACCTTTAATTGTACTTAAAGCTCTAAACTTAGCAGGATTATTTTTATGGGTTAGATACACTTTACCTCTGTCTGTATTTACAAATAAGTCACCTTTATCATATTCAAACTGATTAGGAACTATTTCATCAGGGAGGGCACCAACACTGTCATAAAATGAGTTCACTTTGCTTTGTAAAAGTTCCTTTTGCAAACTAAAAGTATTTCCCTTTCCAGTCATATCTGTTGTATTATCAAAGACATTCATGTCATTCATTTCAAAATCTTCATGTTGAAATCCTCCCGCTGCCGTCGTTTTTATTAATTTATTTTTTTTTATTTTTGCATAAAAAATGACATCGTCTTATGGATCAAAGTTAGAACCATATAGAAAACTACGTGAGCCTATTGGTGTTAAGGGCATTAGACAATCAATTGTTATCACAAACAATCCAAGTACCATAGATCAAAACCAAACTCTTACTGTCAAGTTTCCAAACCTAGATCCCAGTGACGTCATTGTAACTAGCACTGCACGCCTTATATTTAATATCGAACTTTCATCAGACACAGATGTGAACAGAACACTAGTTGACAACCTAGGCAGAGCAATTATTAGGACCATTAAAAATAAACTTAAAGGACAGGAAGTGTTTAGTCTTTACTATGCAGATGTATTCTACTGCTACAAAGACCTTTGGCTCACTGAAGAAGAACGAGAGGATCGTATTTATCAAGGCATACAGTCAGATAAAATTGCTAAAGTCTGAATGGATGGAGGTGACAAAAGAACCACTACAGACAAGGACGTTATTTTAGCTGAAACATATGGAACCAGATTTTACATTCCACTTGAATTCAAAATCCTAACAGCACATTTGCCATATTACCAAGGAGCACTGAATGACCGTCTAAGCTTTGAACTAACTTCAATGACTACTCCAAAGTTATAAAATCAACGGATCTCAATGCAACATACAAGATCTCTAACATCTAATTGGAATATGAAATTGTCACACACACTGAATTAGCCAGACTCATACAAAATCAATACCAGTCAAGACTTCCAATTTATTATGACTGTGTTATAAGACACAGTTTGATGCATAAAGACAAAATCGATCAAATGTGGAACATCAACTTGAACATGCCTGCTGGGTCACTGAAAAGCAAGTCCATACAAAAGAGATTCAGAAAAATTCTATAATCCAAAGATTACACATTTGTCCTGTACAATCGAAGGTCACCCACATCAGGTGTATGCTTCAGAAATGCAACCTTATCAGCACTACGACGAAATCACAAAGTATTTTGCAGGTGGGAGACTTAGAGAAAAATCAGCAAACATGGCATCTAAAGATCTACATCTGTATGATGTTAGAATCGGACAATACCTTACGAATAAATGTGCACTGTGGATAGACTGGCGTAGTACAGATGAAAACTACCTTCATGGGTTAGGTCGAACTGTTGAAAATGGTAGTGATGGAATTACAATCCAAATACAAAAAAAGGTTAAAACCGCCTGAGCAATAAATATATTTTTGTATCTGAAAACATACAAGAGTGCCGACTAAGTGGACACGTCTATTAAAATTATATTGTGTATTAAAATGAACTTGTTGACACTTGACCCACACTGTGGTTTGTTTTGTGGTGCCACAGGCTGTGAAAAACTGAATTTGTTCTTGACCTCTTACAAACAAGATACATTCATCATTTCGAAAACATAGTGATATTTTTTCTAACAATCAAACACAACAAAGTTTATCACAACCGTTTATTCATTTGGACTGACAACAACATTTATTTAGTCGACCCTGAGAAAAAAGTGAACGACTACCTACAGTATTTTTACAAGCAATTTGAAGGACAGCAACTTTGTTTATTGTTGACGATTGCTCAGCAGAGAAAGACATTGTCAAGCAGAGAAACACACTGGCAGAACTGGCCTTTAGTGGCAGACATGCAAATGTCAGTGTATGGATTCTCACTCAAAAATACAATGCTGTACTGAAAGATTTTCGTGAGCAGTTAAAGTTTATCTGTTTGTTTTTTCTGTAAGGATCATGACAGCTTTGAAGACTGTCTCAGAGAGAACGATGTCATACCAAATAAAATGAACGAGACGATGTATAAAACAAAGTGACAATAACTAAGCATCTGAAGCTTATTTTAAAGACAGATCAGCCCACTGGGTATGGGTTGGTGAATTAATTTATACTTTTGTTTTGACCAATAAAAATGACGGACAGACAAATCATGCAAGTGATTGATGTCACAGAGCTCTTCAGATATATCAAGCACTTTGAAGAGATAAGAACACATTACAAAAATCCATTCACGCTTGTTATAACACCACTTGCGCCAATAACGGTACCAGCAGTGATATATGCGGCATATAATGTGACTTTGGATTATGTTGATGAGCTTCCAGATGTGGAGTGCATGACAGTTGATTTTAGGACACCTATCTTTAAAGTTAATGATACCAACTGTGACCGCTTGAACTTTGTTATAACATATTTAAACAACTACGTAAACTAAGTGTTTATATTAACGGTGTTACAGTTAATAAAATGGTATTTCACATACAGAGTCAATGTTAATATTTCTTATTTAATATTTTGTCAGTAAAAAAAAATGACGGACAATGCCCAAAGCCAATCAGGCTCGTTAAGCTTAAGAAACATGTTTCACACAACAGACTAGCCTAAATCTAATAGTAACAATGTATATGAATCGATAGAAAACTCTTTTTCTGTCATACAAGATAATCTTCTTATAGGAAGTGTAAAGATTCAGATTGTTGCGAAAATAAAATTTAACAGAGTAGATGATTAAGTGATTGTTTCCCATATCTCGACAAGACATCACACAGTTAACACAAGAAGCAAATTGGAGAATGTGTTTAGAAAATGACTCTTACTTGACTTCCTCTAAGCAATTCACAGTGCAAGAATGAAGGGGTCTGGTTGGCACGAAGGGTATGTACATGAACTACAATTAAAGCAGTCAAGGTATCATCCTATATTAGATAAATTATTGTTGCAACTGCCAACAGAGGTTGCAAAACAAAAAGGCTGTCGTTAATATTCAGAACAATGATAATCACTGTTTCATGTGGTGTGTGCTTTCTAAGCTACACTTTGTAAACACAAAACCTGAGCGCGTATCTAACTACACCAAATTTGTAAACGAACTCAACTTCAGTGGTATAGATTTCCCTGTTAAAATAGAAGACATAGACTTGTTTCAAAAACTAAATCGTGGAATATCCATAAATGTGTATGTATGGGATAATGAGTCTGTTCAAAAGTTACAACCCATCAGAGTATCATCACTTGCCCCAACATATGGACTGCCAGAAGATAAACATGTTGACATGTTATTAATAGGTCCCGACACGGGCGCCGGTGATAATAATAACTTTCACTACACAATTATCAGGAGTATGTCATGTCTAATTTGCAGTTTTGTTTCAAAATATGTTAGTACGCAGGAAGTGTGTAAGAGATGTTTACAAAGGTTTTCTTCTATTAAAGTAGCACATAATCATGTTCAGCACTGTTGATCAGCTGATGACATACAAACATTACTTAGGTATCCAGATACTGGTAGTCAAGTATATTTTAATAACTATGGGAATTAGCGAACGCTGCCATTTGTAGTGTATGCTGATTTTGAATCACTGGTTGTTCCATATGAGGGTCCTGTTCAAGAATGTGTAAAGCTGAGTGACCAAGTGGTGTGTTCGTTTGGATACATTCTTGTTAGGTCAGATGGTGTGCATACCAAGCTTGTTATCTACAGAGGTGAAAATGCAGCATGTCTGTTTTTAACAGAAATGAAACAACTGTATAGGCAGGTAGTACATTATCTCACAACATGTCAGATGCCTTTTTTGATGACAGAAGAAGACAAACTGAATTTTAATACAGCAGAGACATGTTGGATTTGTGAACAAGCCCTCTGAGATGATACAGTTTGTGACCATGATCACATAACTGGCTGCTACAGAGGTGCTGCAAGTAACAATTGTAACTTGTTATTAAAAATAGATCCTAAGAAAGACAAGTTACCAATCTTTTTTCACAATCTCAAAGGATATGATTCACACATTTTCATGCGTGCTGTGGATGAGTCTTACAAAATCATTAGTTGTATTGAGCAGACAACTGAAAAGTACTTGACGTTTTGATTGGACAATAGCATTTTTTGACTCCATGCAACATTTGTCTTTAGTGCTTGCTAGTCTGGCAGAAGGACTGACTGATTTTCCAATAACAAGTAAATATTTTGAGCCAGAGTTAATTAAGAAAGTTGTCTACAACAACGTGTACATAAATGACTGGGTTGTGTTTGAAGGAAGGAGACTGCCACTAAAAGATAAATTTTATTCTACACTAAATGTAAAAGGTATTTCTGACTCTGAATACCAGCACGTGCGTGATGCATGGGGTAAACTAGGATGTGAAACGATTGGTGACTACCATGACCAGTACTTAAAAGATGATGTTTGCTTGCTAGCAGATGTATTTAAAAGTTATCATGAAAAGTCTTGACCCAGCTAGCTGCATAACTAGTCCTGTTATGACATGGGATGCTTTTATAACATCTAGTAAGATATCTATTGACCTGTTGTCTGATCGTACGATGGGTGAAATTGTGGAACGTGGATTGAGAGGAGGCATAAGTATAGCCGCAAACAACTACGCCAAAGCCAATAATAAATATCTTGATGGTCATGGAACTGGTCATGGTGACCTTGGTCAGAGCCAAGGCTTTGACCCCTCAAGGTCATCTAATTATATCCTGTACGTGGACACGAACAATTCGTAAGAATTCGCGATGTGTGAGTTATTGCCCTTGAAAAACTTTTGTCTGCATGATTTGTCACAGTATGACATAACAGAGTTAACAAACTATATTAAGAATCATGACCAAAACGATGCGAAGGGTTGGATCTTTAAAGTAGACCTGGAGTACCCACACCACCTACATGATTACTATAATGATTATCCATTAGCTGTTGAGAAAATGAGTTTGACGGGAGAAAAAGACAACCCTAAACTTGTGCCAAATCTGAATGACAAATTTAATTATTACGTTTGTCACTATCGCTTACTGCAGTTTTACATCAGACATGGGTTAATATTAAAGAAAGTTCACAGAGAAATAACTTTGATCAGTGTGCTTTCATGAAAGATTACATAATGAAAAACACAACCTTGCGTGCAAGAGATGGCAACACTGCATTTGACAAAGACTTCTTTAAGCTTATGAACAATGCCCGTTTTGGCAAGACAATGGAAAATCCTCATCACCACAAAGATGTGAGACTGGTCACAACTGAATCAGGTGCAATAAAACTTACAGGCAAGCCACAATACACAGGGTATAAAGAGTTTCATCAGTCATTGTACGCAGTGACACTCAAAAAAAAAAAGATTGTTAAACTGGACAAGCCAGTATTCATTGGTAGGCCAAAACTTGAGCTATCAAAACTGTTGATGCTTGAATTTTATTATGATTACTTCAAACCGAAGTATCCTGAGTGTCAACTGCTATACACTGACACTGACTCTATGATCATAGATGTGCCTACTAAAGACATTTATTAAGACATGAAAACAGAACTACATATGTATGACACATCTGATTACCCTAAGGAACATCACACAAAACAAGAAAGTGCCTGGCAAGTTTAAAGACGAACTGAATGTGTGCCTATAGTTGAGTACGTTGGACTGAGGTCAAAAGTGTATTCTATACTGCACCAAAAGGGAAGTCAGTTGAAAGCCAAAGGTATAAAAAACAGCGATAAAAAATAAAAACATTCGTCATGAACATTACAAGCAAGTATTAGATGGAGAACTAATGCCTGATTATCCAAACAAGACACTGAGATCAAACAAACATAATCTTAAATTGATTCAAACACATAAGAAGTCACTGGCAGTAGGGGACACAAACGAGTGTTTCACACCAAGGAAAAGGCTTATGCACCTGGGCACTAAACGCTTAAGTTATCTGAAGGTATTTGTGATGAACTGATTGATGAACTGATTGACGAATTGGTCAAAAGTGAGTAACAGTGTCTGGGGGAATAATCTGTAATTCTTCTCTGACAAATGTCCTCTGTGGGGCAGGCTCACATAGATAATAAATGTGACCCTCTCTCATGAAACCAGTCTTAACTCGCAGTGAGCCGATCAGCACTACACGCAATACTATTTGGTGGGGGGTCAATTTGGGTCATTTTCACTTTTTTGCAGAAATGTATTCTACATACACCAAAGTATCGTATGGTTAAAATCTTTATCATGAAATATGCCATTAAATAGGTTTAAAATGATTTTAAAAGTCTGCCCTTCACCCCAATTATGCTGCATACAGAAACTTCCCAGGCTGTTTTTTCAAAATGGCCGCCGGAGGCTTTAACAACTTTAAACACTAACAACTTTTACAATTTTTGCACCACAGCATACAGTCATATATCACAGTAATCAGCTAACATTGTAGTTTTCAGAAATGTATATATGTTCAAACATCCAAAATGCGAGTTAAGACTGATTTTGTGAGAGAGGGTCACAAATTGGCGGGTTAGCATCAGCACCGGGAACTTTTTTTTAATTTTATTGTGTACGGACGTGGACCAAATGCGGTCGGTTGCTCTGCGTCTGACGTCATTCTCTGATTCTCCGGGTTGATATAAATATCTTACCTGTTTTGTAAACGAAATTGTGTCTGGTAGCGGGGGCAATCCTGATGGTCCCGACGGTGTTGTTTTTAGCTCTGTCATTGTTTTCGATTTAATAGCATCGGCGGGTTTTAAATGACCCTCATTATTCACTGCTTTTATCACAGATGGTAATCTCTTCACCCACTCAGTGTTACGTATGTCATGCATGAGTTCCTTAGCATACTGGTAACTGAAAAGTCTCTCTGGTAAATGCTTGTTAACGTTCTCAACTATTGTCTGTGATCTGTGCACACCTGGTATCTGCATCTAACCAGTACACCTTGCTTCGCAACTGATTTACGGCGCCCTTAAACTCACTCCCGTCATGGACTTGCACAAGACTGGGTAATTTTAAAGGGCCTCTTTTATAGATACTTGCTAACGCTGACACAACTGTGATAGCATTTTTGTCAGTTATGGGTTCGGCGTCTTTATACCTTGAAGCAATGTCAACAACAGTTAGTGCATATTTGTAACACTTCTTTCTTATTGTATTGTGTGGTAAGAACAGGAGGTCCATTTCATGTGTGTCATTTGGCATAGTATTTTCAAAATGAGGTCTTGTTATTTTTTGTGGTGCAGGTAAATATATTTGCCAAATTGCCTGTCTCTGTAACCATTGTTTTATTTGGGCGAGTGTGACACCACCGCCCACAACGGCATGTAATTTTTCTAATGCAGTTTTCCCTTCCCAGTATCCATTTGGAGAGTAATATATTTTTGATAGATTTTTTTGATGTCTGTCATTTCTTCTACCAATAAAATCTCCTGTGAAATATACAAATGTCATGGGTACTAAAACAAAGATTATATCTCCATTTCCTTGTTCTGTGCTTGGTTGATAGTACTCGCTAAGCTTAGGTTGTGGGGTAGTCATGTCTTCACCCATAACAAGAAAATATTATTTGATTGCATCATTAACATTTGAAAATGTATGCTGCGATTGACCTTCTAGTCTGAGTTTTTCATTGATGAAATCAAGTTTTTATATTCTTTGCTTTTCGTACTCCTGCTGGCCTTGTGCTAATTTTTCTGATGCCTCATTGTGTCCTTTCATTTCTTCTGCTGATTCTTCTCTACCCACTTTTGAAAAGAGATAATTTGATCCACTGAAAGCAAGTGCGTTGACCATAGCGTCCCCAATCATAATAGCTAAAGTCGCCATATTATTTTTATTTACATTGAAACATTTTCGGGAATTAATCCTTGCTTGATGAGAAAGTCGTTTGTAGCTATTGACGCTGTTACAACTGCTATTAGCTTAGCCGAATCTTCGAAGTCTAATCTACTCAGGTCTGCCGATTTATTTTGAGGAGGCTTTTTGCAAGCATAAAATAAGAAACAGCTAGCCCTCTAATTACGGCAGAGTGAAACACAAGGTTCATTAAATTTTTTGTTTCGCTCATTTTCTAATGCAATAAAAATTAAAATAAAAAAAAAGTATTACTGCATGAAAAATGAATCGACAGATTTTGGCGTTACTGGTAATGTGTGACTTCTGGTTTTGTTTTTGGAGTGTCTGATTGATTTTTTGGGACACTGTTCGAGTGTGGGGTTTGTATTTTTTGTTTAATTGGTAACCTACGTAACCAAATAAAACAACAAATCGGACAACTAAATATTTTGTTGTTTCAGGTTTAGACTCGGTTCACACTCTCTCACTTTGATGTGGGGGAAACGATGTTGGGGGTTCTGACGGTGTTGGGGGTCCTGACGGTCCTGACGGTACTGATGGTGGGTCAGTTACATGAGCTTTTTCTGTTAGCACCTATTGTTGTATCTTTTTTGTCTGTTCCAATTGGCCAATCTTTTCCCCCTCCTCTATCCGACCTGGGCGTTTAGTTTTGGTCACAGTTTGAACCTGCGTCAAGACAAGGGTTGTGGAGTCATCTGAGTGTCATCCATTCGGTCTATTTTCTTCTGCTTTAAAATTTAATTTCGAAAAATCAATATGACTGCCAGTAACAAGCAAAGTTACCGCAGGTGCAAGGTAAATGCCAAACTTGTAAAACATGACACATGCTAATATGCCAATTGAACTTGAAACAATAGGGTTGCTTTCAAGGTCGTGTGATAGACTGTCAGTGTCTACAGGTAGAAAGTGACTCACTGCTTTTGTGTATCAGCATACAAGAGATTGACTTAAATCACGAGTCATTAGTAAAGCGATGTGATTTTCACATTTAGAATGTAGTTTAATTAACTCCTCAGCCGTAAGAGATTATATATCTTCTGTTGTATACTGTTTTCAAAGATAAGCTTTGATTTACCTGAAACAACTACAGAGAGAAGGGGATGTTTTTTAGAGTCTAAGTCTTTGTTTTCAAACAGTGCTGATATCACTTAGAAGAAGTAATTCATCTTGGTTCATTTTATAATAACAAATATTATCTTATGACTTTAATTTAAGTCATAAAATACCGCCATTTCTGAATGCAAAGACTTATATCATCGATAGATTAATTAACTCAGGCCCAGGTGATAATTTTGCGTTAGTCATCCATGGCATTGATTTTGGAAATATTTATTTTTGCAGAGTAAGATAGAGGGAATTTGGAGAAATGTGAGCGAAGTGATCATTATGAGCTTTGATAGTGAAAAATAGTTATTAAATGTTGTTTAATTAGGATAATGGGGTCAATGGCTCGCTGCCTGACTCAAAAGGTGGGGGCCCTGGGGGACGAGTTGAGTTGGTGGTGCAGGTAGTGGGGAACTCTTACAGCGCCTCCGCTGGGATCACCCTATTCTACGGCCTCTTGACCTTCGTGAGGCACCCTCGTGTGTAATCCCTCCAGACTAGCATAGCATCCCTCTATCCCAAGACCGCCCGTGCGTGGTCCCTGGCCACATCGTCTCTGAGGAGACCCCAAAAACTGGGCAGCACTAACCCCCAGGCTAAACACGGCGGATCTAAAGGAGACAACCTCGAAAATTAATCAACATTGTCCTGCTGACTTGCAGGCCTGGCCGATTGGCCGTGGAAAGGCTAAGGGAGGAAAACCTTGACTCCAAAGCCCCCGTGTCTCCAGGTTAGGTTTTTGAGCCAGAGACTATGACAAGGACCACCTGATATAAACCTACGACATGAGGACCTCGATGTCATCGTCCCAGCTTGCTAGGCCATGGCAGACAAACCAAGGGTTTAAAGGGTGGGGCCAGTACTGCACACACTGCACTCCACCAAAAAGCTCCACCGCACAGGCTTTAGGAAACGTCCACAGAACATTCCAAGTCCTGTAGTGACGGGCGAGGGGCGAAACGGCAGGTGAAAGATGTCACTGGAAGCCGCAGTTTCAAACCTGCATGCAGGCGGTTCAGGATATTGGTCGCCTGATGTTGACCTGGGGGTGACAACGTCAGTCGGCACACCCTGAAAGACCAAGGAGCCTTCTCTAGGGACAGCACTGCTTGCTCCACATGGAGAGGGACCTAGAAAAGGTGGCATAACCAAAGCTCGTCCCCTCACAACCCCAGTTGGCTAGCCGCGGTCAACAGGCATCTTCTCCTGCGGTCAGAAAACAATAAAAAACATGGATCCACTATAATGACGACCACGACCGGACTCAACGTAGCATGCTGGAACATCCGAACCATGCTTGACACAGCAGACAGCGGACGCCCTGATCATCGCTCCGCCCTCATTGCTCATGAATTGCGGAGGTTAAACGTCGACATCGCTTCGCTCAGTTAAATACGCCTCCTGGACGAAGGCAGTCTCCAAAAACTTGGCGCTGGCTACACCCTCAACTGGTCAGGCAAGTCTGCATCAGAAAGATGGCTCGCAGGCGTGGGCTTCATGGTCAAGACCTCCATTGCCACTAAGCTGGAAAACCTACCAATGGGTCACTCAGACCGCATCATGTCCATGCGCCTCCCACTGAGACACCAGCAACACGTCACCCTTCTCAGTGTGTACTCCCCAACCCTCCTGGCAGAGCCTGCAGAAAAGGACAAGTTGTACACTGACCTGCGCAGCCTCCTACAGAGGACCCCTGCAGACGACAAAGTCATCATCCTTGGTGACTTCAACGCCAGAGTGGGCCAGGACTCTGAAGCCTGAAGAGGAGTCCTTGGCAAGCATGGCGTCGGAAACTGCAATGACAATGTCTGCCTCCTTTTGGAGTTCTGTGCAGAGCAGCAGCTTGTCATCACCAGCACTACTTTCCAGCAAAATTACAGCCAACAGACCACCTGGATGGATCCTCGCTCCAAAAACTGGCACCTTACCGACTATGTCCTTGTGCGTCAGAGGGACCGCACTGATGTCCTCCTCACCAGAGTGATGCCCAGCGCAGAGTGCCACACTGACCACCGCCTTGTCCGCTGCAAACTCAGGCTCCACTTGAAGCCAAAACCCAAGAAAGGGGGTGCCCCCTAAGAAAAAGCTTGATGTTGCCAGCCTTCAGCGTGACGACGTAAAAGCGGCCTTTCAGACAGATTTACAGCGCAGGCTTACAGACACAACTGACCCAGCAGACTCCTCCCCTGAAACACTCTGGTAACAGTTGAAAAATGCTATCGCAAAATCCTCTGCAGAAGTCTTGGGTTTCGCTAGAAATAGGAACAAAGACTGGTTTGACGAAAATGACGTAGAGGTCCAGGAACTCCTAGCAAAAAAAAAAAGATCTGCCCATCAGGCCCACCTAGCCCAGCCTTCCTGCCCTGTGAAGAAGTCTGCCTTCCGCCTCGTCTGCAGCAGTCCCCATCGCAAGCTCAGAGATCTCCAGAACGAGTGGTGGACCAGACTCGCACAAAGGACCCAGCTTTGTGCTGACAACGGTGACTACAGGGGCTTCTACGAAGCACTGAAAGCAGTGTATGGCCCCAGGCACCTGATGCAAAGTCTCCTGCGAAGCGCTGATGGACAGGCACTCCTCACAGATAATACCTCCATGTTGAACCGCTGGTCGGAATACTTTCAGGACCTCTTCGGCGCTGAGCGCACTGTTCAAGAAGCAGTCATCCTCCAAATCCCACACCTCCCAGTAAAGGTTAAATTGGACGAACCGCCCACTGCTCAAGAGACCCTCACAGCCATCCACCAGCTCAAGAGTGGACAAGCAGCAGGCATTGACGGAATCCCACCAGAGATCTGGAAACATGGAGGCCCAGCATTGCACAGCAAGCACCATGGCCTCTTTCTCTGCAGCTGGGAGGAAGGAACACTACCAAAGGATCTCCGCGATGCAGTCGTCATCACCCTGTACAAGAACAAAGGAGAAAAGTCTGCCTGCTCTAACTACTGCTGTCCAATTTCGGGAAATTTCTCGCAAGGCTGCTCCTCAATCGGCTGGTACCTTCCATTGCAGAAGACCACCTCCCAGAGGGCCAGTGTGGCTTCAGAGCCAACAGAAGCACTACCGACATGGTCTTTGTGCTGAGACAGCTTCAGGAGAAGTGCCGCGAGCAGAACAGAGGGTTGTATGTAACGTTTGTCGACTTAACAAAAGCGTTCGACACTGTGAGCAGGCAAGACACGTGGCAGATCCTGGAGCAACTTGGCTGTCCCCCAAAGTTCCTCAGCATGATCGTCCAGCTACACAAGGACCATCAAGGCCAGGTCAGACTCAACAATGACCTCTCAGAACCATTCACTATTCTCAACGGTGTGAAGCAGGGCTTCGTGCTGGCACCGACCCTCTTCACCATCTATTTTAGCATGATGTTGAAGCAGGCCACAGTGGACCTCGACGATGACGAAGCAGTGTACATCAGGTATCGACTCGATGGCATGCAGCCTGTTCAACCTCAGACGACTGCAGGCCCACACCAAAACCCTAGACCAACTGATTCGTCAGCTGCTATTTCCTGACGACGCTGCCCTCGTTGCACACACAAAGAGAGCCCTGCAGCGCATCACATCCTGCATCGCAGACGCTGCCCAGGTCTTCTGACTCGAGGTCAGTCTGAAAAAGACAGAGGTTCTCCATCAGCCGGCACCCAAGGTAGAGCATTGCCCTCCCCACATCACCATCGGCGAGTCTGAACTGAAGTCAGTGCACCAGTTTACCTACTTTGGCTGCATCATCACGTCAGACGCCAAGCTGGACAAGGAACTGGACAGCAGGCTGGAAAAAATAAAACAGCGCTATCGGGCGTCTATGCAAGCGGATGTGGCACAATCAACAACTGAAAACAAGCACCAAGATCAGCGGGTACAGAGCTGTCGTCCTCACCACCCGGCTGTATGGTTCCGAATTCTGGGCCCTCTACCGCAGCCAACTACCACTCCTCGAACGCTTCCACCAGCGCTGCCTGCGTACAATCATTGGCATTCACTGGAGTGACTATGTCACAAATGTCGAGGTCCTTGAACAAGCAGAAACTTTGAGCATCGAGGCTTTGCTGCTGCGGACACAGCTCCGCTGGGCTGGGCACGTCTCCAGGATGGAGGATCATCGCCTACCTAAGAGCACCCTGTTCGGCGAGCTCGCCACTGGACACCGAGACAGAGGGGCACCAAAGAAGAGATACAAAGACTGTCTCAAGAAGTCACTTAGTGCCTGCCAAATCGACCTCTGCCAGTGGTCTTCACTTGCTGCGGACCGTGACACCACGCGCTCAACCATTTACAAGGCAGCCGTCTCCTTTGAGGACTCTCGCAGAGCTGGCCTTAAAAACAAGCGGCTCAGAAGAAAAAAACAGAGATGCCGCAACTCAGAACCCTGGCCAGACATCCCTCTGCAGCCACTGCGGTCGAACCTACCTGTCTCGGATTGGCCTCCGCAGTCTTGAGCATGCCTGCAGACGTCGTGGACAACCCCTATAGAATCTTCGTTCACGAAGTCAAGCCAAGAGAGAATTATGATAACAAAATGATTGGTCAAGAAAGATATTTTTTTCTATCTCTGTCTTTAGAAGTGCCTAAGAGTTTGTTCATGGTAGCGTTGAGGGTTTTGGAAGAAGTGGATTCCAGGATTTTGCTTTGAAGATGCTTACGTTTGGAGTCGGAGATCATTCTGCAGACTTTGGATTTAGTTGTTTGGAAGATCTGTCTGTGAACGTTGAAGTCGGATGAGCGCCAGCGGCGATCCGCTTGTCGGCGCTTGCGCTTGGCCTCATATATGTCATCAGTGACCCAGGGGGAGGAGCGTCGGTTGGGTATGGAGCAGGTGGTGACGGGGGCAAGGGTGTATAGAAGTTTTCGAAGGGAGGAGTCGAAATGGGATGCAAGATCAGTCAGGAGAGGAAGCGGGGCCCAAGAGAAGGTCGACAGCTTACTTAATGACACTGAAACCAGCAGAACCAAGAAAGCAACAAAATGATTAAAGGTCGTGGTTCAGCAATTAGTTAGAAGAGGGCAGCCAAAAAAAAAAAAAAATATAAAGTCACTGCACAGAAAGTGCAACCCGTACAGGGCCCTGTCAGATATGATCCCCGAACACGCATGTTACTATACCTTCTGTAGAGTGTCATACGTTCTTGACGGCTGTCACAGTTCACGCAAACAGGTATTCACCACCCAGCTGCCTAAGGTCACTTCCAGTTTCATCTGTCCGTACACGGTAACATCCAATTCCCTTGCGACAACGAAGCGAAATATCCAAATTTCACTTTTGCACTGGGGAAGCACGGATTGACGTCCAGATCGTCCCAAAATGGTCCAGCGAATGGTGGCGTTAAGTCCAACGAGATATGGTGTGGGCTTTTCACTTTTTGGGTACAAATATTACTTTTGTTGGTAAGTATATTTCCAACAACAACAAAGGGTTATGTGTGTTCTGGCGTGCAGGACAATAATTTCGGGGGAATTAATGACTGAGAAAATAACTGCAGACGACAGTGTAGAGAAGTTGGCATCGATGAACATGACGAACGGAACAGTCTCCACTACAACAAAACACCCTTGTGCTGGTTCAGACCAGTTATAGTAGCGTTTTAACATGTTCGCATGGCAGATCTTTCCTTGCCCCTCACTGCAATAAGATAATCATGTCCGAATGCACGGACCACTCTGAATGGCCCACACCGTGCAGTTATCTCCTCATCGCACCCGACTTTAGCTCTAGTCGCGATTGACGCGGCAGCGCCGCGAGAGACATGAGCTTGCTCAATCTCTCCGAACATACCCACGACTGGCTCAACATCCTTCGTGTTTCCGACGATCAAGTCAACGACGGGCTCATCGATAACACAACAAATCAACTACCCGGGAAAGAATCTGTGTCAACATCTACCTTAGCTAAAGGAAAAGACTCTACCCTTCAACTGAACGAAATCACTTTCTGCGTTACCCCTGTGAATAACGAGGCTACGTCTGACTACCGCGGTCGTGGCACCTGAGTCGCGCAAAACAGAAACTACAACTCCATTTACTACCCCGTCCACTAACGATAGGAAACCACCTCCGACAGCCGAGCTCAAAACTCCCAGCTAACGCTCCTCTCCGACTGGCACTGCAACATTGGCCGTGTGAGCGAGCTGCTCCACACCATCTACCCGACCAGTTTGACAGGTGAAACACTGAGCGCCTGAACTACTGTTAGGACAGTTAAGACTGAAGTGACCATACTCACGACACGCGAAACGCTGAGTGTCCGGAGTAGCAAGTCGACCACGTACGTACCCACGCCCAGACTTCATTCCCCATGCGTAAGGATCGCGACCGCCACTGTTGTTAACTCCATCCCCACGTCGAAAACGGAACGTACCTCTACCGTTAAACAGTTGTGCCCCACGCAAGGTATTGACGCCCCAATATTCCCCAGTCGTGTTAGCGCCGACCAACCCGACTGGCGGCGACTCGGATGCGCGAGACGAAAAGCCTCCGCGTTCTGAATTAGCTCCCCGGTGCTCTTGAGGTTACCTTCCCTCAAGAACACAGTAAGATCCTTGGAAACGCTACCAAAGAACTGTTCCGCCAACATAAGATCAAATAATGCCTGTTACTTGTGGTCGATCTTGGACAGTTCGACCCAACGTACGTGCAATTGGGGCAACCGCTTGCTAAACGACACAAACGATTTCCCTGTCTGGCCGACAATCTCTCAAGCGCTCCCTGAATCCCTCCACACTACACTCGAACTTCTGTAAGAGACACTCCTTCAAAGTATCGTAATCTACGTTCCCCGAAACGTTCAAGCTATGGAAAGGACTCAAGGCCTGACCTTCCAGAACCGACGAAAGCAAAACGGGCCAGTTGGCAGAAGGGCAACTCAACGCCTGCGTATGAGCCTCAAAGGGACACAGAAAAGCGTCAATGGAGTCTACAGACTCCTTAAACATAGGTAATCTCCTCTTCATCACTTCATCCCTTCATTCTGCACTTAGCCTAGGCCCAAATCACCATACTATTTCCTCCCCTTGTTTAATTCCCCCCCCCCCCCTCCCCATTTCTTTTAGCGTGTGTGTATGCTGGAAGGGTGTGTGTGTATGTTGATATTGTGATGCTTGTATTTTTTGTTGCATATATGTTGTACATTTTTTTCCTTAACATTATTTATGTCACTTAATCCCTTGTTTTATTTTATCTTATCCTACACCAGTGCTGCAAAGAGAAAAATTTCCATATAAAATCTTTTTATCTGGACAAAAACGTTTTTGAATCTTGAATATTGAATCTTGAAATCATGTATGCCCCGACCTACCGAATCACTATCAGGAGGTGGCCTAGGACCCGCTTCTTGAGCCAACTGCAGCTGCAACTCCCTATCTCTCTCTCTCTCTCTCTCTCTCTCTCTCTCTCTCTCTCTCTCTCTCTCTTTCCTCTCTCTGAAACTTTAACTCCTCCTTTCTAAGGCTCTCTGAACTTCTAGTTCCTTCTCCTCTTTCTCCCTCTGAAACGCTAGTGACTTCTCTCTCCTTCTCTATCTGAAACGATAGTTCTTCTTTCTTAAATACCCTTTCCCTCTTTCTATCCTCCCTATCCTTGCATTTCTCAACGTAATCAAAAAGAGTGTCCTTTTTAAGACCTAGCCTTTCACTTTGATTAAAATATACACCACTACCTGGTCCGACTCCATATTTACAGTAACAACTTCCAAAAATGAGAAAAACGTAAAAATACAAAAACACAAACAAATCAACGGCAAGAACTTAAACATTAGGCCCACAGAAATACCAACAACCTACGAACAAAAAACAATGACTTACTTCAAAGACGTCCAGATGGATCAAAACATACAAAAACGATAGATAGAAAAGCTAGAACTTAGACTACTAGCTATACAAAAGGAAGAAACAAGAACTAGCTCCTCGTAAGATCCAGAAAAGTACTGACACAAAGGATCTTACCCCTAGAATCGTATAAAAGAACTAATACAGTCAAACAAACCCCATATCAAACCTTATTCTAAAATCGCTGCTCAGCCACTCTACCCTACCACTAAAACAGGGTCACCGCTGTAACGCACGCAGACTTACCCCAGTCGCACGTACAGACTCTCGCTCAACAGACGCATACACCACCACTGACTCAGTCGGGCGCATTCACGCGGTAAAACTCAACACACTAGCTCTCTTTCTTCTACGGATCTTAATATACAATACACACCAAAAAACACTGGCAACATTATGTACAGCACCCTTTCTCATTACAAGCACATCAACAAGGCATACACATACACAATGTAAACTCCAGGCTAGGTAATTGTCTCTCACAATCCAACCTGTTTTACTGGTGTTTCCGCTTGGTGACTTTCTGTCCTCTCACGTAGCGCAGTCCCTGCTCACCCGGGTGTCTCGGCACCGATCGCTCACTTTCTGAGTGAAGAGATAACCTCACAGTAGGTCCCACGGCGGTAACCTCTGTTGACTGACGTCTCGGCGTCAGGTCGCTCCGCTCCGCCACAAGCACTCTGAACAATAAAGTCCTAATCATAACACTTGCTAAACACACAACCATTGGATTACATGAGATACATTACGTAACCTGGCTTATACAAGTAACTCTCAGACGTTCATTAACACACACACACACACGTGCTTCTTAACCCGAACTACTTTCGGAACACCCAACAACTCTGTCACGACATTGAAACAGACTATAACCTAACACTCGCCATACATCCTTTCATACATTAGAAAAAGTCTAACTTTAACCAACCACGTACTACCTTCATAACGACTCGGACATACACACATCACATTCCTTAGTTATCCATCTCGTTAAATAACCACATAGGGTTACCTCAACGAATTTCAAACCCACATAAATGAACGAGCCCAGTCAACGCTACACACCTGAATTAACTCTTACTAACGCATACTATCCTTAATTCAGTAACCATCAATAATACATATAAAAAACATACCTCAATTCTAGGTTTCAGAATCTTGGAATACGGCTAGTGTATCTGACATACATCCGTCCACAATGACAGCCTAGCCCGCACTGCCTATTAAGACCTCTGATAGACTGAGCTCTTGCTAAAATCCCTTTGCAAAACGTTTCCCTACGATTTCACGTGGCCCTCCTGCCCCCACGAAATAGTTGTCACAAGCGAAACCGCTGACTAAACCGCACCATACAAAACTGTATGTGTTAACCCTATGCGTGAGGATAGAGTTTCATCACAATGCACTAGGAATTTATTGCTGGTTGTGGGGGAAAAGATCAACACTTGGTCTCCTGGAGAAAACTTTCTTACCTGGGAACCCCGGTCACGGTAGTGCTTCTGCACTTTTCGGGCAGCATCTACTCTATTGTGGGCTATCTCGTATGACTCCCTGATAATATTCTTGAGGTCCAGCAGATGATGGAAAACAGTTTTGGCCTCGTCTGCGTCCTGATCACCATACCACGCATTAGCAATTAAGTCCATAGGGCCTTGCGCTCGCCTACCAAAAAGCAACTCGAAGAGGGAAAACCCTGTGCTTTCACTGGGAAGCTCTCGATACGCAAACAACAGCGCCGGAAGGTAACGATGAGAAGACCATGGCTGTGTTTGCACCACTTTCTTAAGCGACTGTTTAAAGTTGCCATGAAACCGTTCCAACAGCTTGTTAGCCTGGGCGTGATATAGTGAGGCCCGAGCTCGTATGAGCCCCAGCATACGGTGAAACTCGCCCATCATCTCGGAAGTGAACTGTGTTCCCCTGTCACTCAGATGTTTCTTTGGAAAGCCCACCGGAGCGAAGAACGCAAACATGGCCTCGTTTACCGATACATGGTCAATCTTCTGCAGCGGTGCAGCCTCTAGGTACCGTATCGCCACAGCGACGGTGAAGACAATGTCTATAGCCACTCGCTCGAATGGCGTCTCAATGCATGGCATAAACTGAAGTGGAATTTTCGGAACACGGCCTTTCGGAGTACTCCTCCGTCATCCGAATACAAGACGCCCATCTGTGGTTGCTCCTTGACGATTAGCGCCGCAACACTGGCCGTGTGACTGAGCTGCTCAGTCAAATCCACCAGACCAGTATCGCTAGGACAATTACGAGCAAAATGACCGTACCTGAACTAGCAATCCGACCACCTCCATATCCACGTCTAGACGGTTTCCCAACCTGTCCACGCATGTAATTATCCTGAATGGCAAAGTTCTCACCCTTTTTAAAACCTAGAAAATGAAAACTGCCTCTGGGGTTAAAAGTCGGTTCCCCAGCGCCGAACCGAAATACTGTTGTCCTCGACCTGCATTAGTGGTAACTAACCCGACGGGTGGTGACTCAACCCTGCACGCTATCTACTTGGACGGATGCGAGAGTCAAAAAGCTTCCTCGTTCCGACGTAGGTCGTTGGTACTCTTGAGGTCACGCTCCCTGAAGACCACAGCAAGATCTTTGGAAACGCGCTATCCAAGAATTGCTAAGCTAAGAACAAATCAAATGAATCTGTGTGCGTGTGGTTGAGCTTGGACAGCTCGACCCTAATTCCTTCTCTCTGAAGGTTGTTTTTTCTTGTCTTTCTCTCTCTGACACTCTAGTTCCTTCTCTCTGTCTAGGTGTGTAGTTCCTTGCGTCAAGCGTTCCCTGCGTTCAACTTACTAATCAACACTAGTAAAAATCATTCTGCAAACACGATTGCCAACCTTACAGCCGATGCTTTTAACGACCACTTCATTTTAGCCCCGAAATCTTTACTACATGCTGAAGGCTTGGATCAGGTAGAACATGTCGCATCACAGAAGCTTACTGACATTTGTAAGAACAGACTGTACGCAGGCGATGCTTTTAGTGTCCTCTTCATTGTTGTACATGAAGTGGGCAGATTTATCTCGAGTATCGATAACAGAAAGTCAGCTGGCGTTCATAGTATCAATGGTTTTATCCTCGAACTTTCTCTTTCATACACTGTAGAAAGCTTAACCTGTATTTACAACCTATGTATTCAGAATACTATTTTTCCGTCGGCTACAAATCTAAAGTGGTGCTTATTCCCAAAACAAAAGACATCTGATCCAAATAATTTTCGGCTCATATCCATATTATCTATTTTGTCGAAGCCTATTGAGAAGCATGTACACAAACATTTTCTAGAATTCCTGAAAGAAAAGTCTCTCCTGAATAAATACGTTTGGGTTTCTCCCTAAACATTTGTGTCACACTGCCTTGGTTCATATGACTGACACTTGACTGCTCAACATCAACAGAAACAAAACGTGTGGTGCTGTGTTTCTAGACCTGAAAAAGGCCTTCGACTTTATAAATCACGAAATGTTATTAGAGCAACTAGATTGCTACTTTAACAATAACAGGCCAGGGACACTCCCATTGTTTCATTCATATATCATAGGGATAATTCAAACTTTTTACGTCAATGATACCTTTTCTTTTAAAAAGCGTGTTGAGTATGGCGTGCCCCAGGGATCCATACTAGGACCTTTACTCTTCTGTTAGTTGATAAATGAACTTCCACTTCATATGATCTTCCACTTCAAATATTCAATCCAATTACTCAATGTGACATGTTTGCCGATGATTTAACTCTTCACGCGGGCGGGAAAACTGTACCTGAAATATCAAGCAATCTTTATCTTAGTCTTCAGGAGGTCTCACTGCGGTGCAAAAATAATCAAATGATTGTTAATCCATCTAAAACAAAAAGCATGCTAATCACAACACGCCAAACAAGCATCAGCTCCGCCCCCATTCACTTAGCATCTCGTTTGATTCAATTCCCATTGAGCATCCCCATCCGGGTCTGAACTGGGAGGATTGCGTGGGGTTAACTACTTTTTAGTTCCCTGGGGCACCCTGGTCAGCCCCACAGGGTGGGGTTTTCTTTTTAATAAGGGGCATGTGTTTCTGTCTAACCCCGGTCCATTCACTTGTATTTTCATTTTTTAAACTTTCCCTACTGTCTGCGCTTCCTGCAGCTCTTGATAATATTGGATGTGTGTTGCTAAATGGTCTTAGGATTATTTAGCGTATTAGACCGGTTAGCGACATAATTCAATATTTTGTTTAGTTTTTGAACGTTTTTTCGCAAGCAGTGCAGGCACGTCCTGAGAAAGTCTTGTTGCTGTCGGGACGTTAAGCAATGTGCAACCAACCAACCAACCAACCCATTGAGCAAGTCATTCTCGGGGTAATTGTTGACAAACAAGAGTTTGAGCCTAAAAAACTTTACGTGATTACCTGTTGTGCGGGAGGTGTACTTGAGCTTCAGCCCCGGGCCGCTACTGCGGGGGACAGCGATGAAAGCCCAGTGCATGAAGGCGTCCTCATTCGCAGCAACCTAGAAACAATGTCATGATCGGACGCAATTATTTATTTTAGCTGCCCCTACTCTGATGAAAAGAGTAAACTGTGTTTGAGAAAATAATACACTACTACTCAAAGAATTTAAGGGTCACTCAAGGATTCATTCACCTTTCCGCACAAACAACACTGACAGTGTTCAACAGTCAATAACACTTTAATTTATTCATTTGTTGATCAGTCAGTGACGCTTTCGTCAACAGTAGCCGATAAACGTTCATCAAATGGACACACCCACTATTTCAAAATTGATGACCGAGTTCGATTTTAAAAAAAAAAAGTCAATATCGAGTGTGGCCGCCATTGGCATTGATGTAGGCCAGGCAACGTTGTCTCATGGACCTGACCAGCACGTGGAGAGCGTTCTGCGGGATCGCCTGCCACTCTTTCTGCAGTATCTGGAACAAGCCGTCAATGTTGGCTGCAGGTGGTTGGTTGGCTGGAAAACGCCTCCCTAGAACATCGCACAGATTTTCAATGGGATTTAAATCAGGTGAATGAGCTGATCAGTCCATCCTCATGACGTGCTGCTGCTGCAGTAAGTTGTTGACGACGCGAGCTCGGCGCGCTGTGGTGTTGTCGTCCAGGAAGATGACTCCTGGTCCCACGGACTAAATCGCTGGCAGCGCGTTAGGCTGCAGAATTTCGTCCCTGTAGCCAAAGCCGGTCAGGATGTCTTGGCATCAGGGAAAGGGTGAGCTTGAGTAAGTGGAGTTTGCACAGCAGCCCGCCTTTATCGCATATTAGCCGCGTGCGAAACGTCTGGTCGCTGACGTTGGCATATCAGGCTGCATGAACCTGCCCCCTGAGAGTGTTGGCGGTGGCGGATTTGTTCCTCTTTGACGACAGGACAACTTAGCCGTCTTGCTGTCTTGTGGTCATTCGTGGTCGCCCAGGCCGGCGTGCTCCTGCACACTTCCAGTCTCTTTGTAGCAGTCGATCAGCCTTTGGATGACGGAGAGTCACTCCGAGTCGCCTGCCAACTTCCCGTAGCGCCACCCACTTTTGAAGACACGCCACCGCCATTCCACGCTCAGCCTCACTCAGTCGTCGTCTTGGGCGCATGGTTGCAAAGGCCCAGAAATCACGGCTTTAAATACCCGACTGGACTAAATAACTGCTTGAACTGTGATCAGAAAAGATATGGCATGCACGTGCATTGTGTCATATACGGAAGCATATTGGTTTATGGGAGACAACTCCTGTATAGTGATTGTCTCTCCCTGGTGATTATTTTTTTGGGGGGACTGCGCATGCTCTGTAAATAAAGTTAGAGTGTTTGCCGCCAAGTTACGAAACGGCTTCCTAGTATTTTGTGAGTGCATGTTTGTTTTGAATCTAAGTCCATCCAGCCCACATAGAAGTGGAAACACAATATGGTGTCAGACGTTAACGTGCAGCAGCAGTGACTGTTCATTAGAAATGTCTATTTCTGGAAGAGGACAATGTTTAAGCCACCAAAGGAGTTTAACTTTAAAGAGCCAGCCGCATTGGTCGTTTGGAAAGAGCGTTTCCAGCATTTTCGTTTGGCAACAAAGCTGAACATAGACAGTGGCGAGGTGCAGGTTAGTAGCCTTTCGTACGCCTTTAGGAGCAGAGGCAGGCAAGATATTCGCAACATTCAACTTGTAGGACGAACAGAAGAAAGACTTTGACATTGTTGTGGGCAAGTTTGACGAATATTTCCTTCCGAAGAGGAATCTCATTCATGAGAGGGCTACGTTTGCGAGAGGAGTCCAGCACCCTGGATAGACATGAAAGCAAAACTGATCCAATTCAATGCCTCTGTGGACTTTCTTTAGTACCTGATGCCTGATGTAAAACTGCAGTAGGCGATAGTGACAAAGGTAATTCAATTTGTCATTTAAATTTGGCACAAGTTTCGTGTCTTCTTCTTTTCCTGTTAAAAATGTTTTCTCAACTGTTAATGGATAATCATCGTAGTAATCATGTAGATGTTGTGGATACTCCAGGTCGACTTCAAAGATGACATCCTTTTTATGCTTTAGGGGGTTTAGTAGACCACGTACAGCGGATGGGAAAGTTGTCGCTGATACTAAGGTTACCGACAGACACATTATGAACAGACTCAGACTTGGTTGTGTATATATGATATATGAGTGTGAATGTTGTTTGTGTGATCCGTGTGGGTGAAGTGACTAACTGTTAAAGACCCAACAACGTTAACGTAGAGTCCCATTCATGTTGAGGCTTTAACATGTCTATGTTAAAGTCTCCCATGAAGATGACATTGGAGTTGGGTTTACAACCTGTCTCAGACATACTAAGGAAATCATCATACCACTCAAAGGGCGCAGCAGGGTTGCGGTAGAGAAAGCTGATAAGAAATCATGGAGATTGGGGGGCCTTCAGCTCAAACCACATACAATCAACTTGCTGAGTTTCTAAGTCATATCGTCTACGTATAAAATCTTGAATAGACGTGTGAACATAAGCATCTAATCCTGTCTGCACATGGGCCGTAGGAACACGTCTCATTTCAATAAATACAGGAATTTGAATGGATATCATTTTTTCTGATACATTTGAACTGAGACGTGTTTCAGACAGTCAAAAAATATGAAACGGGCCTGCTCCATTTAGATAAACACAGATGTCAGGCTACTTATTGCAAAGATGGTAAATATTGAGATAACCAATGCGGGGATCTTTCGTCTTCAGTTTTACGCCACTTATTGCACCCAAAGTCAGTGTGTTTCTGGGGAAAAAAAGAAGAAGAAAATCAAAGAGAGAGAGGGAGAGAGATGATGATGATGATGATGAAACGTTTTTATTCAGGATAAAAAGTTTTAGGCATAGCAATGCCTATCTTCCAAACTGTCCTGCTACTCTACACATATAAAAATACATCAGACGATACAGCAAAACACCCCAACCATCAGAAAAATAAAACACATAAAAAAATAAATAAATTGTGGCAGATGCCACTGTATTTTTGTCGTCATAAGATGCCGATTTCTTCTACGTTAGGCAACAACCTTAACCATGTCTTTTTCTGCATTGCTTGCATTTTTATGCCTTCTTTTATTTGGTTGCGTTCAGTTCTTAGCACGGGAACTTGCTGGATAGAGTTCTACAGTAATATGTGTTAGCGAATATTACGTAATTTGCATTGCTGCTTACGTGATGAACTCGCCCTAGGTGGTTTGACGTCATTTATTAGTTGGCGGCTTCTTACGAGTTGTCCGAACAGGTATGACGTTTGTTTTAGTATTAGCGCATGCGCTTCATCCATTCTTAGTGTTTAGGACCAAAAGTGTAGAACTATATTTGGGCAGTTCACGTGCGCTTGCGAACAGGTAAGGAAGCCATTTTAGATTGTTTTAGAAGGATGGGAGTGTATATAAACCCTGCGAAGTCGTGCTTGGTTGAGTTAGCCGGGTCTCCCGCAGCTCCATTAGCTCTTACTCACTCTTAGGTACTGTAGCGTTAGGTTACAGTGAGGTCGGATTTCCGCCTACTCAAACGGGGTTGGGGTCAGTATGGTTGGGAAGTAAGGATTTAGTGGTTACCCAGGGTCCTCATCCCATCTATCCCCCATGGAGTAAGGGGTCCTTATTTTACATTGGGCTTTTGGGTGGATTTTCTCTCTCTTTCTCTCTGTTCTTTGCTGTCGTGTGAATGCGATGATGTTCGTCTCGTAATAGCTATCGATCATGGTCTTTTAGATACATGTTTGTCGTATAAAAGTAATAAAAACGGGTGTGTGTGGAACGCGAGTTGTATTTTGTATTAGTTACGTTTAGACATTACAAACTAGACAGAAACAAGAAACGTGTAAAGCTTTAGGAAATAAATTTGTATTGTTAACCGTTGGCCTTTCGTTGTAGTCTTGCTATTACTTAGCATTAGTGTTAGCAAGAGTAAATGTGCGTGTGAACGTTTAATTTACCACTAGACTATCACAAATCCGTATGTTAGACATGCACTAGGAAAGGAAAACGTGCACTACCACAGAACTATTGAGATATCGCTACACATTAAGCTTATGTAAACAGGACAGTACCTGTTTAGCGCCACAACTGTTTGTTTCGAGGTCATGACCTAGCTGGTATATTTGGTGACGTGAATAACTGACACATTTGGTTATTTATAGAACGGTTACATTTGGTGCGCGCGACCAGGAGGTTATTTACTAAAGATCCGTCACATTTGGTGCCGTGACGAGGATGCTAGGTGTGCTAAAACTGATACATTTTGGTGCGTGACCAGGATGAGATTGACTACATCTGTTACATTTTGGTGGCCGCGATCAGGATTTTCGATCATAAATAGAAATATTTATCCTACTGGGTGTTAGGTAGTCATATTTCAATAGTCTGGTAGGCTACATGCCGTTTCGTTCTATTGCTAACTCGTTGTACCGGTTCCCGTTCTCATAGTTTGTCTAGCTTGTTGTGGTTCGCATTTCTTAGTCATTGCACGATGGGTGCCATTTTGAGCTTGTTCAGATTTTTAATGCCAAGTTGCCTCGAAGCGAAGGAGTCAGCTAGGAAATTAGTTGATGATGATGAAGTAGAAAAGAAAAGAATAGAGTCCCTACCGGATGGTAGTCGTGACGTAACAGGTCCAGAGATTTTGAACACACCTCGTGGTGCTCGTGTGCACAGTGCGTGTGATCAGGAACAGTACACGTTTGGTAGTCCAACAGTGATATACACACAAAGTCCTTCTATGCGTGGAGATGCTAGGCCGTGTAATCTACTGGGTAACACACATGCTGGGTCCAGAATGATCACAGAAAATGTACACACACAGTACGATCGGAATGAAAGCGCGAAAAACTTTCAACCAGCCAGTCTCTTTCCAAGTAGCGACGTAGCAAACCGAAGAGCCAATCATAATGCAGAGATGAGTTTCAGTGGTGACGCAATGCAAGGGAGGCAAACGCAATTAGATTACTCTCTTTCAGGCAGGAAAGAGTTGCGTCCTGACTTTTTCGATGGTTCTTCTGAACTGCGCGACTTTCTTGCACATTTTGAAAAAAAATAAGCAAGTGGTCTGGGTATAGCTACGAGGAAAAGGGAATTCAATTGGCGATATCTCTCAGGGGGCCAGCAAGGCAGATCTTAGGCGATCTTGATTCAGAGGAATCAAAAGATTACGAAACATTGAAAGCTCACCTCATCAAAAGGTTTAGTCCTGCGGAGAAGACACCCGCATATAGGTGTGAGTTTCGGACGAGATACCAAAAGAAGGGAGAGTCGGTATCCGATTTTGCATTTGCTCTGAAAAGACTAGCGATCAAAGCATACCCCAATATGCCGCCAGAAGCCAGAGAAACGAACGATAGTTGTAGAACGTTTCATCAACGGGCTAAAGGGCGTCGAACTCCAAAAACATGTCCAATTCGGACACGCAACCTCTGTAGATATGGCTGTCTCTTTGGCCGATGAATTCGTTTCATTTGAGGGATCCCATGAAGGACTAGGCTTGAAACCACAGCCTAGTGGGCACAATGTTAGAATAGTTGAAAACGAAGAGGTGGTCCAAACACAGTCAGTAGGAAATACTGAAAAAGGTCAAAATGCTTTGCTGGAAGAGATGAAAGGACTGAGAAATTTAGTGGAAAACATAGCAAGAAGGCTGGAAAAAGTAGAAAAGATTACAGCGAGAAACAGAAACAACATCTGCTTTAACTGTAGAAGACCCGGCCATCGGGCACGTCAATGTCCCATGCTCACTGAAGCAGAAAACAGAAGCGCTAGTGACGCTCCGGAAACAAGGAATACCGGAGGCTATTTAAACTAGAAAGGGCTGAACTGGGAGCCGATGCTTCAGCCCATGAAGAAGACGAGGGTGATACCTTAGAAAAAAAGGCCATCTTGTGAGTCCAGTGAACATACAGTTGTTAGTTGGTCAGTACCAATTAGAGCTTGCGGTCAAGACTATGAGATTTTAGTGGATACGGGGGCCGTGAACTCCATGATTTCTGACACTATGTACGAGTCATTAGGCCTAGAGAGACCTAAACTCAGACCGTTCAAACCGAGACTTTTGGGTGCTAGCGGAGAACCGCTCAAAGTACAAGGTCAGTGTCAGCTGTCATTTAGTATAGCCGGTCAAAGATACAGACAAAGAATACTTGTCGGAAATATCACATGTGAAGGTGTGATGGGAATGGATTTCCTTTCCAAACACAAGGCTGTACTGGATCTCTCCAACGGTGTCCTTAGTCTAACTGGCAAACTGATCCCAACTAACAGGGGAGTGAGTTCTTTATGCGCAAGAATAGCGATAAAAGAAAACGTAGCCGTCCCCCCTGAATCTGAGATTCTCGTGAAGGGCACGATTCTTGGTGATTGGCTAGGTGGAGAAGAAGGGACGATAGAACCACTGGTACAATACAAGGGGAGTAACAAAGTAGAGATCCCCAGGTCACTAGTAAAAGTGGTTGACAGAGACGTCCTAATACCCATCACCAATTTTAGTGAGCATGTTTCTGAGGTCAAAGCAGGCACTACCCTCGCCTCCCTCCAAGCGGTTGACTTTATCGCTGATTCAGAACCCCAGCAGATGGGCCACAAAGGCTCCACTTTAGACAGTCTGCCAGATCATTTGATGAGAGAGTTAGTGGAGAATGTATCTGACCAGGTCAGTGAAGAGACTAAAGGTGAGTTAGCCCACCTTTTACAGAAGTATCAAAACACGTTTGTAGGGCCAGGTGAAAAGCTAGGACGAACGGGTTTGGTCAAACACACTATAGATACAGGTGACCATAAACCAGTCAAGCTTCCCCTTAGGCGTCCTCCCCTAGCCCAGAAACCCATCATTTGCGATGAAGTACACAAAATGTTGGACGCAGGCATTATAGAATCGAGTGACAGCCCTTGGGCTGCGCCTGTCGTACTGGTGAAGAAAAAGACAGGTGAAATTCGGTTTTGTGTAGACTTCCGCAAGCTAAACGAAATCACGCGCAAGGACGCTTTTCCACTTCCCAGGGTAGATGAAAGCTTAGATCAGTTGTGCGGATCCAGGTGGTTTTCAACCTTAGATTTAGCACAAGGGTTTTTCCAAGTAGAAATGGACGAAAAGGATAAAGAGAAAACAGCGTTCTCAACACCCTTAGGGTTGTATCAGTTTAACGTCCTTCCATTTGGACTATGTAACAGTCCCGGGACTTTTCAAAGACTCCTTGAGCTTGTACTGAAGGGCATTGGGTTCGACAGAGTCCTAGTGTACGTTGACGATCTGATAGTTATGGCTAGAACAGAAAAAGAAGCGTTGGACAATTTAGAAATCGTCCTAAGGAGGTTGGAACAGGCCAACCTGAAAATCAAACCAAGCAAGTGTTCCCTACTCCAGAAGACTGTAGAGTACTTGGGTCACACTGTGTCTGACCAAGGAATTTCGTGTAGTCAAGTGAAAGTCAAGGCCGTTCTTGATTGGCCGGTTCCTAGAAACATAAAAGAAGTAAGAGGAATCTTGGGGCTAGCCTCTTACTACAGACGACACATTAAAAACTTCGCTGTTATAACGAAACCACTCACGAATCTCACAAGAAAAGGACAGCATTTTGTGTGGGATGAAAATTGTCAGGCTGCCTTCGAGACTCTGAAACAAAAGTTAGTGACCGCTCCCATACTGGCATACCCTGATCCGAATGGGACGTTTATTTTAGACACAGATGCCAGTGCTGATGCGATTGGGGCTGTCCTATCTCAGCGACAAGACGGGGTCGAAAAGGTCATAGCTTACGCAAGCAAGACACTTCCTCAGAGTAGGAGACGATACTGCGTCACGTACAGGGAGTTGTACGCGGTGGTGTATTTCGTCCGGAGTTTTAGGCACTACCTGTGGGGAAACCATTTCTTGCTCAGGACTGATCATGGATCACTCAGGGGGCTCCGAAAATTTAAACAGCCAGAGGGTATTGTGGCCAGGTGGATTGCCACACTAGACGCATACGATTTTGTCATAGAACATCGGAGGGGTGTTAGTCATAGTAACGCATACGCGATGTCACGTATACCATACAGAAAGTGTCACAGGGAAGAGTGCAGTGATTGTTGCGAGAACCCGTTGAGGGTGGTCACTCGAGCTCAAGCGAAAAACTTAGAGTTGGGGGGTGCTATGGAGAATAGAAGTACAAATGTGGGGGATATAGAAACTACCACCACAAGGAAAGCGTGTAAACCTTCCACTTCTAATGATCCGGGGGGGCACAGTTGACCTAGAAACTCAAGAGCGGGGAATGCTCACAAGGTCTAGAGCAAAGGCACTGATAGCTGGGGCAGGCGATAGTAACCAATCCGAGGTGGAGAGTGTAGTTACCCACCAAGGAACCGCTTGCGTTGACTCAGAAGGGGAGTGTAGTTCTAGATCAGAGCGTGTGACTCAGTCTCAAGGTCGAAGGCGACAGACGGATTCAGGTGCAAGGGGTGTAGATGTCAGGAGTAATCTTGAAGCGGGCTTGTTGAGGAATGAAGTCATTTCTGATACCCCATGTCCCCCTAGTCCGTCGGAGGTAGACGAGTCGATGTCTGGAGATGTTGACCAATCTGGTGACGACCAGTTGGGGACGCATCATCCAGAATTGGTGGGCCTTGATCAAGCCCACGACGAGCAACATGAACTAACTGATGAATGTTTCCCTGAACACTGGTATAAGAGTTGGACACCTCCCGAATTAAGGTCCTTACAGTTGAAGGATCCAATGACAAGGGTTTTACTTGAGTTGAAAGAAAAGGGAAACAAACCCTCTAAACCAGAGATTGCACAGTATGGAGATGATATAAGAACCGTGTTGTATCGCTGGGACGAACTTAGGGTCCTGGATGGATATTGATGCATACCTAGAGGGCAGGCTCGGAACCAGAACTGTTCTTATCGCTCCCCAAAGGATTCGAGAAGACATCATGCAGTTAGCACACGACCATAAACTAGCTGGACACCTAGGAGGGACAAGACAATTGCTCAGGTCAAATCCCAGGTATGCTGGCCACGCATGAATAGTGACATTGCCAGATGGTGTGCAGAATGTGTGCCTTGTGCTCATAAAAAAACGGGTCCTGGTAGAGGTAAACATCCGATGCAACATGTGAACACGGGTACTCCACTCGAGCGAATAGGAATCGACATTCTCGGTCCTCTACCTTTGACCGATAATGGGCACGAGTATATCGTAGTAGTACAAGACTACTTTACTAAATTCGTAGAGGCATACGCGTTGCCTGATCATACTGCCCAGCCGGTAGCTGATAAACTCGTTACGGAGTTCATTTGTCGGTATGGAGTCCCTCGTGTTATCCATACGGATCAAGGGAGAGAATTTGAGTCAATTCTGTTTGAACAACTGTGCAATTTACTTGACATTGACAAAACACGAACTACCCCATATCACCCGCAGAGCGACGGGATGGAAGAAAGACACAATGCCGTATTACAACACATGTTATCACTATTCGTCAATGAACGAAGAAATGACTGGGATGAGCATCTTCCCTACTTGTTAGCAGCATACCGAGCATCACAGAATCTGTCCACTATGTGTACACCTAACCTTCTAATGTTTGGTAGGGAAGTCACTCTGCCATTCGGGCTTCTCATGGGCCCTCCTCCCAAAACTCCCCAAGAGGCGTGCATGTGTGAATATGTGGAATGGGTGAGACAGACGTTGGAAGCCACGTTTGACTATGCTAGGCGCAACTTACAGAAAAACAGCACCAGGCAGAAGAGATATTATGACAGAAAAGCTAGGGCTAGGGATATTCCAGTGGGATCCTTCTGTTGGAAATGGTACCCACCCAGAGGTAATGAAAAACTCGGGCTAGGCTGGACGGGTCCCTACCAGGTCTTGGAAAGGGTAGGAGATACCACGGTGACAATTCAAAAGCTCGGGCATAACCCAGTAACCGTACACGTTATTAATCTAAAAGTGTACAGGGGCCGCGATAAACCACCCTTCAACCCCATTACGCCCTAGAGACCCGCAAAGACAAAAGAAGGGAGAAAACTGAAGATTGCCAAATTACGTTGTCTTTTACATCTAATTGTTTCAGATTCAACATGGCACCAGGAGTGGTATGTGAATATTGTCAGGTCAGCTTTAAACGGCAAAAGAACAAAGTACGTCATCTACAAAGGGAGCATGCACAAGAATACAGGAACAGGCATGCGGTCACCCGACCAGTTGTGGGCGCAAGCTCGGCCGACCTCAAGGGGGAGGGAGCAGGGTCCCGAGGGGACCAGCCGCGGTGTAAGCGGGACGCCCGTTGCGCCGCGCTGGACCCTTAGGAAGAGGATCTAGAGCTTCCCTCCAGGGTCGGGCTTGTGCACCCACCACCTAAGCCAGGGCTGTCCCTCCAGATGCCCCGAAAGTACTCGGACGACGCCACCGTACACGTATGGTGGGAAAGACGCCTCGACAAGATACAGATGACGGTAACTCAGATTCTCCTGGGACTAGAGAGGGGTCGTCCCCCTTTGCCACAAACACTAGAGACCTCCAGTGGACACAACACCGAGGATGGCGACAGAATACTTCCCATCTTACACATGCCAAGGGTGCCTCCCTCTTCGGCAACGGAACGAGACCTGTGGACAGAGGCAACGCTGAACATCTTGGGGTCGGCGACAACCATCAAGGATGATATCCAGGCGAGACTCCGATGCCTGCGGACCTACGGCGGTCGTTATATCAGTAGGGCCTCGCGTTGTAATGATGATTAACTTTTTGTTGATAAAGCAATAATAGCCTGTGCAGGCTGTGTTTGAGTTAATTCAGGTACACTATGACTGTGATGAGACTCGTATGCTGCAACAAAGACATTGGTCGGAGCTCCAGTGATAAAGACACTTTATCCCGTAAAGACTACGTTTACTTAACATTTATTCAACGTTTACTTAATGTTTATAACATAGTAGAGAGAGGCATCTTTCGACGGTATTGATAAACCATATTAGCATTAGTTTTAAAGTGACTCACTTTTAGCATGATAATGTTTGTTTCAATGTTACATTGAATTTGAGTCGGGGGGAGTGTGGCAGATGCCACTGTATTTTTGTCGTCATAAGATGCCGATTTCTTCTACGTTAGGCAACAACCTTAACCATGTCTTTTTCTGCATTGCTTGCATTTTTATGCTTTCTTTTACTTGGTTGCGTTCAGTTCTGTGCACGGGAACTTGCTGGATAGAGTTCTACAGTAATATGTGTTAGCGAATATTACGTAATTCGCATTCCTGCTTTACGTGGTGAACTCGCCCTAGGTGGTTTGACGTCATTTATTAGTTGGCGGCTTCTTACGAGTTGTCCGAACAGGTATGACGTTTGTTTTAGTATTAGCGCATGCGCTTCATCCATTCTTAGTGTTTAGGACCAAAAGTGTAGAACTATATTCGGGCAGTTCACGTGCGCTTGCGAACAGGTAAGGAAGCCATTTTAGATTGTTTTAGAAGGATGGGAGTGTATATAAACCCTGCGAAGTCCGTGCTTGGTTGAGTTAGCCGGGTCTTCCGCAGCTCCATTAGCTCTTAGTCACCCTTAGGTACTGTAGCGTTAGGTTACAGTGAGGTCGGATTTCCGCCTACTCAAACGGGGTTGGGGTCAGTATGGTTGGTAAGTAGGGATTTAGTGGTTACCCAGGGTCCTCATCCCATCTATCCCCCATGGAGTAAGGGGTCCTTATTTTACATTGGGCTTTTGGGTGGATTTTCTCTCTCTCTCTCTCTCTCTCTCTCTCTCTCTCTCTCTCTCTCTCTCTCTCTCTCTCTCTCTCTCTCTCTCTCTCTCTGTTCTTTGCTGTCGTGTGAATGCGATGATGTTCGTCTCGTAATAGATATCGATCATGGTCTTTTAGATACATGTTTGTCGTATGAAAGTAATAAAAACGGGTGTGTGTGGAACGCGAGTTGTATTTTGTATTAGTTACGTTTAGACATTACAAACTAGACAGAAACAAGAAACGTGTAAAGCTTTAGGAAATAAATTTGTATTGTTAACCGTTGGCATTTCGTTGAAGTCTTGCTATTACTTAGCATTAGTGTTAGCAAGAGTAAATGTGCGTGTGAACGTTTAATTTACCACTAGACTATCACAAATCCGTATGTTAGACATGCACTAGGAAAGAAAAACGTGCACTACCTCAGAACTATTGAGATATCGCTACACATTAAGCTTACGTAAACAGGACAGTACCTGTTTAGCGCCACAACTGTTTATTTCGAGGTCATGACCTAGCTGGTATATTTGGTGACGTGACTAACTGACACATTTGGTTATTTATAGAACGGTTACATTTGGTGCGCGCGACCAGGAGGTTATTTACTAAAGATCCGTCACATTTTATCCTGTGACGAGGATGCTAGGTGTGCTAAAACTGATACATTTTGGTGCGTGACCAGGATGAGATTGACTATATCTGTTACAAAATAATAATAATAATAATAATAATAATAATAATAATAATAATAATAATAATAATAATAATAATAATAATAATAATAATAATAATAACAAATAAAGTACAAAAAGAATTAAAACAATATATATACTTGTATGAACCTGACATGTTAATGCAGACAGTCAAACCATTACAAATTCTGCAGCAATCTGCTGTGCTGGAGCAACATACTAAGCAGAAAGATAGAACATTCACATCGACAGCAGATATTTATGGAAGCGAGCTCTGAAGATAAATAACTTTGAAATAGACTATAAATGAGAGGGCAAGTTATTCCATGACTTAAGAAAGGAAAATGATATGCTAGATTTAAAGATGTCGATTCTCGGTTTTGGGAGATGGAGTAAGCTGTTCCTCGTCTTCTTTCTATTCGTGTGGGAAAACAGCTCACGGAGGTAGCGAGGGGCGGCATCGTTTAGAATTTTTTGCACAAGTAAGCATCTATTTGGTTCCAATTGTTTACTGAGTGGTAGGATGAGAACGGCCTTCAGTCTTTCATCAGTAGGGGACGATTCAGGAAGAATAAGCTTAATATCTCGCCGGTAAAGAGAATTTTTTTTTTCTCAAATGAATGTCTTCACAGGCGTCCCAGATATTGGAAGCATAATTACAATGTGTCTTGATGCGTGCGTTAAAGAATAGTTTTCGAGCATCAATGTCAACTATACGACTTAATTTGGATAATAAATAGAGATTCTTCGAAATAGTTTTACAGGCAGTTTCTGTGTGAGGCTCCCAGCTGAGCTGTTCATCGACTGTCACTCCTAACAAACGATGTTTTGACACTTGCTCTATGGGCTGAGGGTGAAGGGACAGCTCAAGGGGTTGCAAACCACGATGATGCTTTTGGCGTGTCGTTACCAATATACATTTCGTTTTAGGAATACTAATAATCATATGATTTTCTTCACACCAAGTTGACACTTCATCTAAACTATGTTAGAGGACAGCGCTCACGGTTGAAATATTTTTATCAAATACATGTAATGATGTATCATCAGCAAATAGTTCACAGTTTGTGTCGGGGTGTGATATTGACAGTGGAAGGTCATTTATAAAGATGTTGAATAATAACGGTCCTAGGGTGGATCCCTGAGGAACACCATGGGTCACCGGTCCTTCCGCTGAGTATTTACCATTCAAGAATACCTTCTGCGTTCTGTCTAAGAGATAGGACGAGACAAAAATCGACTGCATTTGAGCCAATGTGATATAAAGGTAACTTCTTTAGTGAGATTGAGTGGTTAATGAGATCGAAGGCTTTTTTAAGATCTAGAAAAAAAAAATTTGGACTCATTTATGGCAGTAAGCCATTTGTACTTTATGAGAGTTTAGGCTGTCTGACACGAATGTTTAGGCCGAAAAGCCGATTGTGCTGTACTAATAAGGCAGTTTTCCTCCAGGAATTGAAGTAAATTAGTATGTATATGCTTTTCAAGTGGTTTGGACATTGCTGATAGGATTGAAATAGGTTTGTACTCACTTGGGTCGCTCAGATCTTTGCTTTTTGGTAGAGGAGTAATTTTTGTTGTTTTCCATTTATCGGGAAACATGCTCTTTTGAATCAAAAGGTTATATATAAAGGTTAATGATTCAACAATATAAGGGAGCGCAATTTTCAGGATTTTACTGCTAATACCGTCAACACCACAAGATGTTTTACTTTTCATGTTGGTTATAGATTTTCCTACATCAAGGACGGTCATTAGGGGAACTGAGAAAGCGTTGCAAGCGTTTATCTGACTGTGCTGTTTCAATTGTTCTGAAGATACGTATTCATCTGGCTCGTCTGTAAAGGGTTTTAGTAATGTTAAGAAAGTGTTCATTAAATACATGAGCTGTGAGGTGCGGGGGGAAACTCGTTGATTTGCTAGATTGTCCTTTAGTAAAATTAATGTGTTAATCACCTGCCACACGCCTGCGTATGTCTTTGCCGCCCGCAATAATCTTTTCAGCATACTGCCTCTGTGCTTTATGTACTAATGATTTAACTATGTTTCGCTCTTTTTTGAAATGTCAAATTTCTTTTGTTGTTTCAATAGATCTCTTAGTTCCATCGCAGTTTTAATCGCATTCGTCAGCCACTCAGGCACAGTGGGGTGTTTAACACGCTTAGTGCGCCTCGAGGAATGTCTTTCAAGAAAACCCAGGAACAATTTATACCATTGGGATAGCGCTACATTGGGATCGTTATAGTTATACACATAGGAAAATGGTGTTTGAGAAAGGTCATGCAAAAAATCATCTTGGTTAAATTTTTTTAATGATCTCTAGAGGATGGTTATATGCTCCTTATGAGGTTTCTTTGGCAACTTCGCAGATAATGAAAAACAAATAGGAAAATGATCACTGACAGAGATGCTGGGTACATAGACATTGCTAAGGGCACTGTCGTTGGTTGTATAAACATGGTCAATTAATGTGGATGAAGTAGCAGTGACCCTGGTGAGTGACTGAACTACTCGTGTAAGGCCTAAGAACGTTATCATGGATTTCCATGACGTGTTGCCAGGTTTCAATAAATCAACATTAAAATCACCGAGTATATGAATATCACCCTTGGAGTTTTGTACTTTGTCAACCATTACAGCAAAATCATCTTGCCAGGTCACTGTAGCTGCGAGGTGTCTGTAAATAAAACATACGAAGGTCGGGGTTCACTTGGCAGTTGCTTTTATCTCAAGCCACAGGCTTTCCACATGGGTGGATTTCAGGTCACATCGTCGTGTTACGTTGTTAGCAATAGTATTGTGAACATAAGCACAAAAATGCCAGTATGACCAGGCACTGAAGCATCTCGCCTATGAATGGAGAAATTTTGTATGGTGATAGCTTGGTTACTTATATTCTCTGTCAACCTACTTTCTTTAAAGACACATATATGATATGGGGAGGGTTGGTTGAGTAGTACTGTAACGTCTGATACTTTACTGCAAAGGTGATATATATTGAGGTGGCATATTCTATGCAAATGATCGCTGACACTAGTAAACATGTCAGGTAACTTCGCAACCAAATACTAGTTTCAAATATTAAGAGAGAGAGAGAGAGAGAGAGAGAGAGAGAGAGAGAGAGAGAGAGAGAGAGAGAGAGAGAGAGAGAGAGAGAGAGAGAGAGAGAGAGAGAGAGAGAGAGAGAGAGAGAGAGAGAGAGAGAGAGAATCAATGAATCTTTATGTTACAACGGTGAAGATATTAACACAGTCAGTGACTATGTTATTTTTCGTACCTGTCGTTGCCACAATTACGACTAACTAAGTACAAAATATACATAAAAATGGGACATCAAAGCACAGTGATACAAAATATACAGTCCACTAAATACAAACACACACATGCACGCACAAACGCACTCACGCGTCCACACACACACATAAACACACACACACACATACACACACACACACACACACATGCACACACATATACACATTATTGTTAGAATATACACGTACATTCGTGTGTCTGCGAATAACTAGATTTTATTATTTGAGTAATGTCAGATACCTATAAAGACTTGCCTTGAAACTAGATAATGTCGGAGTGGCTTTAACGTGATATGGGAGTGAGTTCCACGGTGTGGAACCCGCAGAGAGAGAGAGAGAGAGAGAGAGAGAGAGAGAGAGAGAGAGAGAGAGAGAGAGAGAGAGAGAGAGAGAGACGTCATATGTAGAGTGTTACGTTTGTGGCTGTTTTGTTCTTTTGAGAGCATGTGCGGGTTGATCATAGGAAAGATCCTTTAGTTATTTGAGTTATTTGGGATAAGAATTACGTACCTTGTTAGTATTCACTTTCTTTGGCATTCGATTTTTGTTCTGGCGCGTGGTTTGCTACAATGTTGTAAACTTTGACCAACATTAGTGTGGAAGGTTTGAGCAGGGTCGCGATCTTTCTAGTGACCTCAGATTTATCCTCAAATTTGTCGGCTACATTTCGTAACATTTTGTCAAAGACATTTAGATGATAGTGGCCATTTTTTTGTCGGATCTAGATATTTCTTTCTTTTTTTTAATGTATATTAATGAGTTTTGGTTACGTTTTCTTTTCTGATTGCTTGTGTTGGCGAATTTTCTGGATTATTCTGGAAATCTGTAATAGTATAAAAGACGGTGTCATCAGGAAGTATGTGTGTACGTTGTATGAGAGACGCAGTGTGTCAAAAGTGTTGATGCATTGTAGAGGAGACCGTGTATCAGTGTTGGTGCATTTGTGGATGCATTGTGCGAAGATCGCATCGCTGCAATAAAATATTGTTGCAACTGATAAACAAGTGTGGACTACAACCTCATGTCATGTGTGACGAGTTGCAGCTGAGTGAAGTTTCTTTACAAGAATCTTACGTACGTGCTTGTGTGGGTGTATCATACTACGACTGAGACAAACACCCAATTCATTATGCTTAGAGTCTCTCCTGGGCACCCCTTGAACAAAGAACTTACCGATGTTTGAAGCTTGAGCGTGCACAAATTTCGGAGATTGTCGTGTTTACACACACACACACACACACACACACACACACACACACACACACACACACACACACACACACACACACACACACACCACATACACACACTCGCACGCACACACACCACACATACACACACACTCGCACGCACACACACACACACTCACACACACACATACACACACACACACACACACACACACACACACACACACACACACACACACACACACACACACACACACACACACACACACACACGGCGTTTCCAGCCAAAAGTACGTTCGGCAGCGAACGATGTCAGCGTAAATAGACATGATGTAAAATTTACTTTAGATTTTAGATTTTCAGACCTGCCCGCCTTTGTCTTCATGTGTATTCTTTTGAATTTGCTCCACGGTGGACCCATTCTAAAAAAACGTCCCTTCTATAAAGAGAAAAGACTTAAAAATAAATTAAATAAAGGTAATTTTTTTAATCTATACCATTGAAAATGGAAATATTCTTTTTACTCCCTGAAATAATGACTTCCATTCTATGAAATGGGATTCATTTAGTTCTGGGAGTCAACGAGTTAATTCTACCCAGGTCCCCAAGGACAGACTCGGGTGGGCTTTGAGGCTACAAACAGTAAGCACAAGTTTATGATATTCGTGAGTAGAATTAGTAACGTTCTTCTACCTCAATCAAAATGTCGATCACTTCGTTTGAAGTCAGGACGTGAGGTGAGACCATTTCACTATGGTATGCCCAGATTTCGCAAAACGTGACTGGCATGAATTTTACATTAAGTACGCGAAGGTGGAAATAGCCGCGGCATGCGACCCACGTGAACCGCACAATCATCCCGCTAGGCACGATGATCTGGATCTTGCAGTGCAATCTCCTGAGAACAAGAACACAGTAAACCTCGTAACACGGTAATGTAGGAAGATTTGGGCCAGGGGGAGGTATTGCCCAAAGACAGTAAATGGCACGTCAGGAAATCAAACGCCGCAGGAGGGAGTCAGTGTGAAACTTTGAAAACTGTATTCGGGATGAAAGTTTAAATCAGTGTGAGTTACCTTCCTCCTTGTCCCGTCAAACAATTCGGTCTTGAGAAAATTGAAACACCAACCAGCTACGAGAAGTATAGATCCTCATGAACACCCGCAGTTTCGGGGGCTCATGAGGATCTATGCCTCTCGATGATACCAACTTAAGTCCTGTTACTGGGACAGTTAGGATTTCTTTGGTCTTAAATTAACGAATACGGTAATAGTTATGAATGTCATCGTCATCTGGGAAGGAACGGGTTTGTTACAACATGATGGTGTGAACCATGCCCACAGAGTCTCTTCAATACGATCTGGCAGGCATTATCACACTTTACGTTTCAGTGGTATAAAGAGACTTTTCGTCTTGCGAAGTGATTTACGCAGAACGGTGTGGTCAGCACTATGAGAAAGCATTATGATAACCGACTTTTTAAATTTCCGGCCTTGTTATGAGGAAAGCTTTTTGTACAAAACGTACAGTTGTGACATTTTTCTTTTGGTCTAAGTACGTTATGTAACCTCAACAGGAATGGATAGTGTGCATGATCCCAGTATACGTTTGCCCTGTGTACATTTACACCCAGGACAGGGTGATGTGAATCACTACTGCCCAAATAACCGCATCTTTGACAATAATTTGATAATTCATTATCCTGGTTTACGTAGCTTCAGCCTCGCATAAGAAATATGAAAGTTCTCTTGAGAGAGAAATGCGTGGTGTTCTCCCAATAATTAACAGTCTCAAGAACTGCAGTTAATACAGAGATTAAGTCATTCGAGGCATATACCGCGTATCTGAAGGCGGCACGTCTCGAATGAGTTAACGCCTTGACTGCCACAAAAAAGCGAACACGATCCAAATGCAAGATAAATTTAGCCCTGACGCCCTACAGCAGGAGATGGATTGACCATGATAATAATAGGATAGTGCTAGATGAGCCTGGCGCCATCAGGCGCCAGAGTAATCGCGTACTATCCTTGAATTATCATGGTCAATCCTAATCCTGCAAGTATCCTCTAATATCGATTTTTTTTTTTTACAATTGTGGCCTTGAGGTTTATAATAATAATAATAATAATAATAATAATAATAATAATAATAATAATAATGTTAATAATAATAATAATAATAATAATATGAATAATAATAATAATAGTGTAAATAATAATAATAATGTTAATAATAATAATAATAATAATAATAATAATAATAATAATAAATGAAAATAATAATGGTACAGCGCCTAACCTCAAACTAGAGCTTTAGGCGCTTCTTAGCAAACTAATCATACAAGTCATTAATTACAAAAACAATACACAGATAACACACCAGTAGACGACACATCACCTAAACAACGTATATACACACAATCAATCACTCATCTACAAATCATGCTATTCAAGAGAAGTGTTGCGATTACACACACACACTCTCTTACACACACACACACACACACACACACACACACACACACACACACACACACACACACACACACACACACACACACACACACACACACACACACGGCTAAATACTGGGTATCTGGCACCAACCAGTGTTTGGAGACAGAAAATATACCAGTCTTTAAAGCAGGATTAAATGGCTTTACTCTTTCGAGGCGTTCACCGCGTAGCCGTATTCGACACGTCTCGAGTGAGTTAATGCATTTTCTTACGTCTGCCTGTCGTAAAGCTCCACATTTGCTTTCCAGTCAAAGAACAGACTCCCAGCAGTGGCTCGAAACGGAGGTAAGTAGCCGTAAATAAAACACGAAGTAAGATAGTCGGTTGTGATGGAAAGGTTTGTGTTGAAATAAACCTCGTCAGGCCTCAGGTCATCTGCACAGAGGTTATAATGATGATGTTGATGATGCTATATGATAATGATCATGATATTAATATCATTGTCATCGTCGTCGTCATTTCTGCCATTATCATCTGTGACCAAATAATATTAAAACAAACATAATGCGAAATGGTCATGATCAAACCTGCAATAGTTGGGTAGCTGTAGTACCCAGAGTAATCATCATTGTTGATATATGGGGTGGTCATGTCATTGTTGATAGATTTTGACGTGATCGCGTCATCATTGTTGATAAGATGTGTTGACGTCACGTCATCAATGTTGATAAGATGTAGTGTCGTCATGTTATTATTGTCATCATCATGGTTGATAAAATGTTGCATAGTCACACTTTTATTTTTGATATGTGGTGATGTCACGTCATCACTGTTGATAAGACGCCGCGACGACGAGACATTATTGTTGATAAGATGATGTGTGGTCACGCCATCATTACTGGTAATATCTGACGTATTCACGACAATTTTAAAGTCTTCGCTTTCGCCGAGGCCGCTCATAATGTCATCTTTGCTGACGACTCTCACAGAGACGTCACTTGTTGATTTGAAATCTTCTGTAGCACTGACTTGGTAAAGGAGACATGACATGAATATGGTAAGTCTGTTGTATGTAACCATCCTGCTCCCAGCTAACTCTGTCAAGAAATATGTGCAGCATTATTCCCAATTCAGAATCAGATTTTTTTTTTAAGTTAAACGTTTAGGGCTTTACATCTTCTGTCCACCACGAAGGTGATTTCAAAGACGGGGCACCAAATAGGGTCTCAACAAATTTCGACCCCAGCTGGATTCGAAACCGAAATCTTCCGGTAGAGAGTTGAACGCTCTACCACCGAGCTACCCAGCTGAACACCTTTACAGTAAGGAAAGACGGTGCCCTGCGCCTCTTAGTAAGGACTAAAGGGATCATTTCCTGAATCTTCCCGATCACTGCGGCAGGCGTCCTCACACTAGTCGTACTGTTGGTACCTCCAAATGTCCACGAGGCAACTTATTGCTGGCAAGAAGCTTATATTATTTCCACTAACCCCTGCGGCTTGGGAGGCCCATAAGGATGCACGCCATTTTAAGTCCGTGCAATTCTCGACCTACTTCTGATTTTATAATAACAGCGAGATTACGTTTACACCGAACGAATCACAACAACGAACGAGAGCGAAGTCTAAACATCTATAAGAGGCATAGATCCTCATGCGCCCGAGGGCGCATGTAGATATATGCCTCTTGGAGATATGTGGAGCGTTGACTGTGCTCATGGTTCGAGCTGTTTATCTGCGTGATATCCCTCGCGTTCACTCTCGTTCCCTCCCGTTCACTCTCGTTCCCTCGCGTTCACTCTCGTTCCCTCGCGTTCACTCTCGTTCCCTCGCGTTCACTCTCGTTCCCTCGCGTTCACTCTCGTTCGTTGTTGGGAGTCGTTCGCTGCAAACGAAACCTCACTAATAATACTAGTAATAATAGTTCAAGAGCTATGTCAGATTACATCAAGCTGTTCTGGTAACGTCCTTGACCTGCCCGGCACATACGCAAGCTAAATTCTAATGTCGTCTTCGCGGGATTAAAAAGTATCACATCATCTCGCTTCCACGCCGGACTCAAAATTCTACACCTTTTGTGTGACAATTCTGCAATCAGTTCAGCTCGAATATTTTGTAAAAATTTTTTAATTTTTTTTTTTATATTTTTTTTTAATTTTTTTTATTTAATTTTTTTTTTTTAATAAATTATGATAGACTTTGAAAAGGGTCTGGTCAGAGCGCGTTTCAGAGAATACACTCGATGTGCTGGGCGGGCAGACCCAGCATTCTGGAAAAAGAAGTAACAAGATAAAAATGACGTCACGTCTAGCTTCGCAAACCTTGCATTTGGCGCCAAAATGCCGTGATTTTGTAAAAAGGTGTATCACATCGCACACTATCCGAAGCAATGGCCTGTTTTTTTCGGCCTGCCGTACACACTCTTTTCCCACAACAGGTCAGTCAATTTTTTGTGTTTGAGAATGAGGTGTGTTTCGAGGACGTTTTGCTTTCGAAGCCGGTACTCCTCTCGTCAGCGGACCAAACCGTTTGAGACATCCACCTTCACAGCAATTCTTGTTGTTTCAGTCTCCTACATTTAGTCCCGATTTACTTAACGGGTCAGATGTGTGTACACCTTTTTGGGCAGAATCATTATTATTATTATTTTTATTTTTTTCTTCCTCGTCTAATTTGACAAAGGGTGAGAAGCTTTGTTTGCTTCGCTGGGTGAGGTTTTCCACCTCGGGTCGACACAGTGGGCTGATAGGTTGGTTAGCGTGGTTTACACGTAACCCCCGCCGTGAGATGGCCTTAGTTGCCTGCTCGGCGTTAAACCCAAATAACTAACTAACTACACGTAACCCCCCGCTCGTTGTTTGGTATGGAACAGGTTGAGTTCTTCAATTATTTCAACTGCGTTCATAGCAGTTTCTTGCGATGCGGAGTGTTTCCCCTTTTAATAGTCGACTACAAAACTGACCCATCGCGGTCAAAAGAGAGATAAAACAACCCAGCATGAACTCCATCTCACGGATGAATTAATGTTTGTTTCCTCAGAGGACGAAAGGATCAAGGCCTCCTGTTGCATATACTGCACAGCCAGCCTCTCCTGCCTCTCCTCGTTGCAGCCTGACGGCGGACCTCAAACCACCATAGGCTCTGGCCTGCGGAGAAGGCGATCTTTCGGCGCCACGACATGCCAGAGTGCACAACTAAAACATAATCAGTACATATACCACCTGTCGGCTCACCCACCAGCAGTCTTCAAAAGACTATTAAAAGGGGAAACCACGCTAACCAACCTATCAGCCCACTGTGTCGACCCGAGGCGGAAAACCTCACCCAGCGAAGCAAACTACGCTTCTCACCATTTGTCAATTATATGAGAAAGGAAAAATAAACAATAAAAAAAATAATAATGATTATGTCAGAAAAGGTGTACACACATCTGACCCGATACGTAAATTGGGACTAAATGTAGGAGACTGAAACAACAACAGCCAAAAATTGCTGTGAATGTGGATGTCTCAAACGGTTTGGTCCGCTGCGGAGAGGAGTACCGGCTTCGAAAGCAAAACGTCCTCGAAACACACCTCATTCTTAAACACAAAAAAACTGACTGACTTGTTGTGAGAAAAGAGTGTGTTCGGCCGGCCGAAAACAAAGAGGCCATTGCTTCGGATAGTGTGCGATGTGATACACTTTTTTACTAAAAGAGCGCAAGCGCGCGGTGTGTGTGTGTGTGTGTGTGTGTGTGTGTGTGTGTGTGTGTGTGTGTGTGTGTGTGTGTGTGTGTGTGTGTGTGTGTGTGAGTGACAGCGACTATAGAGCCATCATTTGAGGGCCTACAAGCTTGAAGCTTTAGGATATATTCCCTAAGTAAAATTTCCCGAAGCATTTTTCTGTTTTATTAATTAGTTTACACCATGACAAGAAAATGGCAATTTCACTAAACTTGAAACGGTTGATCAGCATTTGAGTCCGTAATTTTTTTTTTTTCTAGGTACTTTGCATCCAGGTAGATTAAAAGGAGATAGTGAATACGTGCGCAATCCAGAATTATACCTCCTTATTTTTTTAAATAATAATTAATTCATATTTGCAAGTTTTGGATCCACTACACACTCCCATCACACAGTCAGCCCTAGAAGAGGCTGTATGGAAGGAAACACTCAGCCCTGCAAGAGGCAACGTGCCTTTCTTACACATAATAATAATAATTAATAATTACGGTATTTATAATGCGCTTATCTTATAATAATTATAACTCTAAACGCGCACTCACAACTCGCACACGCATGCGCACGCTTTAGACAATGACTTACGTAACACAAATAGTGAAAAAAAAACATTACATCAATTTCGACTCAGTGGTACTTGGCGTCGTGAGACTAGCGATGCAAAGACGTCAAGTTTATAGCTGCTCGTGCTATTCTTCTTCAGAATTCCTGTCTCTACATGAGCCCACAGAGCGTACTAATCGCGGGATGCGCACTGTGTCCGTCTTTATTTGCGTGCGCCGGCGTGTGTGTTGATTAGAGGTTTTGTTAGAGAGGAGGAAAATGGATCAGAATAATAAGCGTAAAAATGTGAACAACTCTAAATGTTCCTAAAAGAAAAGCGCATGTGAACTGCAAGCAATACGGTATACTATGGGATGAAATCCTCGTCTTCTTTGTCTGCATTCTCGTCCAAAAACACTACATGAAACGCCTTTCATGGCAGTCACCTTTTTGGTCTGGATTGCTGTTCAAGTAGCCTGATCCATGACATTTCTGCTGTTATGTTCCGCAAAGAACTGAATTAATCCAACGACAGATGTTTTCTTTCAGTCAATTTTGCAGTTGAATTTACATTTATATATACTGACGAACAAACGAAATGCGACATATTGGGAATCATCGGAAATACTACTATACAATACAATCTACATAAGTGTGTGTATATATATATATATATATATATATATATATATATATATATATATATATATATATATATATATATATATATATATATATATATATATATATATATATATATATATATAATATAAGTTATTGGTAGCAGGGGCTTGCTACACGGACCCTTGTAGACCTGAGGGAGGTCAAAGGAATCATTGTACCCGGAAGGCCGAAGGTACAATGGTTTCTTTGACCTCCCAAAGGCCTACAAGGGTCCGTGCAGAAAGCTCCTGCTAGCAATAACGTATTTGTTTTCATTACTCCACTATTCTCGTAATAGAAATCAAGAAGAGATCTTCCGACCTAGATCACGCCAGACACGACTGACGTCACAGTAATTAGAATTTATACAAAATAAACTTATGACGTAATTAAAAATATTTCATGACGTTGCCGTCTCCAGTACTGAGTGTGCTTGTTGTTTCGAACAACCTTAAGCAACTTGTTACTTTAGAACGTTTTGGCGATCTTTTAAAGAAAAAACTTGCATCCAAGATGCGTCATAAAGAGGGCTACAAGAAGTCCGCTAATTGTCGTTACAATGGTTTTTGTATAACGGTCACATGGTACAGTTTGAGTTAAAGTGACTGGTCGTGTGACTTAGGGAGGAATATATATATATATTGTTTTCCTCCCTACGTCACACACGAACAGTCACTTTCGCGCAAACTGTTCCATGAGACCGTGATATAAAAAAAAACCCGTAGCGAAAAATGGCGGACGTTTTATATCCCTATCGATGACGCGTTAGGACCTCGTTTTCGAGTCTTGATAGCAACTCGGTTCGACAAAATAGCAGAAAAAAACCGCACTAAAGTAGTTCTATTTGACGTAACACACATTCTCTGCCTTGTTTTGTTACGACATGATGAGCCAACTTAAACAATATTTCACCACTTATTACACAGCGCAAACAGCAAAACCCTTTGCCAAATCCATCTCATCGCCATGCACGGAGCATTTTGAAAGTTCGTGAAACCAAGGAACAAAAATAGCTTCCAAGTTTTTTTTTAACCAATCAGAGACAGCAATCATTGAGAACAACACACTGTCGTCTGCCAGCCAACATCATGCCACAATTTCACCAAAGCACAGAGCAACAAACTCAAGAACTAAAACGAAAATACATACCCAGCAACACTATACACAAAGCACGATATTGCCAAAGTTCTCTCTTCACGTCACTCAATACGGGACTATCTGAAGAAAAACATCTCAAGAATTTTCGAAGACTATCTGACATCATGTCAACGCTGTAAAATAAAATCTTATCGTAAAATCCATCTCAGTACTAGTCCTGCTGTTAACAACGAGCATTTTTTGGTATTCCTTTTTCCAGATATCCAAACACACATGACACTTTAGAATATAACAACGACAATCTGCTGCACACTCGAAGCATCCTCTTCAGTCATCTTGAATCTAAAAGCACAAGGCATCATGCTAACTTGCATTGCAAACGACAAGAAGTAGAAGAAGATGCAACTTGCACAAGCTGACAGATCACTGGTCAAATGCCGATCGCTTCATCAAAAAGTTCTTAATTTTTCTGAATCACACAGCAGTCAAGAAGCACTGTCACTGTCACTGTCATACTTTGACGACCTGTTGTAGACATTGCAGCTTGAATCATTCTGTACACAAGCCAAGATTAGCTTTTTACTCGCGAAACTTGCGCTTCACACGGAATCATGCTACGTCACACTCTGTCTCGTAAAGACTGGGAATCCCCGGAAGAACATGTATATTCAATGGCGTCACCTATCCGCCACAGAAGCGGCCGTCTTCATAAACTGGACTTTTTATAAACAATAAACGGAGTAAGAAAAACAAATACGTTATTGGCCTTTGGCCTTCAGGGTACAATGATTCCTTTGACCTCCCGAAGGCCTACAAAGGTCCGTGTAGCGAACCCCTCCGACCAATAACTTATTTTATATATATATATATATATATATATATATATATATATATATATATATATATATATATATATATATATATATATATATATATATATATATATATATATATATATATATATATATATATATATATATATATATATGTACTACGCATCAAAAGAAAATTAGAAAGCTTTAGAGACGATATATTTTTAATGACTGAAGATTCACTGCTTCAAGAAAAATATTACGTCCTTGTGAATACAAACACGCTAAACTGCATCTATTTCTGTTGCGTTGCCTTTAAATTACAACCCGATGAACCCGACACCCCCCAAATCAAAAGCTGCACGTTAATATTTTCATGTGGGACGCGTTGTGTATCGCTTACTGCTCGCGTTTCATTTGATTGCACCATTTAAAAGGGAATTCATTTGTCTCCAATTCCTGCAAATGATTTTTATTTTGAAATGAGATGTTGTTTTTTTGTGGGTTGAATAAGACAGCACCTCATAGGAAATCACTTGTACCAATTTCAGACGAATGTCGTTAATTCGTCAGCCAGTAATTGACATTCCGATACTAGCGTCAAAAAAGGTGAATCATTTCTCTTTCAAATGCAACCAAAAATATTCATTTTGAGCGAGAATTGTGGATTTTATTGCAAGTAAAGCTAACCTACCCTCGATTTCAAAAAAATCAACTGATGGAGCAATTTTCATTTGTTTGTCTCTTCTAAGACGAGAATGCACTTTTTTAAAAAAAAAGAAATTCAAATCAGCAAATGGTTCGGGGAGTGTTTCACGAGGAGTTGCAGCTCTAGTAAAATTTTTGACACAACATACGTAGCGGTACCGCAAGGGAGAATGGGGAGTGGGCATGTATCGAAAGCGACATATAGTGCAACGCTTATGATATCAGTACGTTAAGTTTTAACAAGTAACTTGAAATAACACAAATTTTTCAAAGTATTTTTGAGTGCGTGTTTGTGTGTTTGTGTGCGTGTGTGTGTGTGTGTGTCTGTCTGTGCGTGCGTGTTTGTTTGTGTGTCTATATGTGTGCTAGTGTATGTGCTTGCTAACGTGCGTGTTACTAAAACAAAAACAATAAAGCAACACACGCGTGCACACGTACACACACACTCACACACACACACACACACACACACACACACACACACACACACACACACACGCACGCACGGGCGTACGCACACACACGCATACAGAAACAATGAGAGGGTAAAAAATGTATGTTATTTCAGGTTACACATACAGAGAAGTAAAAGTTCTGAGATCATAAGAGATGTACTACATCTCATCTTTGACACCCTCCCCCCCCCCCCTCTTCCCCTTCCCATCCCATTCCCCCCTGCGGTTGAACTGAATATGATTTTCTGCATCGATATTGACTCGATGCACTGATTTACAGAATGTGTGGCTTCATAAGAGTTATTGCTACTCTTATTTCTCGTGTTTTCCTTGTCTTTTCTCCTGCTGTTTTGATGGTGGTTATGTTCTTAAGTGTAATGATGTTTGTACAATAAAGAAACAACACAAACAAGCAAATAGCTCGTCGACTAATCACACGAACACGAAGTAATAGAGCAGTTACACACACGTTAGCACTCGCGCACACACGCATACACACGCACGCACGTCCTTACGCACGCATGCACGCACGCAAGCACACACACAGAGACACACACACACACACACACACACACACACACACGCACACACACACACACACACACACACACATTGAGTTGAGAAGACGGTTAAAATGTCTGTTATTGATGAGAAGAGAAAATGTTTCGAGGTCATACACAGCTCACACTCGACAGCCCAGGCCTCCCTCCCCCGCCTCCCTCCCCCGCCTCCCTCCCCCTCCCCCTCCCCCGTCTGGCTCCTCCCACCTCCTCCCCCCCCCCCCCGCACCCCCATCTGTGGTACAACGTATTATGCTGTGTCATGAGCATGACTGGAAAAAACCGCCTCATGAAACGTTCTCAGCCATCTGGTGATTTGAATCCATCAGAAACAAAATGTTTGCTTGCGCTTCTTAGAAGAGACCAACGAAATGTTTTGATTAGGTGGGGAAGATCGTTTTTTGTTGCGATAAAATCCACATTTATCACTTAAAATGAGTGTTCCTGGTTGCACTTTACAGAGAAATAGTCCTCCTTCTCACGATATTACTCTGAATTTAAATCACTAGCCGACAAATGGGAGATATGCGTCTGTAACTGGTACAAGTGATGTTATTGTGTGGTGCATGTCTTATTCAGACCACAACAGCAACAGGTTTCTTTCAAAATAAAAATTATCTACAGCATTATGAGATAACTGACCGCTCTTTTAAATAGTGCAATCAGATTTACAAACGTCCGGATGCATCGTGAGCAGAGCTTGATAAACACCGCGTCTCACTTGAAAATGTTATCTTGCAACTTGCCTCTTTTGTACCAACACATTGATCTGTTGATTGGTCCCATGACCCACATAATTAATGTGTCTCTGTCCACTGGTGTAATCCCGGACGAGTTCAATACCATTGATGAAAAAAAAATCGATCCTAATGTACTGCAAAATTACAGGCCTATATCCACCTTTCCTTTTTTTTTTCTTCCTTTTTATCTAAAATCCTCGAGAAGGTTGTTTTATTTCAGATTTTGAAGTACCTCCAGCTAAGACAATTCTCTCTTACATCCCTTCCAGTCCGCATACTACACCACCGCTACACTGAAACTGCCCTGATTAGAATCTTAAACGATCTCCTTTGCGCTGCTGATAATGAGCTGTCTGTCCTGACTCTCCTCTGTCTGTCCGCAGCCTTCGATGCTATCGATCACTCCATTCTTCTCTGTCGTCTTTACTTTGACTATGGCTTCTCTGACCGCGCTTTTCTCTCGATAATGTCATATCTCACAAACCGGCGTCTAGTTGTCTCTGTCAACGGCTGTCACTTTGCCCCAGCCCCACTACTTTTCCGCGTGCCCCAAGGTTCTGTGCTCGGGCCGATTTTCTTCAGTCTGAATATGCAGCCGTTATCTACTATTTGTTCAAAGTACTCTGTTAGGCATCATATGTTTGCTGATGGCATACAGTGGCACGATTCTGATCCCGTTTCTGAAGCTGGTCGTTTAATTTCTAACATGGAAAACTGTCTGACAGAAGTTAAAGACTGGATGATTATACATAAACTCCAGCTAAATGATGGTGAAGTTAGAGTCCATGTTTAATACAGCGGGGTGCGTCCTTCGCAGTTGTCCTGTCTTTTAAGTCACATCTCTGCCTGTAAAAATCAAAATCAAATCACTTTCTCTGGCAGTGTCAAAAAACGTTGTTTTATTGACAGAGACCTCAAAATAGATAAGTATGTTAGTCACTTGTGCAGATCAGCTTTTATTGAACTTCTGCGCATTATCATTGTTAAGGCCCCCGCCACACATGCCGATTGTGCCCCGATTTTGTAGCAGATTCATATCCGGTTGCGAGCGGATGACGTCATCTTGCCTCTTTGTATCCGATCCGATCCTAATCGGATGGGAATCTTGTGTTTAGAGCATGCTCTATTTGTGCAACACGAATGGGCCCCGATTGTAAGCTTCAACCAATCAGAGCGTGTCTCGCAAAGTACATCGTTTCAGTATGAAAATAGCGGAAGATCAGTACCACCTTCGTTGCCGATGTTTCGCCCGCCTCTTACCGAATATGATGCAAAACTGCTTGTAACGCACGCAGACTCTCCCCAGTAGCACGTACAGACTCTCGCACAACAGACGCGTACACCGCCACTGACTCAGTCGGGCGCATTCACGCGGTATAACACAAACACTAGCTCTCTTTCTACTGTCAACCTTTATATAAATAGAACAACGAAAACACTATCAAAATGATGTACACAACCCCTTCTCTCGTCAACACCGCACACATACAGAATGTAAACGCCATGCTAGGTAATTGTCTCTCACAATCCAACCTGTTTTACTGGTGTTATCGTTCTGCACGTTCTGTCCTCCCACGTCTAGGCGTGCAGGTCTTATGTCGCACGCTTCCGAGTCGTCCCGTTTCTCGTACCGTGGACGTCCTCTTGACTCGCTCGTAGCGCAGTCCCTGCTGACCCGGGTTTCTCGTCACCGTTCGCTCACTCCCTAAGTGAAGAAATGACATCGCAGTAGGTCCTCTGGCTGCAGCCTCCGTTGACTGACGTCTCGGCGTCACGTCAACTCCGCTCCACACAAAAAAAATCTAAATTCTAGGGTTCAGAGTCTTGGAATACGGCTAGTGTATCACAAATAACACCGTCCACAATGACAGCCTAGCCCGTACTGAATTCCATACAGATCTGTTCGCCTGAACTCTCGCTAAAATCCCGTGCAAAACGCTGTCCCTATGACTGCACGTGGCCTCGTGCCTACACGGAATAATTTGTCACAAGACAAACCGCTGACAAAACCGTACCATAGGAAAACCCTGTGTAAACTCCATGCATGGGCATAGAGCTTTATCACACTGCTGCTAATGCATGCACATCATCGTCACTGTCAAAACTAGCACCCATTTTGCAGAACAGAAGCTGTTTACGACCTTGATCTTCGGTTAAAACCGGTCGGCTAAGCCGGGAACCTGTGGCGTTGCACACGTTTTTTGTAGTCCGGCCCGATCACACTCCGATTGAAACGCTTCTGGAAACTGCTCGAGAATCGGCCTCAAAATCGGCATGTGTGGCGGAGACAGTATCAGACGCCCAAAGCAACTGCAATCCTTGTCTCCTCATTTCTTTTATCACGGTTAGACTACTGTAACTCCCTCCTTTCCGGCCTGCCCACAACCCAGCTAGATACTGAACTGCAAAGAGCGCAAAACAGTGCTGCCTGATTAGTTCTGCGCGTCCGCAAGCGTGACCATATCCGCTCCGCCCTTGAGAAACTCCACTGGCTGCTCGTACAAGAAGGTATTCTGTATAAACTGTCCTGCATGTGCTTCAACTCTATCAACCTGACTTCTCCTGCCTATAATAATATATCTCTGACTTACTCCATCTGTATACTCCATCTCGCACCCTCCGCACTTCCTCTGACACGTAAATTTCGCCTTCCCAATTTAAAATGTAAAACACGTGGCGGTCGTGCCTTCTCCGCCCATCTTGGGCTTGCCACTTGGAACAGCCCCCACCCCCCACCCCCTCTCCCACCTCACCCCACCCCGCCCCCACTGCCCCTGTCCGTAACTGTCAAACGCTCTCCTCATTCAAATCACTTCTCAAAACCCACCGCTACAACGCTGCGTTTTATTAGTTCATTTCCCCAGCCATGCACAAATCATCGCCACTGTCAGGTGTGTGTGTGTGTATGTGTGTGTGTGTGTGTGTGTGTGTGTGTGCGTGTGTGTGTGTGCGTGTGTGTGTGTGTGTGTGTGTGTGTGTGCGTGCGTATGTTGTGTGTGTGTGTGTGTGTGTGTGTGTGTGTGTGTGTGTGTGTGTGTGTGTGTGTGTGTGCGTGTTAGCTGTTAGCCTTTTCATTGTATCAGATCTTAGAGTTAATTCTTGAATAATCGCTTAACAAATCTCCTTTATTATTATTATTATTATTATTATTATTATTATTATTATTATTATTATTATTATTATTATTATTATTATTAGTCTCAGCTGTAAAAATGTCTTCAAGGGGCAGTTGCATGAGTGAGATTAAAGGCCCTAAGTGTTCCATTGCATAAAACTGCTTGATGAATATCAACACCTGAAATATATAAAATGTGTTATAATGACTCCTAACGAGCAGATAGGGTTGTTATTTTGATCACCAGTGCGTGATTACATCGCTTTGTGTCTGTTTTACCGCTGAAGATTATGCGCCGCTCTACTCCACCAAGCGTCAGAGCCGAGGTAAAAGCTATTTATAGCTGAAAACTCCAAGTCCTCGAACAAACCAGAGTGTAGATGGCAATTTAACATAAGGGCCCCTGTTGGGTTAAACAACAGTGAGGGGTCCTAATTAATCTGTCCGTGAGTGAAACATGCAGTCATTCCCGGAATTCAATGTAACAGGTGTGTACAGTCACCGCGGACGCGTAGTTAGTTTATATACTTATGAAACAACATTTTACGATGTGCTTTATTTGATCGAGGGGTATCATATAATATTATGTTGCATGCTAAACGGATTTAAACTATTCTAAACAAATAAAAAACCAACGCTATTAGATATTTGATGTGCGAAGAGTATATATTGTATATTTGCTCTTTTCGCATGCTGAGCGGACTTTTTTGTGTACAACAAAAATACAATACTAAACTATGCCTTGCCATGAATACTGATGAAAAATAAACCTGAATAACCTGAATATGTTTTTCGTATTGAATATAAAAAGAAATTGACTTATCGTACATTTTTCTTTTCTTTTTGCATTAGGTCTACTAAGCATTCTAGATCGTACCGTTCTCTAAAAGTTACATTGAAAATAAATCGCAGTTTCCCAAAAAATTGTTTTCAAAGTACTTTGCGTTTCAGATAAATACACTTGCCACTTCCTGCACCCTATGGTTCTTTTATTTCACTCGTTATACACTGACGAGCAAAAGGAATACGACGTTTTTTAAATCATCGGAATCACTAAAGTGTTTCCGAGGATTCCAAAATGTCGCGTTTCTTTTGCTCATCATTATAGTTTATTTTCATTTAAGGGTGAGGGGAGAAGGGGAGTTGGGGGGGGGGGATATATTTATTGTCAATGTAATAAATGAAAATCTTTCTTTTTTTTTCTTTTTTTTTTTTTCTTACAAAAAGGACATACTGTATTTTACTTTAATTCCTATACCGCCTGGTGATGGAATTCATAGCTGGTAACGTAACATGATAATTTATCTTCTGATATAATACCAGATAACCTGTAAAACAGTTATCCGGACGCACGTCTAGCACTGTCTCACAACGTTTTCATAAGCGTTTTTTTTTTTTTTTATATTTGTAGTTGGCTTTTGTCTACAGTATTGAAAATACTGTAGACTGTGGGGTGGGGCTGGTCGGATCACGTTACGTAGCATTCAAATAGCGACCATAGGCGGGCACACACAAGACTCAAACAGTGAAGTAACACGATAAAAATACGTCATTCCTAGCTACGCTACTCAGGGAGTGAGCGACTGGTGCCGAGACACCCGGGTCATCAGGGACTGCGCTACGGAGCGAGTCAGGAGGACGTCCACGGTACGAGAAACGGGACGACTCGGAAGAGTGCGACGCAAGAGCTGCACGCCTCGACGTGGAAGGACAGAATGTTGCTGAACAATTAACAAAGAAGTACCCAACGGAGAAAGAAACACGCTTAGAAAAGACGGGTACAACACAATTTATTAATATTTCGGGTAAATACCCCTTGTCAAAATAGACAAACAAACAAACAGAGAGATTAGCCGCTACTTATCTTCATTGTTCTTCCTTTTCTTTTATTTTACGTCACCTCCTTCAGTTGCCACATTCCTTCTGCCAATGAAGATAAGTAGCGGCTAATCTCTCTGTTTGTTTGTCTATTTTGACAAAGGGTATTTACCCGAAATATTAATAAATTGTGTTGTACCCGTCTTTTCTAAGCGTGTTTCTTTCTCCGTTGGGTACTTCTTTGCATATTACACGCTTGGCAGTCACCTTTTTGGTCTGGATTGAACAATTAACACCTGTGAAACAGGTTGGATTGTGAGAGACAATTACCTACCCTGGCTTTTACGTTGTATATTTATGTGTATGCGGTGTTGATGTGTTAGATTGGAGAAGTGTATAGTGCAAGAGTATTCTTTTGAGTGTTTGTTGTTTATTGTTATAAAAGGTCATAGAAGAAAGAGAGATAGTGTCTGTGGTATACCGCGTGAATGCGCCCGACTGAGTCAGTGGCGGTGTTAGCGTCTGTTGTGCGAAAGTCTGTACGTGCGTCTGGGGCGAGTCTGCGTGCGTTACAGCGGTGACCCTGTTTTTTTTTTTTTTTTTTTTTTTTTTTTTTTTTCCTAGCTGTAGGGTAGAGTAGAGTGGCCGAAGGTGTTAGCTAGCATGGGTAGAGAAATTAAAATAAGGTTTTGATTGCTGTGTGGGTGTTTTTGTTTTGTTTGTTTGTTTGTTTTTGTCTGTGTTAGTTCCCTCTCCGATTCTAGGGAGTAAGATTCTTTGTTTAGGTAGTTTCTGGATCTTACGAGGAGCTAGTTCGTGTTTCTTCCTTTTGTATAGCGTGTATTATTCCTTTTTCTTGCTCTACGGTCTATCTTTTTTTTTTTTCACTCCATCTGGACATCTTCAAATATGTTGCTGTTTATTTTGTGTAGGCTTTTCATATTTCTGTGGACCTTCTTTTAAGTTCTTGCGTTGATTTATTTTGTGTGTTTGTATTTTTACGTTTTTTTTTTCTAATTTTTGGACGTTGTTGCTATAAATATGGAGTCGGAGCAAATAGAGGTTTATATTAGAAAAGGGAAAGATTGGGTCTTAAGAGGAAAAACTTCTTGATTATGTGGAGAAATGTAAGGATAGGGAGGACGGGGTGAGATAGAGAGAGTACTTAAGAAGGAGGAATTAGATCTTCAGAGAGAGAAAGCCGACAAAGACCAAGTACTTCAGAGAGAGAAAGCCGAGAAAGAACTTATACTTCAGAGAGAGAAAGCGGCCGAAAAAGAACATGCCATGCGAGAGAAAGAACTAGAGCATCAGAGACATAGAGAAGAGAGAGATAGAGAGTTGCAGCTGCAGTTGGCTCAAGAAGCGGGTTCTAGGGCACCTCCAGATAGCGATTCGGTAGGTCGGGGCTTAGGTAACTTCCCTAGATTACCAATGTTTAAGGAGTCTGTGGACTCAATTGACTCTTTTCTGTGTCGGTTTGAGGCTCATGTGCAGGCATTGAGTTGACCATCTGCCAACTGGCCCGTTTTGCTTTCGTCTGTGCTGGAAGGTCAGGCCTTGAGTCTTTACCATAGTTTGAACGTTTCGGGGAACGTAGATTATGATACTTTGCAGAAGTTCCAAGGTAGTGCGGAGGGATTCAGGGAACGCTTGAGAGCTTGTCGGCCAGAGACAGGGGAATCGTTTGTGTCGTTTGGCAAGCGGTTGTCCCACTTGCTCGTACGTTGTATCGAACTGTCCAAGATCGACCACACGTACTACGAGGCATTATTTGATCTCATGTTGTCGAAACAGTTCTTTGGTAGCGTTTCTAAGATCTTGTGGTGTTTGTGAGGGAACGTAACCTCAAGAGTACCACGAGTTCAGATCGCAGAGGCTTTTCGGTTCTCGCATCCGAAGAAAATCCTAGCGCGTAGGACGGAGTCTCCGCCAGTCGTGTTGGTCGCTGCTAACACGACTGGGGGACAACGGGGTGTCAATACCTCGCGTGGGGCCCAACTGTTTAACAGTAGAGGTACGTTCCGTTTTCGACGTGGAGATAGGGGTAACAACAGTGGCGGTCGCGATCCTTACGCACGAGAAGAGAAATCTGGGCGTGGGTACGGACGTGGTCGTATTGCAAATGCAAGCACCCATTGTTTCGCGTGTCATGAGTACGGTCATTTCGGTCGTAACTTTCCTAACAGTAGTTCAGGCGCTAAGTGTTTTACTTGTCAAGGATACGGTCATTTTGCTCACCGATGTCCTAGCGACACGGGTCCGGTGGAGGGCCCAGAGCAGCCCACTCACATGGCCAGTGTTGCGGCGCCAGTCGGAGAAGAACCTCAGCTTGGTGTTTTGTGCTTGGCTGACGGAGGTGGTTACCTACCATTAGTGAACGGGGTAGTAAATGGTGTTGTCTGTTCTGTTCTGCATGACTCAGATGCCACGATCGCTGGGGTCAAACGCATCCTCGTTAGCGATGATCAGTTTACGGAGGGAGGGGGGGGGGGGGTGGTGGTACGCAGAAAGTAATTTCGTTTGGTGGAAGGGTAGAGTCTTTTCCGTTAGCTAAGGTAGACGTTGACACGCCGTTCTTCTCGGGAAATCTGATTTGTTGTTTCATCGATCATCCCGTCAGTGACTTGATCATCGGAAACGTGTAGGATGTTGAGCCAATCGTGGGTATGTTCGGAAAGATTAATCGAATCCCGGTGCCTCGCGCTGCGGTAGCATCAGTCGCGACGAGAACTCCAGTCGGGCGCGATGGCGAGGAAAAGGCGGCATTGCCATCTGTGGCTAATTCGCCTCTTGACGCTATCCCGCCTGCCGAACTCATTGACTTACAGAAGACAGATGAATCGTTACAGGGTTGATTTGAGAAAGCCGCAGGGGCCGTGATCAAGGAAAGTGTGGTAAACGCAAACCAGTTTGTAGTGGAAGACGGCTTGATACTGCGTCATTTTTTGAAGGAGGGAATTGTATTAACTGTTCCGACAGCGGTACATATCGCTGCACCTTCTTTACTGCGTGACAGTTATGTTGGCCCCTCATGATGGTTTGGTAGCTGGGCATTTCGGCGTTAGGCGAACGCTGGGGCGGGTCCGTCTCAGGGGGTCGTGGCCCGGTGTGACGACGGACTTCGCACGATATTGTCGCTCGTGTGACGTTTGTCAGAGAGCTGCTCGGAAGGGCCGTAGCATTGCCGGGACGGGCGGAGGGAGCGGTCCGCAGGGTTGGTCCGCCAGTCGGGTTGGTCAGAGACGGAATAGTTCTGTTGCGCACAAAAATGCCGCTCACCACCCAGTCTTTAGGTAAGGCGGTCACTGCTGGTTCTCGCTATTGTGTGCCCGTCGTTGGGTCGTTTTCATTTCCAGTGATATTAACGCATTTGCTGTTCTTTTTTCACATTCGCAGTGCGACTAGAAGGTGTGCGTTGATATTTAAGGCTGTTGTTTAGTTAGTACTTTTGTTCTGTGAGGGTATTGTATTGCTTTCAGTTAGTCTTAAAAAAAAACTCGGTCGTTTCTTTTTTCTCTTAGGAAGGGGAAATTGTGATGAAGCTTTATGCCCATGATAAGAGTTTACACTGTGTTTTTGTATGGTACCGTCTTGTCAGTGGTTTGTCTGAGACAAATATCCCGGGTATGCACGAGGCCACGTGCAATCATAGAGAAAACGTTTTGTACCGGGTTTTAGCGAGGGTACAGCTGAACAGATCTGTATGAAGTTCAGTACGGGCTATTCCGTCATTGTGGACGGACGTATATTAGATATGCTAGCCGTATTGCAAGACTCTTAAAAAATAAAATTCAGGTATGTTTTTATATGAATTATTGATTTAACGATAATATGCGTTAGTAAGAGTTAATTCGGTTGTATAACGTTGACTGGTTTGGTTCAGTTATGTTGATTGGGAATTTGTTGAGATAACCGGTGATTTTCCCATGTAGTTATTTACCGAGATGGATAACTAAGGAATATGAGGTGTGTATGCCTAAGTCTTTATGAAAGTAGTACGTGGTTAAGTATAGTCTTTTCCAGTGTATGGAATAATGTGTGGAGTGAGTGTCAGGTTATAAACTGAATGTAGAGACTGAGTTATGGTGTGTTATGAATTTAGTCTGCTTAATGAAGCAGGAGTGTGTGAATGAATGTGTAGATTTAAGTGTATCGGCCAGGTTAAGTAATTTTCCTCATATTACGCAAGTTGTGGGTGTGTTTAGAAAGTGTTATGATATTAGGTTTGTATTGTACAGAGTTCTTGTGTGGAGCGGAGCGACGGACGCCGAGACGTCAGTAAACAGAGAATACAAACGAGGGACCTACTGCGAGGTCATTTCATCACTCGGTGAGTGAGCTGCCGGTGCCGAGACATACGTCCCCTCTCCCCCCCTTTCTCCTCCCATTCGCCCTCCCCCTCCCTCTACCTCAGCTTTTCCTACTCCCCTTCCTCCTCCTTCCCCCCAAACTCACCCTCCTCTCGCATCCTCCTTCTTGCCCGGTTCTCCTTCCCCGTCTTTTTTTCCTCCCCCCTCTCCCCCTCCCCCCTCCTTCCCCGATCCATCCTCTTTCCCCCCTCCCCACCCTCCTCTTTCTTTATCCTCTTCTTTGTCTGTTTCTTCTCCCTCTTCCTCTTCTGGCTCATCCAACCTAAAACTGTGTCTGTTCAATGCACAGTCTGTCTGCAAAGATGGCAAAGCCGACGTGATTTCAGATTTCATCCTAGACAATGACCTAGATGTTGTCGTGATCACCGAAACGTGGCTCCGCTCAGCTGGCCATGAACCCATCATCGCCAGCGTCACTCCGAGTGGCTACCGCTGGCCTCCTTCCCGCGTGCTTCCAGAGGGGGTGGCATTGCCATCATCTACAGGGACTGTCTTTCTGCTCACCCCTCCTTCTCTCAGTCTCTCCCTTTTGCTCATCCCTCTTTTGAATCTGTCAAGGCCGTAGCAACACTCTCTGGCCAGTCCCTCATCTTCTCATGTATCTATCGCCCCCTCCAAGCTCTCAAAACAAACTCACAAACTCCATGTTCCTCACCGAGTTCGATCTCCTCCTCGACCACTACAGCACACGACCCGGAAAACACATCCTTCTTGGCGACTTTAACTTCCACTTCGACAAACCCGACCACCCTGACACAAAACGCCTTTGCACGTCACTTTCAAACCACAATCTTACTCAACACTTCACTAAACCCACCCACCGACTCGGCCACACCCTCGACTGGATCATCACCCGCACCTCCGATCAACTCTTCCACGACTCTGACATCTCTTCTGTGCTTCCCTCCGACCACCTCGCTATTCTCGTCGCCCTCAACCTACCTCCCCCGAAAAAAAACCAAGCTCTTTGTCTCTCGTCGCAAACTAAATTCTGTCAACCGAGAAAACTTCTTCGACGAAGCTGTCGACCTTCTCATGGACCCCGCCTCCTCTCCCGATCTTGCATCCCATTTCGATTGCTCCCTTCGAAAACTACTAGACACCCATGCCCCTGTCACCACCTGCTCCATACTCAACCGACTCCCCTCCCCCTGGCTCACTGACGACATAGCTGAGGCCAAGCGCGAGCGTCGACAAGCGGAACGCTGCTGGCGCTCATCTGATCTCCGTTCACAGAGAGATCTTCCAAACCACCAGATCCAAAGTCTGCAGAATGATCTCCGACGCCAAACGCAAACACCGTTTAAAACAAAATCCTGGAATCCACCTCTTCCAAAACCCTCTACGCTACCATGAACACACTCCTAGGCACTTCTAAAGACTCTCCTCTTCCCAACACACACAGAAAAGAAGAACCTCCGTCCGCTTTTTCCTCCTATTTCTCAGACAAAATCCAAACTCTGCGCAACTCACTCGACACTCTGCCTTCTCCGCCTTGCCTTCCTGACCCCCCCCCCCTTTTCCGGCACTCCCCTCTCGTCCTTCCGCCCCGTCTCTCAGGATGAAGTCCTCAAGACCATAAAGTCCATGCCCTTCAAAACCTGCGAACTAGACCCCCTCCCAGGTTCCCTCTACCGGGACGGCCTCCCAAAACTGTTGCCCTTCATTACCGACATCATCAACACATCTCTAGAGAATGGCTCCGTCCCCGATATCTTCAAGTCCGCCATCGTCCGTACTCTCCTAAAAAAAAACACAACCTCGACCCAAACGAACTCAAGAACTACCGCCCAGTCTCCAATCTCTCTTTCCTGTCCAAGCTTCTTGAGAAGGTTGTCCTCAACCAACTCAACCTCCACCTCGCCGACAACAACCTCCTCAGTCCCTTCCAGTCTGCCTATCGCAAACATCACAGCACTGAAACAGCCCTTTTACATATCCTAAACGACCTGCTTCTCTCCACTGACTCGGGCAACATCTCCCTTCTTACGCTACTCGATCTCTCTACCGCCTTCGACACCATATACCACTCTATCCTCCTCCACCGCCTTCACCACTCCTTTGGCATCACCGAGTCTGCTTACTCCTGGTTTCTCTCCTACCTCTCCGACAGACAGCAGTCCGTCACCATCGACATCGTCTCCTCCAACCCAGTCAGGCTCTCCTGCGGCGTTCGACAGGGGTCCGTCCTGGGCCCGGTCCTTTTCACACTCTACACCTGCCTCCTGTCCAACATCATCCAGTCTCACTACATACACCACCACCTCTTCGCTGACGACTCACAACTACTAGACAAAGACAAACTCGACAACACTCAGACACTACTGACTCGCACGGCTGACTGCTATGAAGACGTGAAAAACTGGATGACAGCAAACAAGCTCAAACTAAACGACGACAAAACGGAAGCCATGCTGGTAGGCACTCGCCAGAAACTTTCCCAGCTCCCCCCCTCTCTCCACCTTCAACTCGACAGCAACCCCATCTCCCTCTCTGACTCAGTCAGGAACCTTGGCGTTATCCGCGATTCCTCTCTTACCATGACCAGCTTCGTCTCCGCCACGGCCCAGGCATGTTATTTCCACCTCCGCCTCATCAGTCAGATCAGAAAATACCTCACTACCAAAGCTGCCACCAAACTCGCCGTCTCTCTCATCTTATCACGTATCGACTACTGCAACTCTCTTCTTTCCGGCCTTCCTCACTCCACCACTTTCACTCTCCAGCGCGTCCAGAATAATGCTGCACGCCTCGTCCTCAGAAAGAAAAAATCCGACCACATCACTCCCCTGCTCAAGCTCCTTCACTGGCTCCCCATCCCCCAACGCATCCAATACAAGACTCTGTCTCTCTGCTACAAATCCCTGAACAACTACGCTCCTGCCTATCTCTCCAACTTACTTCACACCTCCCCGCTCCCTCCGCTCCGCTTCCGACCCTCTCCGCCTCCTCATCCCCCGCACCAAGCTCAGCACTTTCGGCCCACGCTCCTTCTCCGTATACAGTCCATCCACCTGGAACACTGTCCCACTCTCTCTCCGTCAGAAACACTCGCTCTCCTCCTTCCAGTCCGCCCTCAAAACTCACCTCTTTGAACAGTTATAGCACTATATCACCAGACGCCCCACCCCAAGCTGACCGTCGTAATGTATTTTCACTATTTGTGTTACGTGAGTCATTGTCTAAAGCGTGCGCATGCGTGTGCGAGTTTGTGAGTGCGCGCTTAGAGTTATAATTATTATAAGATAAGCGCATTATAAATACCGTAATTATTACTACGCTACGGAGCGAGTCAGGAGGACGTCCACTGTACGAGAAACGGGGCGACTCGGAAGCGTGCGACGCAAGAACTACACGCCTCGACGTGGAAGGCATGAACCTTGCTGAACAATAACACAAGTGAAACAGTTTGGATTGTGAGAGACAATTACTTACCCTGGCTTTTACGTTGTGCATGTGTATGCGGTGTTGATGAGTTAGATTGGAGAGGTGTATAGTGCAAGAGTATTCTTTTGAGTGTTTGTTGTTTATTGTTATAAAATGCCATAGAAGAAAGAGAGCTAGTGTCTGTGGTATATCGCATGAATGCACCCGACTGAGTCAGTCGCGGTGTATGCATCTGTTGTGCGAGAGTCTGTACGTGCGACTGTGGAAAGTCTGCGTGCATTACAGCTATATACATTTAGTGTTCTGTTTTGGATGTTTTCTTTTTCTTTTTCACAAGCATGGCAGGCATGTGCTGAGTAAGACTAGTGCTTGACATGACATTAAGCAGTGTGGGAGCCTACTTTGTTCGCTTCGAAACAACTATGCCCTTTCTCAGCTTACTCAGTGACAAATGATGTCGGTGGAGTTGACCTTGATACAACCCCAAAAGGCAGAAGTGCAGCATTTTATTTTTAAAACATGACTTGTCTATGAAGTTATTTATAGTCAACATGTGAAATATGAAAACTATAACAATGAACATTATCACATGAAAAAATAAACAGTTTGCCAAAACTTTCTTCAGATGGAATTCCCTCTACCGTCATGTGTTCATGCAGAGCGGTTTCCTTGGCCCTGAGGAACTATTTATAGCCGTTTTGCTTTCCCAACTTGAAAGTTTCATAAGAAAAAAACATTGTGTATCTGGGTTTATATATTCTTCTTCTTCTTGTCGTTCGCAGTGGGCTATACGGTCAGTCCAGCACCGGCGATGAATGACGTCGTTTTCTCCAGGTCTTCTTGACTGCCGTAGAGTTTGGTCTGCAGTGGAGTTGGCGACGGCCACACTTCTTTTCTTTCATCGTCCTGTAGGGTCATCTCTGGAGAATATGTTCCGCTGTTTGGTATTCCTGACCACAGGCGCAGGTTGGTGATGGCGCCAGCTTGAGCTTTCTGTTCATGTGAGCGTTCACTCTGTTGTGGCCGGTAAGCAGTCTGATCAGGACGACTTGCTGCTCTCTGGTCATTGTGTGGTAGTTGTCTATGTTTGACCTCGGCCTCATCAATGCCTTGATGATTGTCTTTTGCTCACTATAGCTGACGCTGTTTTCTTGTTGGTCTTTTGTGGCTCCTTCTTTCGCCAGCTCGTCTGCCCTTTCATTTCCTGGTACCCCACAGTGGGCTGGTATCCACTGGAGAACAACTCTTCTGGTTTGTCTGACCTTCTGCAAAGCTCTGGTCAGCTCGGGGAGCTTGTCGTTCTCGATGACCTGAAGGACTGAAAGGGCATCGGAGAAGAAGACAACTTGGTAGCATGGGTCTGTGGAATTCTGAACCATGGAGGCGGCCTGCATAAGTGCTTCGGTTTCTGCTTTGTAGTTTGTGCAGTGTTTGCCGGTGGCTACACTGGATGTGGCTGTATGTCCCCCAGGGAACTGGATCAGGATGCCAGCACCTCCATTGGAAACGGCATTTGTTGCTGATCCATCAGTGTAAATGTGGATCCATGCCTCCTTTGTGTACTGTTCGTCGATCAGGGCTAGGGTGAGTGCCCGTCGACCGGTGTCATCCTGACTGTCTCCTGAGGCATCATGTGGGACACTGGTGCAGATCTGGGTGTCTGGTTTGTCCACTGCCCAAGGGTTTTCCTCTTCTTCTGTGATCAGAGGTAGAGTGCTCTGTGAAAGGACTTCACTGCACTGTCGAGAAAGTCGCACGCTCTCATGGACAAAGCTGCTTCTTTTGAGCCGGTTCTTGGTGAGGTTGCTCAGTCTCTGCTTCATGGGGTGGTCAGGCAAGCACCTGAGTTTCTACGCCTGTACCATGGTTTTGGCTTCTCTCCTCTGGCTGAGAGGTTGGATTGTGGTCAGCTTCTGCATTTCCTTGATTGGTGTGGATTTCATTGCACCAGTGATGAGTCGAAGAGCCTGGGTTTGCACTCGGTCGAGGGTCTGCAGGTTTGTCTTGGATGAGGTTGACCACGCTGTGGAGCCGTACTCGAGGTGGGGCCTGACTGTTCCCTGGTATACTGTCTTCAGTAACTTTTCGTTCGCTCTCCAGGCGGTGGCTGCCAGTTTCCTGAGTATGGCCTGTGCAATGTGTGGTTTCCAGGTCTGTCGTCTGTCGAAGGTGACACCAAGGTAGGTAGCTTCTTCTTCGGTCAAACTTTGTTCAGACCCTTTTTCGGTGTCCCGTCTTTGAAATCACCCTCGTGGTGGACAAAAGACGTTAAGCCCTAAACATTTAATTTATTTTCCACCTCTTCTCTTCTCCCATCTAAGTGGTCGTATCCCCAACTTTGTGAGCGACTGTTGAAGTCGCCCACCACAGTGAAGTTGGAGGCCTTAGTGGGGATTGTGTCTAGGGTGAGTGGTCTGTCGTTGGGGCAGTAGAAGTTGACCAGCTGGAAATCTGCTGTCTTCGTCTGGATCCGAATCAATTGGTACTCTGAGTTCTCCATGTGGGTATCGATCAAACAGGCGTTGATTTTGTTCCTGATCAGGGTCAGTATTCCTCCCTTGCTTCGATCTGTTCTGTCGGACCTGAAGCACTGGTAGCCTCTCACTTTGAAGGACTTTTGGGGTGTCAAGTGCGTCTCCTGAATACAGCAGATGTTGATGTTCTTCTCATGCAGGATATGCTCCAACTCGGTCTTCTTGTTCAGAATGCGTTCTGCGTTCCAGTGCATGACCTGAAAAGGTCACTGCTGACTGGGATTCTTCCTGGTTGTGGTGGTGCCAGTAGCTTTCCTCCCGCGTCCCCTGGCGCGACAAGACGGACGGGAGTGACCTCCAGTAGCTGAGGCTGGGTCCCTTAGAGGCATGGGACCCGACGCTGCTCCACCCTGGAGGGTCCTCAGTGGGCGAGCGCCATTATCGTCAATGCTAGTTGGTCGTATAGTCGTGATTGCGGGTTTGCGTGGATCCATGGTTTATCAGAATGCGCCGTGCGGCCTGGGTCCTCCGTCTTCAGCATTCGAGGTTTCTGTCGGGGTTACCTCACCCTTAGCTCCTGGTATGCGACCTTCCCTGGGAACACAGCTTGGCTAGAGCTTTATGCGGCTCTTGATCGCATGATAAACCCGTCGTTGACATGGGGAATTTCAGTGGAGGTACAGTGCCACCTGCTACCCCGCCCCGTCCTGGTAAGCTCATCGCCATTTGGTCCGCGACTGCTTGCGCAACTAACCTCCATATCTGAAGGCCGTTCCCCTATCCTCCACCCGGGGACGAGCTAGTTTGGGGATTTTCGGCCCACTGAAAATCCCACACTGGGTTAAGGAAGTTCGGCATGTCCTAGATGGTTTATATCAAACTTTACCTGTGGATATTCTTTGTTTTCGCATACTTCTAGGGAAAGTGACATTTTTTTTGGCTCAGGGCAAAGCAACAGTGATTATATGTTTGGGCCAGTGGTCGTTCGCCCGCAGTCGTCGTCGTCCGTGGTAAACTTAAACGTTAGCATTTCCTTGGTGACTATTCAAGTCAGATTCCTCAAACTTGGCCCAAGGATACTTTGTGGCAAGACCTTTCTCAACATACCAGTTCGAGTGATCTCACACGAAGGTCAAGGTCACAGGAGATCAGGAAATATGTCAAAATTAGCTTTTGTATCAATTTCATCCCAAATTTAAAAAAATAAAACGATTTTAATTTCCAAAAACTTCAGTAGCTCGCTTGAACTTGCCCTTAGCACCACGTGAATGTTCTGTGTTTATATCATCATCATCATCATCAGTCCCTTGCCCGAACTGGGCGTTGGGGGGACTGAAAGGCAGCAGCAACAGACAGTGCTCTCCACTGAGTTCTATTTTGGGCGGTGGCAAGCAAGTCTGGCATCTCGAGTTCGGTCCATTCTTTTATGTTTGCGACCCAACTCTTTCTCTGACGACCTCGCCGACGACTTCCTTCGAGAGTGCCTTGGAAGATAGTCTTGGACAAGGTGTTGTGTCGGGTCACGTGGCCAAACTAAGCAAGCTTGCGCCGTTTCACGGTTGCCAGAAGGGGTTCATGTGGGCCCACCAGAGAAGTGACGATGCTCCGTACATATTCGTTGGTCTTGTGCTCGCGGTACGAGATGCGGAGCAACTTCCTCAGGCACTTGTTCTCAAAGGCCTGGGTTTTCTTTTCTGAGTCTGCAAGCAGTGTCCAAGTCTCACAGCCGTAGAGTAGAATAAACACTACGAGGGACTTGTAAAGCCTGTACTTGATGGTGAAGCTGATGGAGTTACTTCGCCATATCCTGTCCAGCCTGGCCATTGCGGATGTTGCTGTACCTATCCTGATACGGATCTCTGCTTTGCAACTACCGTCTTTGGACAGGGTGGCTCCCAAGTACTTGAAGCTGCTGACCTCTTCTAGCTTCTGGCCGTTCATGTGGATGTTGCTGCTGCTGTCGCTTGTGGTGTTGATCATCACTTTGCTTTTATCCGTACTGATCTCCATGCCATAAGACCCTGCGCTACTTGAAAGTTTGTCTGTCAGGTTTTGGAGCTCACTATTGCTGCCTGCCATGAGGTCAATGTCGTCTGCGAATCGAAGATTGCACAGGGATATGCCACCAATAGAGATTGAAGTATGGTGGTCGTGGAGGGTTTCCTGTGTTTATATACTATCTATCTATCTATCTATCTATCTATCTATCTATCTATCTATCTATCTATCTATCTATCTATCTATCTATCTATCTATCTATCTATCTATCTATCTATCTATCTATCTATCTATCTATCTATCTATCTATCTATCTATCTATCTATCTATCTATCTATCTATCTATCTATCTATCTATCTATCTATCTATCTATCTATCTATCTATCTATCTATCTATATATATATCTATATATATATATATATATATATATATATATATATATATATATATATATATATATATATATATATATATATATATATATATATATATATATATATATATATATATATATATATATATCCCGTAGTCTTGCCGACCGTTGCTTCACCACTGAAGACTTAGCAACCAGCTCCCTCCATTCCTCTGTTCTGTGCCATTCTTAGCGTATCGCGCTGCTTCAGTCCTGTCCACTATGAGATATTGTCCTCCCATTCTTTTCGCCCTCTTCCTCTCCTTCGTTCTCCTTGCACAGTGCCTTGCAGGATTGTTTTGGCAAGCCCTGCTGAATGCGTGACATGCCCATGCCACTTCAGTTTGCGTTTTTTGTACAGTGTGTGAATAAATGCGCATGATTCACTTGACGGTGCTTGTTGTGTTCAGTTTGCAGTGGCGCTGTGAGCCGATATTCAATTGGGTAAAGCGCCTATTTAATGCGCTGATTTATTTATTATTATATTTTGACATAATTTATTTTTTCTCAAATACTATTCACAGTTTCACATCCAAACTTGGTACAAAGATACCTGATATTAAGATCTTTCAATGCATACCAATTTGGTTCATCCCTCGGAAAGGTCGATGGTCACAAGAGCTCAGGAAATAGGTGAAAAATATTCAAATTTTGACAAAAGATGATTTTTTTTCTCAAATATTATTCACATCTCCAAAACCAAATATGGTAAGGAGATACCTGATGGTAAGATATGTTTATGCATACTAATTTGGATTACTCCTCGGAAAGGTCAAGGGTCACGAAGGGCTCAGCAAATAGGTCCGAAATTGCCACATTTTGACAAAAGATGTTTTTTTCTCAAATACTATTCACAACGTTAAACCCAAACTTACTACAGAGATACCTGATTGGAAGACCTATCTATTAGGACAAAAATAGCAATATTTTGACTAAAGATGTTTTTTCTCAAATACTATTCACAACTTCAAAAATTTGGTAAAGAGATACCTGATGGTAAGACCTATCTATGCATACTAATTTAGATGGCCCTTGGAAAGGTCAAGGGTCACAAGAGGCTGGCAAATGTGTGTAAAATGCCGATTAAAAAAAAAAAATTGTAGGTATTGCCAATATTTTTGCATTTTTTTTCAGCCACATTTGGTGCAATGAAATCTGATAAGACCTTCCTATGCGTACTAATTTAGGCGATTCATCACAAGGGTCACGGGGGTTGACAGATGTGTGAAACCTTTTTACATTTTCATAAACCCATGAATTTTCCTGCTGCATAAGCCAGCCCTTGTCACAAAGGTCACACATACGTAAATCGGTAATACACGTGAGCAATAAGGGCTTTGCCTTTCTTGTTAATTGTTAAAAATAGCACGGGAAAACCCTTTATCATTCTGGCCAATCATCGAAGTCATGTGAATCAGTCTTTCAGACTAGGTCTGTAGAGAGACTAACAATGTACAAACAAACAACCAAATAAGTGTGTTTTGTGTACGTGAATGCTGTGCAACAAGCAAAAAAGAAAGGGTTGGAGGAGGTGGGGGGGGGGGGGTGGGTGTTAAGACTTCATTCACCTGTAATCACTGACAATTTTCAAATTGGCAAATTGACGCTATGAATAAGCCATGACACTGGATTATATTTTGCTTTTGTTGTGCATATATTATGGTCAGATTGGGAGCCATAAATATGGGGTTGGGAGGGAACCATGGTAAAAGTCACATGCAGGTTATTTCATTGAAATTTGTTTCCATTTGTTTAAGTTTGTGGTATGATAGTCGTGGTCACATTTACTATTGGAAAAACTGGTTGTCTATAGTCAAATAGTTACGTTGCAGTTTACTGGCACATAATCATCATTTTTGGCTCATCTGCAATAGCGAAAGTGAGTATGTAATGGGTCATGCCATCATCTGTCTGGCATCTGCTGTCAGTGCTAAACTTTATCACTTGTATTTTCTCACAGACTATTCAAGTCGCAGACTTCAAACTTGCCCCAAAGATTGTGGCGAGACCTTTCTAAACAGTGACTTCTCTCAAAGTCAGAGTCAGAAGGGGTCTAGACAGGGGTTACAAAATAGCCGTATTTTGACACAAATTGTCTATCATCAAATACTATTTTCAACTTGAAACCCACATGTGTTACAGAGATACCTCAGGGTCTTACCTTTCCATGCATATTAATTTAGTTTCTGGGAAAGTTTAAGGGTCACAAGTGGTTGGCAATGTGTGAAAAATGCCAGTGTTTGATAGAATTGTAGTTCTTTTCAAAGTTTTGTCAATTTGTTATTCACATTTGGCTCAAAGGTATCTAATGATAAGGCCTTTCTATGTAGATTAATTTAGTACTATTCTCACTAAGGTCAAGGGTCTTTTTTGGGGGGGGGGGGGGTGAAGGGGAATTCGTTTCCAGAAATGGGTAAAATAAAATAGCCATATTTTCACATACAGTAAGCTGTTTTATTTTCTTAAATACTATTCTCAACTTCAATCAAAAGTCTGTTTTTTATTAGTACATTTTAAATAAAAATGTTGTCTGCAATTTTCAGCGTGTCCCTTGTATTGTGTGGATACACATGGGTCACAACATTTTAATAAACTTCATTATTAATTTCAAATGTGTATGTATACTTATAGTGCACCAATGACTCACCAGAAACTCAAGGGATTTAAAATACGAAAACTCTATTGTCAGCTGTAGCACATTGCATCAGTAACTCTGTCAATTTTTGCATATTTTCTGATCAGACCCTGGGTTGGATGGTGATTCTGAATGTAATTGGGTTTGTTTTTACTTCCAATAGTAATTCTGCTTTTTTGCTGCTTAGCGGAAAACCGTGGCAATGATGGTACTCGTGACCATGATTATCACATTGCTCTAAATTTCACTTGTGACTCACACAAAAGATCAGAAGTTATCATGGAAAAAATTTAATAAACTTGAAGCTCAGACTCTCAGCGTGCCATAGCGCATGGAATGACAAGGTCTGATTTGACATAGGAAAGCACAACAAATTTACACAAATAATTTTGTTTTTAATAATCTGTATATTTGACAATTTAATTGAAATTAAAATGTGCACTTAATCAATTGCAGATTGAATATTACACAAATGCTGGACTGTTTGCATAACTCGCAGACATAGTTAGATGTGTCTCTGTAACTTTACTGTTGCCTTTTCACATCCTTCAAACAGCCCTACAGTTTGTAACACCAAGTAGGGCATGTATTTGCGGACTTTTATAAGTGTATGTAATAACGTTTTTTTTTTAATAAAAAACAACAGCATGATTTTAAAGTGCTAATAGATCTTACAACGAGAGGATATACTCATAATAAGTGCATTTAAAATAAAAACAATTAATGAAATATCTGTACTCTTACTGTATGCTGAGATATGTATGCATGATATGTGTGGTGTGGCGCGAGATATAAAATGATTGAAAGTGTTTAACAGTTAGTCTAATGAAGATGTCATATTGTATATCATACTAAAAAGTATTTTCTCCTGGATGGCTGATGACGCAGTGGGTATTTTTAATTGTCTGTGTGGCATTTTGGCCACTTTGTTCAGTCGCAATGTTTTGTGTGACAGCTACATTTTCCCACACGAAACATAGATGCATCCTGTTCGTGATTAATTCTAGTTTTGGAAATAGTGTTTTTCTTCACATTTCTTTTTCTGCTGCTCATGGTTCGTTCTGCCAGGTACACTAATTGCAGGTGACAACAAAAATAGCGGTGAAGAAATGTTCAAGTCTTATCGGCTTATACATTTGAACACTGTTGAACATTAAAAAAAAATGATATATGAACCTTTAAAATTGAACCACTCGGTGTGGAGATATTCCTCCTTATGTTAGGGTTACCTCTGCTTGTCCTCGGCTAACCATTTCAGATTTCAAGAGGTGAAGATTATGCTTCTCAAAGAATAAAATACCACCTGAACATCCACATGTCACCTACCTACATTCAGCCAAATATCTCCTCGTACACATTTACTCTGAGTTGTGCTCGAGGATGTGAGTCCACAAGAGAAACTAAATGAATGCAAGGTACCCTTATTCACAGTCTCGAAAAGGGTGTCCGTGTTATCAGTAAGCAAGAGCCAAAAAACACATCACACATAAGGATGTTACCCTCAGAGTTTAAAAATGTAAGAGTCCCTGTTACTCTGACAACTAAAACAACTTTGGATACTCGTCTGGGTCATTGAAACATTTTTCATTTTAAACTGTAGTTTACTTCATTAACATCAGCCAAACACAGTGACCCTGAAAAGGATCATGGGAAAGAAAGGTAGGGCGAGCGACTGCTACTTGTTTGCAAGAAAATGATTAGGAATAAAATTTAGATTCTGCCTATGTTAACGTCTATACGCCAGGGCTTGAGTCCACAAAAGAAACTAAATGCAAAGTACATAGTGTTGTGTTTCGTTCTGATTTACAATTCGTTGTACTGTCATCCAGTTTAAAATGCGACGAGTTGAGTGCATATAGGACGCTATATTTGCTATTAGAATATGCAGGAATCATCGCTAGAGTGTTTACAAACCCGGATTTTGACAGTTACAACAATACTGATTTTTAATGAATATATTTCTGTGACCATGCCGACAGCGTTTTAATATCGAAAGTGGCCGCCATCATGAAAAATTCCTATTTGGTGATTGGTCAGTGTTTGGTTACATGACTGACTTAGAAAACATCCTCCCGGCTCATTATCGGTCTGTCTTGCACACTGTATTCACACACACACACACACACACACACACACACACACACACACACACACACACACACACACACACACACACACACACACACACACACACACACAAACACACACTAATTAGTGCAACGGTAGCATGAAGTATCAACGACGATAGCATCAAGTATCAGCAGTGAGGTCAAGTCTGCAGGCACCCACCACCCATCAGCCCGAGCATACATCCCTAGGGGCGAATGTTTAAACCGCGCGGATGGTAAGTGCCAAACTTGTCCGCGAAAAGAAGACATATCACCTGAGCCGCCACTGGTAGTTTATTAACGCGACACACACCTAAGCGATCATCTTGTTCACAGTTCACTTCGCGCATCGTACATCTTACCACCTGACACACTCCCTTGTCAGCAACCACACTGCAAAGCATGTCCGTACATCAACACGTCCCCCGTCATCACCGGACCCCTGTCATCGTTCACTGCCCACCGATCATTCACATGCTAGTCATCAGATATCGTCGATGTCATCTCTCTACGCGCGCGGCTCTCCGCGCACAGCCGTCAAGTTTACGTCGTGGGCATTAGTTTACTGTAACCCTATTTCCATATTTTATAGATTAAGAAAAGTATGTTGAGTGATATTTGGTGTGTGACTTCATGAGCGAAAGAGGATTTTGGTGGTGTGTTTTTTTGTTAAAATTGGACGGACTGAACGTGAGTAATTTTGAACTATTTCTCAACAAAGGGCATCTCTGTGAACTCGGTGAAAGACTGTGATGGCGGCCATGGCATGGCCGGTAAACAGAATCTATCTAGTAAAACAAAAACACTTGTAGCACTACGTTACACTACACTATATCACACATTGAAAATCCGGCCAAACAAAAGTAATTTGAAAGTACAATAAAGCATTAAAGCCAGCACAAATTTGGCACTCTGCCCACAAAACAATAGTAAGCGTAAAGAAGGCCTGCTATCAGGCGGTACCCTATGCCCATCGGAATGCGCTGGAACTAGGTCAGCGCGCCAGTTGATAAACTGGCCAGCACTCCCTAACTAAATGTGTGGGTTTGTAGAAGAACTGAACAGCCAGGCCCCCGCCCCCTCTGCTTGATCCCACACGCCGCCGCGACTGCTGTACTCTATCCTAACTCTACAACTGATCAGTCCCTCCAACCAGCCAACTTCCATTCCTCCCCCAATTCTCAGCCACACTATTCACCATGGCGTACTCATCTCCCATCATGTTACGTCAGCCTACCTTCCAGTCGTAAGCCCCTTCCCAATCACCTAATCCCAACGACCCCATTTTGACGGACACTCTCGCAGACAAACAGAAAGTGTTCAGTGACACAAATATCGATGTCCAGAAACGATGGGGGAAAGACTTGTCTTTTCGCTATGTCCACCTGCTAGAGGCGACTAACAACGGTTACGAGGTGGTGTGGAAGGAGGTCGACTTTGACAACAAAACCCTCAACCGCACAGACATCAACTTGCGTACCCGCTCAGCCGGAATCCCAGACACCCTGGCCAAGACCTTTGTGCAGGTGAAGAAGGGTGGCATGAGCTATATCACGGTAACTCTATATTACAAACTGAAGCGTACTCTTGGTGGAACCTGTCTGATCCAAGGAGTTAGAGCTGAGGAGTGGGTGCAGACGGAGTTCTTCTAGTTGTGTGCCCTGGTCAGGTCACTACAAAATCTGGACTTTGACGAAGGCAATATACTCCCGCCCACATTGTCATTTACCCTTGCGTCTTACCAACCAGCCACGTAATTCCCCTTCCGTTCAGCCCCCGTCCTCTACTCCTGCGTGTAATGAGGTCTCATTACTTGACTCTGGCGATAGTGGCCTCATCGCCCATCTCCCAGCCTCCGAGCCCTGCACGCCGCACCTTGCTTATCCTGCCTCTGGGGCTGTGGAGGGGCCACAGCCACTAGGGAGACAACACCAGCGACCATCCTGAGGGCAACTTGGACACCATCTCCACCCGACAGCCAAACTGTCAGTTTGCTTAACCGCGCCTCCACATCTAGCGTCTCAGACGCTGCCATCGGCCCTGGGGAGGTTGGTAGTGATGATGTAATCAACGTGACCTTCGCCACGCCCACCACACACCGCGCTCACCCGGAGTCAGTTATCCATACAACAGCTGTTACTGCCAGTCCGCCTACACCTGGATTAAGTGACCACGTCATCGTGCCGGTTACCGACGCATATGCTGCTTCTGTGACAGGGTCAAAGCGGCCGGCAGCAGGCAGCCGGTCCTCCTGAGGACACGATAACGTCAGGCACTGAGCCGGCGAATTTATTCAGTCTTTCGACTGTCCCTTCGAAAGTTGGCAGCGGTATCAGCATTGTGGGCGTCTGCTTGCCTACGGGCTGACCTCCGTTCCGCCCAGTGCACTATCCGGGGCCTGCGGAAAGAGATTATGATCTTTAAGAAAGGCCGGACGTATGCCTTCGCTATGATTGACCAACTGGACAGTCGAATCAGAGATGAGGCGGTCAAAACTAAGAAAACCTGCAAGTGTCCGACAGAACTGCATGTGCGGACCTCACAGCGCTCAACGGGCAACTACAGAGTCTGAGCGACACACAGCGTACACTGCAGGGCACAGTGAACGCCTGTCGTCTGCTAAAGATAAGCAAGCTAATCACAAGCGTGACTTGAATAGAAAGTTGAGCATGCTTTCGGCCATCCCATCACAGTAAGTTGCCACGAGTGGGATCAGCACCACAATGACCCCACGTATCCCCGCCGGCAGGGACAGCCCTCCACGTGGCGACCGTATCCCAGTGCTGATCACCTCCAGCGCTCGGGGTCTCGACAATAGCTCAGGACAGAGAGGAGCCATGGAAACTGGGCCCATATTAGAATAAGCCAGCCTGACTTCCACAGATCCCGCCAGTCAGGATAATCGCCGCGCTGCACCCGACCCTGGCAGCGGCCCCGATACCAACCCCCGTGGAAGCCTCGCCCAAGGGCCGCACGATGCACCGCATTACAGTGGCCCCCGTCACCGTAACAACCGTCAAGGACCAGCGGTGGTGATGATGCAACAGCGTGTCCTCCCTGATACAACCACTCTGCTTGTGGGAGATTCCATCCTGCAGCACGTGAGGGGAGACAGGATGGCAACGGGCCCCCAGGACAAAATGCACGCAGTTTCTGTGTCTGGCCTCAACACCCAGCAGATTACAGACTGGCTGGCACAGATACCTCCTTCTCCAGGCGTGCACCTCGTAACTTTCCATGTCGGCATAAACGAATGCAAGCTAGGCCGTGCTATTACCCCCAAGGTGTGGATGGACATTGCCAACCTGTGTAGTTGCCACATTCCTTCTGCATATGAAGATAAGTAGCGGCTAATGTCTCTGTTTGTTTGTCTATTTTGACAACGGGTATTTACCCGAAATATTAATAAATTGTGTTGTACCGTTTTTTTCTAAGCGTGTTTCTTTCTCCGTTGGGTACTTCTCAACCTGTGTAGACACGCCGTTCCACACGCCCAACTACAGGCCTCGGGTATCATCCCTGCTAGAGGACAGTGTGCCATCAACAGTAACATACACCTGTCTAACGACAATCTCCGACAGGTCTGTGATGATGTGAAAATGGTCTTCATTGACAATTATGCTACTTTTAACACACCGACAGGCGCCCCCAAGAAAACCCTATACAGACAAACCAAAGACAGGATTCACCCCAGCCGGCAGGGCGTGCTTAGCCTTGCTCTGAACATCAAGCTTAATGGACGCCTCGAATCCAGTCGCTCTAAACCTGCCGCAGGGAGTACAGATTATTGAGACCTCTCTGACATAACAGTGCATAAACAAGTTTACTCCATTGTCGCCACCAGGTAATAGGGGCAGGCGTCAGAACTGATTAGCGGATCAGAGCTGGACCCTGCCTCCACTGCTGGACAGTCAAATAGTTCTCTCAGTCGATAGTGCGTGTTGCCTCCCTTAGCACAGACGGCATCCCAGCAACCAGCTTGGCAGTACCTACCAGCGGTCCGGCATCGGTGACGTGCTACAATCAGCGTGGCCTCAAGGACAGTCCCCCTTGGTTCAAACCACTGAACGTGATGATGCCGCAATACACACAGTACCCACACGCAGCACCGTATTACGGCTATCAACACCTTCAGGGTCTCCTTCCTTAGTCACGAGAACTTGGCGGGAAAGAGGAACCTGTATGACGGCCCCATCCACCTGTCAGAAATTGGGGCCAGCCTGCTAGCGGCCAACATCGGCCGCCACCTCGTCCCGGCTCTGGCACACCCCGAAAGAGAAGAGACGCCGCAGCAGGAACCACCAGCCAGCAGCAGCAGCAGGAGGACAAGCAGCAGAACCAGCACAGAGTGCGACACCAGCCCCACAACGACCGACGACACTACACCAAGCCACGACCCTGGGGACCACGACACTACAGGCCCCTTCCACGCCACCACCGCTACAACAGCTACTACAAACAGGAGGAGCAGCGCTACAACCACAGAGATCGCGACTACGACGACCGTTGGGCCGAGACCATCTACCAGGAACGACCGCGACAGCACTACGCTGACGACCGGCAGAACTCCGGGTACCAGGAGCCTCCAGGACGCAACGGCTACAGAGGCCGGCGGGACGACCGAGAGAGTGTCTATATGCGATAGACAACCTACCTGTCAGGTCTGTTTAGATATATGCTCCATCTCACGTTGTTTAATTGCTGCCACTTCATCTTGATATACTAACTTACTAATGCCTACTAACCTACTGAGGAGTATGATCATTATATATAGGTAAGGCACTACAGCGAACATCTTTGTTTACCTTGCATATTACCAATGTTTCACTTACTTACTCACCGTAACCCCCATCTATTACTTAATTTCATACCATATTCTACGGATGTCTCTGTGACTCGTTTTGTAAGCTACTATGAGAATGTTATGCTTTGTTTCCCTTCGATTACTTGTAGGTGCACTGTATGTTGCATAGGATATAATATATCCTATGCAACATACAGTGCACCTACAAGTAATCGAAGGGGTAAAAAGCATAACATTGCATATTATGACCAAAAAAAAAGTACCTTCAGATTCTGTCATGGAACATCAAAAGGCTAAAGGAGACAATAGACGGACTAAGAATAAACAAACTCGTAGAACCTGAAGTAACCAGAAGACTTGAAAGATATGACTACAAGAAACCCATCAAGACGATAGTTGTGAAACGTCCATTCCGGGATTTTCGAGCGCTATATCATTCCGCAGACAGAAAAGGAGAAGATCACACAAAGCCTTGGGCGGCATATTAGTACTGATCAAAAACAGCCTACGAGAGAGCGTCAAATGCCTGCCATGAAGCAGCAGCGACATTGTTTGGCTCCAAATTAAAACGGACGAAACGCGCGAGACTCTATACATCGGCAGTGTATACATCCCCTCCGAAAACTCCACATACGGCAGAGACAATACCGCGGGTATATGGAATAAACTACAGCATGATATTGAATACTTCTCGTCATGCGACAACATTATACTCTGCGGAGATTTTCACGCCAGGTCAGGCTCGCATGCCGACTTCATCCACCTAGACAGCGTAGGAAACCAAAACCATATGCCGGAACACTACCAGTTCGATAACATACATGCCAGAACATCCATGGACGCCACGGTCCACAAACACGGCAGGCGGCTAACGAATATATGTCTGGATAGCAACCTCTTCATCCTAAACGGCCGGACCCTTGGCGACCTGACAGGTAGATTCACCTGTCACACGCCACATTGGAGTAGCGTTGTTGACTACTTTGTTTGCAGCCAGCAGCTCTCCGTGGGCGTAGTGAAGCTCATTGTTAATGACCTAACATCGTACTCCGACCACTGCCCGGTAGAACTCGAGATATACGTGACGTTGAAAAACAAAAAAACAAGCGCGATAGAAACATAGCACAAACCCCCAGCAACTACACGGCACAAACAGACACGGCTAAACAATACACATGGGATAAAGACTCAGCGGATAATTATGCGCGCGCGTTCCTGCCAGCCGAGGTACCAGCACTGCTAGACGACGTCACAACCATAACAGGTCACACTAACCATAACGCGGATGAAATAGAGGATATTATGGTACAATGTCTCTCAAAGGCGTTGATCGGGACGCCGCGGAGCTGTCACTGAGACAGAAACCTGCGGCCCAGTTCTCTGCGTAAACATAGGAGAAAAGAGACAACAAAGAAATGATTCAGTCAAGACTGCATATGAATGAGAAAGGACCTGAAATCTCTGATCAACGCAGTAAATAAAAATGCAGGCAACTTCAAACTAAAATCCAAATATTTCAGTAAGAGGAAACACTATAATAAATTCATCAAGAAGACAAAAGCCGAGTACAAAAGAAAACTAGTGGAGCAATAGAAAAAGATCCAAATGCAATCTGGGCAGCAGTAAGAGAAGTATACAATGTAGATATCCCAGTAGGTGCAGGAAAAACGACAGTTGGCGCTGCAAAATGGCTAAGCCGCCTAGAGAACATAGTAGCTAGAGAGGCTGACGTTCAATAGGAGAGAAAACGAGAGGTAGAAGCTAACCTGGAGCTTAAAGAGAAAGAACCATGTTTCAATAGCTTATGTTTCAATATGTTTCAATCATCAACAAAGAAATAGAAATAGCTGTTAAACATCTAAAAGTGAAAAAGGCAGGTGGCAAGGACGGCATCTGCAACGAAATGATAAAAACCAGCCTGCCCAACACTATCAACAGCCTGGGAGCTTGCTTCAACTCTATCCTAATCTCGGGGCACTACCCGCCCACGTTGAAAACAGGTGTCAGTATCCCACTCCATAAAGGGGGAGACGCGACTGACCCAAATAACTACCGAGGCATAAATCTCACAAGCGCACTCAGTAAGCTGTTTTGCCAGGTCATCAAACGAGAGAGTAGTCAACTATCTCGAACAAAATAAACTTTACGCCCCAGAACAGGCGGGATTCAGAAAAACGCAAAGGACCACAGAACAAATATTCGTGTTCGTGTTCAAACACATAGTCGATAAATACCTGAAGTCCCCAAACGGCAGACTAAACTGCTGCTTTGTGGATATGCAAAGACGGTGTGTGGCATGACGCTATGTTATTAAAACTCCTAGACCTAGGCATTGGCGGCTCTGCTATAACGTAATCAGAAACATGTATAGTCAGTCAACTGTGTGCACGAAAGTACTCGGCGGGTACACACAAGACATACCTTTAAAAAAAGGGGTACAACTCGGAAATACAAGGAAAGCCCTACTCTGTTCAATATTTTCATCAACGACCTCCCAAATTGCTTAAAGGATGAAGACTCCCAAACCGTTAACAACACGACAGGTACCGAAATACCTTGCTCACTGTACGCAGACAATTTTAGCGGTTCTGTCCACTACAAAAGCTGATCGCCAGAACAAATTAAATAAACTACATAAGTACTGTGAAGACTGGGGCCTGGCTGTCAATAAAAACAAAGCAAAGATAATCGCATTCGCACGAGCAGCACCAAAAGTACCCACCGTATTTAGGTATGGAAACGATTTAATATAGACTGTAGATATATACAAGTAGCTAGGGGCAATGTTGAATAACAAAGGTAGCTTTACATCAGCAAAAGACCACATAGGGAGACAAGCCAGCAAAGCCGCTCACATCCTTTAAAGCTCACTATACACACAAAACCTATATACTAAAAACGATAATGCAACTGTTTGACTCTCTAGTGGTCCCTGTCGCAACATATGCATCAGAAGTATGGTTCCCTTTCACACTAAAGGCAAATAGTATTGACAGTGACCTGAGTTGTCTCTTCGATGTCTGAACGAAGGGACAAATGCCTCACGAGTGCATTCAACTGAACTTTGCTAAGTCTATCTTAGGCATCCACAAAAATTCTATGAATTCAAATTTTTGAATAATAATTAATTCATTTGTGCAAATTTGCGATCCACTACGTACTCTCATCAAACAGTCGGCCCTCGAAGAGGCTGTGTGGCACAAAAAACTCAGCCCTAGAAGAAGCTGCGTGCCTTTCGGATGAGTAACGTGAAACATCAATTTCGTCTCTGTGTTCACGGTGTCGTAAGACTAGCGATGCTATGACGTCAATCTTATCGCTGCTCGTGCTATTCTTCTTCCGAATTCCTGTCGCTACAGGAGCACACAGAGCGTACTAATGAAGGGAAGTGCAGTGTGTCCGTCTTTATTTATGTGCGCCGGCGTGTGTTGATCAGAGGTTTGCTTAGAAAGGAGGAAAATGGATCAGAATAATAAGATTAAAAATATGAACAACTCTGAATGTTCATAACAGACAAACGAATGAGACCTGCAAACAATGCCGTAACTATGGGATGAAATCCTCATCTTGTTTGTCTGCATCCTCGTCCAAAAGCACTACATGAAACGCTCTTCATGTAGCCTTCTTCTTCTTCTTCTTCTTCTCGAACGCCGTCACACTTGGAGTTTGGTTCTCAAAATGAAATCTGTGGTCTTCTGTAGCGCCTCCACAGGCCCGTACAGTTTCTCTTGTAGGGTGGAGGGCTTCGGCCATATCTCCTCCCTCAGCAACTGGTGGTTCCCACAGTCCTGGAGGATGTGCTCTGTGGTCTGCTCTGCTTCTCCACATGGGCACGAGGTGGAAGCGTCTGTGCAGGTGGAAATTGAGTCGGTTGTACCCGGTCCTCAGACGGAAGGTGGTCACCTGCTCTTGTCTGGACAGCTGATGGTAACTGTGTAGGGGCCGTTGTGGTGGTCTGTACACAGACTTAATGATGGTCTTCATCTCTGTGAAGCTGACTCCATTTTCGTCTTGTTCTTTCTCTGCGCCCACTTTTGCCATTCTGTCAGCTTTTTCATTGCCGTAGATGCCACAGTGTGAAGGGATCCACTGCAGCACCAGTCTGGTGCACTTGATGCTTAGCAGTGCCTCTTGTAAGACATGGCAGTTTGCTTGCTGTTGCTGCCTCAAGGACAGACATGGCATCAGTCAGGAAGACAATCTGGACATCAGGGTCTGCAGTGTCACTAAGGGTGTTTGCAGCATGGACCAGGGCTTCCACCTCAGCTCTGTAATTTGTGCAGTGAAGGCCTCTTGGTATTGCCTCTGCCTGCCATTTTCCGTTTGGGTACTGAATGTATACCCCAGCCCCTCCATTCTGAACTGCATCTGTGGCTGATCCATCGGTGTATGCCCGTATCTATGCCTCCTGGGGATACTTTTCTTCGAGCATGGCCAGTGTCAGGGCTTTCTTGCTCACAGTGCTGTGCTCATCTTTGGTGGTGATGTAGGTCACGTAGCCTGATCCATTGCATTTCATCAGTTACTTTCCGCAAAGAATAGGATTAATCCAATGGCACATGCTTTCTTTCTGTAAACTTTGACGGTGGATTTATATTTATATAAATACTGACGAGAAACGAAATGCAAAATTTTGGGAATCATCGGAAACACTAATGCAAGCGTACCAGCCTGGAATTGTATTACATTAGCACAGCAGAGATTTCTCAGAATTGAGATGAAAAATTACGTCCCATGGAGATAATCTAATTGTGTTCATTTTTGGATTTGCGACGCCTTTGTTTAAAAGTAACGAATAATTACACCACAAAATTACATAGGCGTTGCCTTTTCAAAATTAGTCTGTCTTCTTCAACTGGAACACCACATAAAGCTTGAGGGATGCAATCCGCGCTGTACTAGTTTGGCTACCAATCAATTCTGGAGGCGGCTACTAGTACACTCGTTGTGTTTGCAATTTGTCAGGTTACGCCATATGCCTTCGTGACGGGTCTCTCCTCACCCCCTCACCCCCCCCCCCACTACCCCCCCCCCACCCCCACCCTCCGGGGCGAAACGGGTCGTAGGCAGCACAATTCTAAATCTATCCAGCAGGTCCAATATGGCAATAGCCTCCCATCTCGGGTGGATATTCTCCAGCGGATAGCGAGGCGCCTGGGGGTAGTCCTTATTGCTTACTGCAGTAGGCGTTCTCTGGAAGGCTCAAAATGATAGGTCTGTCATTCCTTCTCTCTCCCCCCCCCCCTCTCTTTCTAGATCTAGTGAGCGATGCAGTTACAAAAAGGGCAGCTGATGTCCTGATGACACAATGCAAACTTACTAGCATGGAATTTCATGGCATTAGCACAGCAAAACATTCTCAGAAATAAAATGAAAAATTCCATCCCTTGAAGCTAATCTGATTGAGTGCATGTTTGGCTTAAACGATGCCTTTGTTTAAAAGTATATTATTGATCAGTCTTTCATTAAAACTACACTTATGTAGATTGTGAAAAGTTTTGAAATTAAAAACTAAACGCCGGTATGGTTCATCGAAAAGTAAAATCAATAACCTTTCCTGTTTCACTTGATAAAAATTGACAAAAAAGATATTTTTCAAACGCCATATAATCAAGCTCTAGTCTAAGCTTCAGGGGCCAGTTGCATGAGTGAGATTAAAAGCCATAAGCTCTCCCGGCACATTCTCAACATTGCATAAAACTGCTTGATGAATATCAACACCTGAAATATATACAATGTGTTATAATGCCTCCTAACGAGGGACTACGGTAGTTATTTTGATCACCACTGCCTCATTACGTCGCGTTGTGTCCGTGTTACCGATTGCGTATTAGCCGATCAACTCCATCAAACGTCAGAGCCGATGTAAAAGATATTTATAGCTCAAACTCCAGGTCCTGGAACAAAACAGAGTGCAGCTGGTGATCTGATATAAAGGCCCCTGTTGAGTTAAACAACAGTCAGGGGTCTTAATTAATCTGTCCGTGACTGAAACATGCAGTTATTCCCGAAATGCAATGCAACAGGTTTGTACAGTCACCTCGGTCGCGTAGTTAGTTTACATAACAATAAAAGAACATTTTACGATGTGCTTTATTTGATCGAGAGGTTTCATATAATATTTATGTTGCATGCTGAGCGGATTTGAACTAGTCTATATTTGTTTTTTTTAAATGGAAATTAGATATTTGTTGTGCGAAGAGTAGATATTGTCTATTTTCTCTTTCTGCAGTCTGAGCGGAACTTTTTTGTGTGAATGAAATACAATATTCCACAATACCTTTCCATTAATACGGATGAAAAATAAATCTGATTATTTTTTTTTTCATATAAAATGAAATTGACGTATCGTACATTTTTTCCTTAACGTCTGCTGAGCAATTTTTTCTTGTGTATTGTCAAGAAACATAACATGAGATCATACTTTTCTGTACATTTACATGAAAATAAATCAGAGTTTAAAAAAATTGTTTTCAAAGTACTTTTTCATTTCAGATGCATTAAAAAAAACAATTCTCTTGCATTTACCAATAGACTTGCAACTTCATGCACCGTGTGGTTCTTTTATTTCACTCGTTATACATTTTTTTAATCCTCTGAAATACTGAAGTGTTTCCAATGATTCCAAAAATGTCTCGTTTTTTTTGCTCGTCATTATGGTTTATTTTCTTGGTAGGGATGAGGGGAGTGGAGGGGGGGGGGGGTTGATATCTAAATTGTCAATATAATTCAATGAAAATCTTTCTCTTTTTTTTTCTCACAAAAAAGACATACTGTATTTTACTTTATGGGACAGATTAATTCTTATACCGCCTGCTGATGGAATTCATTGTTATTAAAGTTGCATGATAATTTATCTTCTCATATAATATCAGATAACCTGTAAAACTGTTATCCGGACGCACGTCTATTACTTTCTCATAAAGTTTATATAGGCGGCTGTTGTTTTTTGTAGTTGTGCTTGGCTTTTGTCACTTGATTACAAATATATGTTAGACTGTGAGATGGGGCTGGTCGGAGCACGTTACGTAGCATGCATATGACGAGCATTGGCGGGCACGCATCAGACTCTAACAGTGAAGTAACTAGATAAAAATTACGTCATGCTTAGCTACGCTAACCGCGCTGTTGAACGTACATTAGGCCTGAAAAGCCGCGCTGGCTTGCGCGGCTTTTCAGACCTAATGTACGTTCAACAGCGCGGTTAGATGCGCGCGCGCACGCGTGTGTGTGTGCGTGTGTGTGCGTGTATGTGTGTGTGTGTGTGTGTGTGTGTGTGTGTGTGTGTGTGTGTGTGTGTGTGTGTGTGTGTGTGTGTGTGTGTGTGTGTGTGTGTGTGTGTGTAGTCATGAGTTTTTCTTGTATTTGTGTACGTACAGGTCTGAAACTTCAGAAAATGCTTCCTTGTAGTTAGCTTCGATAAAGATATTGTTAACCAGCTTTGTACCTATTCAATGTGTTCGTAGAAAAAAAATCAGCGCAGAAAAAAATGTCCAAACGAAAAATTCTCGAATTGAAACAGCGATGGTGACGTAAAAGCACTATTGTTATCAGTGGTATATACATTGTTACTGGACTGACGAAAAGTAACTGTAACGAGCGCCTTTGGTGCATGTTTCGGTCGGACGACGGTATGACGTCATTAGCAGTTGGACCGAATGTTCACGTGCGGTAATGTAGAGGTGAGCGATGTTCACGTGTCACCTGTGGGAGTGACAGGGTTGTATCGGGAACTATTGCTAGCCAGAGATGTCATATCAGCCGAGTCGAGCGGACGTGTTCGTTGGTGCTCTGAGAAAGAATTCTGGCTAGAGAATTCTATAGCTGTATATAGAATACAGGTATTTATTCTTTTTATTATCGGTATTTATAATGACCTGTAAAGCTATTCATACGAAAAGGGAAAGTATTGTTTTTTTTATGAATTATTATGATTAGAGTGCAGAAGAGCCCATGTTGGAAGGAAGTGCGATGACTCGTGTCAATACTTGTTTGGTCATGTAATTGTTGTAGGTGATATAGTTTATAACTAGGATGTTATGTTGTATTCATTTATATGTGAAAATGTGGGACGGAAATAGGAATGTAATTCAGTATGTAATCAGGTATACCTAATGATGAATGAATGTGCAGTAATATGTTACGAATTGAAGGTGAGCTGTGATTGTAATATTTGGCTCATAATCCATTGTGTGTAGGTACGCAAAATGTGTGCACAGTGTTAAAGGGCTATAGGAATTGTCATAAGAATTGTGACAATAGTGACTGTAGTAGTAGGGTGGCATAGAGAAGACATTTTACAAAGGAAATGATCTAGAGCGCTCTGAAGTATAATAATGTGTCAAAGACACATTCAGACTCTTTAAGTATAAGAGCGAAAATTTACGAGTGTATAAATGTTGTGTACAGCGGGCCGGTACGGAGCGGAAACCCCTGGTATGTGGCTGAGGAAGCTGTCCTAAAAGTATCGTCTACGTGACCGGATACGGACATCATCAACGCCTTCATCTCTCCTTCGTCTACCATCACTGGTGCAGACGTGCAGCAACGGTGACGAAGTAAGCCTACAGATTTGAGCTACAGGACCACATGCAGTGTTCCTTCAGTGTAGCCTGTCGCCTAGCGCCGTTGATAATTTCACACCTAGGAATATTCTAATCTGTGAGTACTGTCATCGACTAGTACCATTCCGTTCGGGAAATCTCCGTCAAGTCAAGTCGTCGATGTGATATCTTTGACTGTGTCGACACTAGTGTAAAGAGTAGAGTCGAGTGACGTCTCGAGAGAGAGACAACGACCTTTACGGTAGCGAGTGAATGTGTGAGCGCTGAAGTTATGAATAGCCTGTACGCCACTTCTTAATTATTTGTGTGAAACACTTGTTGGTATGATGTGAATTGTGTGATTTAATGTATATGATATGAGTGTATGAGAAATAGTGAAACAGAGGGCAAAGAGAGATAACTGTGTGGCCTTTGTCCTTGTTTGTAAGCGTGTGTGGTGGTGGATGAAAGAGTCTAATAAACAGAGATAGAACACCCACCTTTATACTGATTGTCAGAAACCCCACGCACACACTCATTCTATTAGAATAAACGTTTATACACGTAACAACTTAATTCAGTACACGAAAAAAAAAAAAAAAACCCTTCTTTACAGTAACAGACACGTCATTGTCATACATGAACTGACACAAATCTCTCTCTCTCTCTCTCTCTCTCTCTCTCTCTCTCTCTCTCTCTCTCTCTCTCTCTCTCTCTCTCTCTCTCTCTCTCTCTCTCTCTCTCTCTCTCTCTCTCTCTCTAGATGAGTATAATATTAATGCTGTGCACGCGTTTCGTTCTATCGGAGGCAGTTACAAATTCTCCATTGTCATTTTTTCCCCTCCTCTCGATGATTCCCCTATTGTGGTTTTTTTCCGTAGTTTTGCTTCCTCATCTTATTATTATTATTATTATTATTATTATTATGTGGGGTTTTTTTTTCGTAGTTTTTCTTCCTCTCCTTCTTCTTCTTATTATTAATGTTATTATTTGCATGCTATGTTTATTTTCCTGTTACATTGTTTGTTTACAGGACAGCTTGTAAGACAGGCATTGCGTTGCCTAATTTTATCCTAAATAAATAAAGATTCATCATCATCATCTCTCTCTCTCAGCCTGTTTCTGCCGGAGTAAGACGTGCCAGTCTTCTCTCCGTCGTGCAGCCAACCGTGACGCCCTAGTCAGTGCATAGAGGATACTGAAACAGAGACCGTTTTCTGTTCGCTGTTTTTTTTTAATGTATACTGTGAATATTAAGTATATTCTGTAAGATTTTGTGAACTGTGATTTTCAAACTACTTTATTCTGCTGGCTGTGAGTAGTATGGTGTCGCGGTTGCGGAATGTGATATATTCAAGTGGACTCGGCGGAAAATGTGCCTGCGGACATGCCTGTGGGCGTGTCTATGGACCGACCAATCGGCTCAACCCCCCACCCCCACCACCCCCGATTGTAACACACCAAGACACACCTCCCAGGACCTCAAACGAGCCAGAACCTGAGAGCTCAGCAACCGCTTCAGATATCATCCTACAGTTGTATCCCTTAAGTGCATCACAAGTAGGTTACTTTAACCATGTGTCCCCGTCAGCCCTTCAGCGCTCCAATACTGAGCCCCCCATCACTAATCCCATGCCCGAGGCACTGTTTCCATTGGCAATATCTCTCCAGCTCACCGTGCTACGACCAACGGTTAAACCTCCTCCCTTCTCTTTACCCCACCCCCCGCCTCCCCCGTCCCCTCGCGAGACACATCAACGGGATTATCGCCTCTCAACCACCTTCGCTAATGTGCTTCTGGGCCACGGTCATCCGTTATCCTCGTAGCCAGTCATATCGTCTTGTACACAGCATCTGTCAGTGACCTCACTAAAGAGGGACTGTCCGGGCTCCGGTCGCCTGCACTGAGGGCACTGTTAGCTATGAACTCGCTACTGGGTGAAGGGACTCAAAGCCTACCATCAGCCTGCTAATCCCCGACTTGCTGCTGTCGAGTCCCTGCGACAGGAGTTGTATCATCTCCAATCCAAAACGCAGGAAAGTTTGGACCAGTTAGACAACCGAGTGCGTGAAATAATAATAATAATGCATAGCATTTATATGGCGCATTTCTCATATTTATAATATAACTCAATGCGCAGAATGTAGCCGCGAACTGAACCCAACAAGCACGCTCACGTGAATCACACGCATTCATTCACAAGTACGTAAACACAGAACATTCACGTGGTGCTAAGGGCAAGCTCAAGCGAGCTACACGGTATTTGGAAATCGTTTTGTATTTGAAATTTTATTAAGTTGGATGAAACTGATACCAAAGTGGAGGGGGAGGAAGAGCCGGAGTACCCGGAGAAAGAACCCCCGACGGTCTGCCCGAATTAACGGTGACACTTACTAGAGGAGAAAAATCCGACGCCGGAACCCGGAATCGAACCTCGCACCTTTAGCATTGGTGGCAGGCGCCTTAACCGCTGCGCCACGGACCGCCCCACAGTGATGGTAGCCAGTGATCTGCAGAGTCCGTTGTACGCAACAAACTTTCCCAGTTACAGGATCAGCTGACCGATCTGTCTGACTTTCACTGCCAACAACACGACACACTGCACCGGCTAAGTCTGCCACCGTTCTGTGGTACTGAGAGTGGAGGCTGACTGTGTCACTCCCCATTGTGGGCTACGACGCCAGACCTGGGTGCTGTTGCGAGTGTCGCGGTACGCCCCGTGTTTATTCAGGTCGTGTCGTCCCATTATTTCTAACCTACTTAAGTAGAGTTTTGTTTGGTTATTATCTTGTTATGAACGTTGTGAGATTTATTTCATCTCCTCGTAGTGACAGTGTTGTGAGAGGAGCTTTGTCAAAGAGACGGAAAGGTTTTAAGATATTGTATTATTTAAAGGCCAGAAGCTAGAAGAGGTCAATAGCTTCAAGTACTTGGGAGCCACCCTGTCCAAAGACGGTAGTTGCATAGCAGAGATCCGTATCAGGATAGGTACAGCAACATCCGCAATGGCCAGGCTGGACAGGATATGGCGAAGTAACTCCATCAGCTTCACCATCAAGTACAGGCTTTACAAGTCCCTCGTAGTGTCTATTCTACTCTACGACTGTGAGACTTGGACACTGCTTGCAGACTCAGAAAAGAAAATCCAGGCCTTTGAGAACAAGTGCCTGAGGAAGTTGCTCCGCATCTCGTACCGCGAGCACAAGACCAACGAATATGTACGGAGCATCGTCACTTCCCTGGTGGGCCCACATGAACCCCTTCTGGCAACCGTGAAACGGCGCAAGCTTGCTTGGTTTGGCCACGTGACCCGACACAACACCTTGTCCAAGACTATCCTCCAAGGCACTCTCGAAGGAAGTCGTCGGCGAGGTCGTCAGAGAAAGAGTTGGGTCGCAAACATAAAAGAATGGACCGAACTCGAGATGCCAGACTTGCTTGCCACCGCCCAAAATAGAACTCAGTGGAGAGCACTGTCTGTTGCTGCTGCCTTTCAGTCCCCCCAACGCCCAGTTCGGGCAAGGGACTGATGATGATGATGATGATTATTTAAAGGCAGCCTGTGTTACGGAAGGCCTTATCGCGGAAGTAAGAGCGTCAACCTGGTCTGAGCTTAACGGTTGTGCTTCCGGCGAGAAGGTGACGTGAAATATATTGAATCTTTTCAACTGTCAGTCGTGTTAGATCAAGGATAATTGTTCCATTTGTATACGTGATATTGTTTATTCTGAAACGTGTTAGTTAAAGGAGACTTGTGCTGTGAATGTCTAGGTTGGGAAAGCATTAATTTAATTCGAACTTGTCGTTCGTGCTCCCGCTGGGGAGATTCAGTACCTTACGAACTATATTCTTTTTTCTCGATCTTCATTTGTGTGTTAGTAAGCATATTTGGTTCATCGCATATTTTATATTGTGCTATTTGAAATACTGTGTTACTTAAAGAGCCATGTGCTGTAAGGGACTCTCCGCGGAAGCAAAGGCGTTGGTCTAACTGGCGTTAGCCCTGGACGCTTGTGCTTCCGTCGGGTCCGGTGGCTTACCGAGATTTAGGATTTTCAGCCTCAGTTTGCCTTTATATATATTTTTTTTTATTTAAGGATATTTGTTTATTATATTAGTTTTATCAACCTTTGGTATTAGGGACATTTAGTTTATTATTATATTTGTTGTTATTTTGTATTGTGTATAGTGGTTATTCCGGGTGGGGAGTTTGGACGTGTGTGAGTGTGAATGTGATGCGTGAGTGCGTGGTTATGATTGAGTGAGAATAGTTGGTTGTTGTTAGGGTTATATGTAATAAATGTTGTCGTTATTGTTCCTCTGGTGTTTGTGTTAGGTTTGTTTTAGTGGGTCAGGTGTATTTCGAGTGGTAGCACTCATAGCTCACGGCCCGCAAACGGAGATCGTGACAGGAGAGAAAATGACAATGTGCCAGGGTGAGAGGGTGCAGGTCATTTCTGTGTCGGACCTGCAAACCTCCCACGTGACTAACTGGTGCATAAACACACACAGCAAAGAAGACCTCCCGTCCGCTTTTTCCACCGTTTTTTCCGACAAAATCCAAACTCTGCGCAACACACTCGACACTCTTCCTTCTCCGCCTTTCCCTCCCGACACCCCTTTTTCCGGCACCCCCCCCCCCTCTCGTCCTTTCGGCCCGTCTCTCAGGACGAAATCCTCAAGACCATAAAGTCCATGTCTCCCAATACCTGCGAACTAGACCCTCTCCCAGGTTCTCTCTACCGGGACGGCCTTTCAAAACTTCTGCCATTCATTACCAACATCATCAACACATCTCTAAAGAACGGCTCCGTCCCCGATATCTTCAAGTCCGCCATCGTCCGTCCTCTCCTAAAAAAAACACAGCCTCGACCCAAACGAACTCAAAAACTATCGCCCAGTCTCCAATCTCTTTCCTGTCCAGGCTTCTTGAGAAGGTCGTTCTCAACCAGCTCAACCTCCACCTCGTCGACAACAACCTCCTCAGTCCCTTCCAGTCTGCCTATTGCAAACATCACAGCACTGAAACAGCCCTTCTACATATCTTAAACGACCTGCTTTTCTCAACCGACTCGGGCAACATCTCCCTTCTTACGCTACTCGACCTCTCTGCCGCCTTCGATACTATAGACCACTCTATCCTCCTCAACCGCCTTCACCACTCCTTTGGCATCACTGACTCTGCTCACTCCTGGTTTCTCTCCTACCTCTCCGACAGACAGCAGTCCGTCACCATCGACGGCGTCTCCTCCAAACCAGTCACGCTCTCCTGCGGAGTTCCATAGGAGTCCGTCCTGGGGCCCGTCCTTTTCACACTCTACACCTCTCCCCTGTCCATCATCATCCAGTCTCACCACATACACCACCACCTCTACGCTGACGACTCGCAACTACTAGACAAAGACAAACTCGACAACACTCAGTCACTAATGACTCGCACGACTGACTGCTACGAAGACCTGAAAAACTGGATGACAGCAAACAAGCTTAAACTGAATGACGACAAAACGGAAGCCATGCTGGTAGGCACTCGCCAGAAACTTTCACAGCTGGCTCTCTCCCTCCTCCTTCAACTCGACAGCACCCCCATCTCCCTCTCTGACCCGGCCAAAAACCTCGGCGTTATCCTCAATTCCTCTCTTTCCATGACTAGCGTATTCTCCGCCACGGCCCAGGCATGTTACTTCCACCTCCGCCGCATCGGTCAGATCAGAAAATACCTCACTACCGAAGCTGCCACCAAACTTGCTGTCTCTCTCATCCTATCCCGCATCAACTACTGCAACTCTATCCTTTCCGGCCTACCACCACTTTTACTCTCCAGCGCGTCCAGAACAATGCTGCCCGCCTCGTCCTCAGAAAGAAAAAATCCGACCACATCACTCCCCTGCTCAAACTCCTTCACTGGCTTCCCATCCCCCAACGCATCCAATACAAGATTCTGTCTCTCTGCTACAAATTCCTGAACAACTGCGCTCCCGCCTATCTCTCAAACTTACTTCACCCCTACACTCCTCCCCGCTCCTCCGCTCCGCCTCCGGCCCTCTCGGACCCTCTCAGCCTCCACATCCCCCGCACCAAACTCAGCACTTTCTGCCCCCGCTCCTTCTCAGTATACGGTCCATCCACCTGGAACACTCTCCCACTCCCTCTCCGTCAGAAACACTCTCCTCCGCCCTCAAAACTCACCTCTGTCAACAGTTCTAGCACTATACCACCACACTCCCCACCCTAAGCAGACTGTCGTAATGTATTTTACTAGTTGTGGTACGTGAGTCCGTTGTCTAAAGCGTGCGCATGCCTGCGCGAGTTGTGAGTGCGCGCTTAGAGTTATAATTATTATAAGATATGCGCATTATAAATACCGTGATTATTATTATTATTATTATTATTATTATTATTATTATTATTATTATTATTATTATTATTATTATTATTATTATTATTATTAAAGCAGGCGCCGTCACCCCACGTCCAACTGGTCACCTTCCACGTGGGGGTGAACGACTGCAAAGCACGTGGCAAGAAAATGTAGCCGCTTCCTTTATAGACAACACCAGTATCTTTCACACGGCAAATGGTCTTCCTCGCAAGGCGCTGTACCGGTGGACAACAATGGCCGGTTTGACCCTATCCACCCGTCCCACGTGGGCACGCGGAGGCTGGCCGGTAACATCAAATACGGCGGCGAAGATGGCCACTGAACAACCTCTCAACGGGACGCTACATCTCCTAATGTAACAACTGTTAAGCAGCTTTACACAGACATTCCTGCGGGGCGGGCACCGGTGGGCTTGTCATCCGCTGTTCAGAAGCACAATCAGCAACAGCAGCCAAAACAGCAATGCCCACAACAGGAGCAAAATGAGCTACAGCAGCAGCAACGACAACTAGAACAGCGTCATCCTCCGCAACAGCAACAACAGGAACCACAAGAGCAGCACCTACAACTACAGCCCATTCAGGAGCATCAAGATACATCAATTGTTGCCCCCGACTGGCTGTAGCAACAGCAACTGATGTATCCGCCTGTGACACCTTGGCAGTACCAACCTCCCCATAGCGGTGCTCATTGTAATAATTACCCACCATCTTCTGTTTATCAGCAACGAGGAAATGGAACGTATGTCCCGTACTACCCGAGCTACCCAGTGTACATTCTCAGTGGCGCCCAGTGGGCGCAGTTTGTGAATGGTGTGCGTGCGTACTAGGCTGTGCAGTCGTTCATTATTCCCTACTCACTACTCACTAAAAAGTGTGTTGGGGTGTGCGTTTATCTCCTGTGCCCACCTGTGAGTACACTATGTGATCACGATGGGCCTATCTGGATTCTTTGTTGATCAAAAGCGTGTTGGTTGCCGCTATAATTTACAACTTCGTGGAGTTCGTGTTGTTTTTTTTTTTTTTGTTTTTTTTTTTTCCATTTAGACAGTTGTTGTTGCCGCTACAACGGAAAAATCAATGTGTTCCGCTGCAGCGGTAAACAGAATCAAATAACTATATACTTTGTGGATCAGATATTACCGCATTGTGCCAGCAGTGTGTTGCTTGCTGCTACAACAGAGAATACAAGGTGTTCTCCGCTGTAACGGTAAACAATTAACCATTTTTTCGTTGTGGAAATCATTCTACACTGTGCTAGCAACGGAAAATTCATGTTTATCCGTGTAACGGTTAACAATTACGGCCGCTCATCAATATCTTTGGATTAGTGGCAAGGAAATCGTGTTATATCATTCAGATCCACACCCACTGTGTGCCAGGTCTTATCAACGCATTTCGGGGCATAATGTTTTGCCGCCTAGTGTGCCGCTGACCAGAACACTCTTTTCACATGTGACATCTGATAAGTGCGCTACACCACAGTCGCCATTTAGACAGCTTGCGTGGCATTGATACTTGGATACACTATTAATCAAAATTCGATCTTCATTTGATAACGCTGTGTTGGACACCGTTTGTGACGTTTGATACGAGGTGCTATAACTTCAGCCGCATTTTACTGCATTGACACTTCATTCCTTATTCCCTCTGTTTATATTTTTTGTATTGTGTTGCACTTCAATTGTGAGAATTAGATTTCAACATGATCCATAATGATCAGACACACGGAAGCCTTCAAACTGGTCACTTGAACATCTACCATCTTTTTAACAAGGTGGTAGATTTGAATGTTTTTTCTAAACTCGTCTGAACCATTCCACCTGTTTGGTCTCAGTGAGACGCGACTTAACTGACATAAGCGATGAAGCCGTTCACATACCTAACTTTAGCATCACTCGACGTGACCCTTTGGTACATGGTCAGACTGGGCTTGCCGTTTACATCCATAACTCAATCCAACATTTAGTAAAAAGGCGTGAGGACATAAAAACTCCGGAAGATGAGTGCATTTGGTTGGAATTTAGTTCTCCAAAAACTAAACCCGTCTTCATCGGCTTTTGTTATCGTAACCCATCAGCCAAGTTTGAATGGTACGACGATTTATTGCATACAGTAGAAAAAGTTGGCTTACCTAACTGTGACGCGTTGCTACTAGGCGACTTTAACATAAATATGTTGAAGCCCCTTACCGCGTGGGATTGCATCACCACACAAACCGGCTTAGAACACTTAGTTTCGGCCCCTACTAGGATCGCAAAAACAACCGCAACACTCATTGATCAAATTTACACCAACAGCCCCCTTAGTGTGTTCAATGTAAGTGTTCCTGAACTCAGCATCAGTGATCACTTTCCTACTGTGTGTTCATGGTCAACAAAACTGCCAGTGCATCATAAGAACGGGCACACAACTATAACGTATCGCTCATTTAAACAATTTAATCAGTCTGCTTTTGTAGCAGACCTTGATCAAACACCATTTAGTGTCGTTAATAACGAAACTGACCTTGAAAAGGCTCTGACTGTTTGGTATGGACTCTTTACAAGAGTACTTAACAAACACGCCCCTTTACGGCAAAAGCGGGTAAAAAAAAAAAAAAAAAAAAAAAAAAAAAAAAAAAAAAAAAAAAAAAAAACCCACGTTACCGCCTTGGCTAAAGCAAGGAATAATTGAAGCTATGAAATTGAGAAATGACTTAAGAAGACACAAGCTATTTAACGAATACAAAACACAACGTAACCGTGTCAAGTCTATGGTACGCAGGGCTCAAAAGTCTCTCTTTGAACTAATGATTGAAGAAGACAGAGATACTACCGCACTCTGGCGCGCGGTTAATCTCGTAACCCGAGGTAACAGCAAGAAATCGTCAGCCATTCCTTCTAGTATTACTGCAGACACTTTTAACAAACATTTTTTGTCTGTTGCCGAGTCAATCATACCATAGACCATAAATAACCGGACCGCTCTCTCTCCTGCTTCCGGTCTCTGCACTCGTCGCGCAACTATTCTTGCGCATCAGTCAACTCATTATTCCGGTTCAGTACATCGGAGAGCTTTTCATCACGTGGAATGTTTTTAGTTATCTATGATTTTGGTTAGTGGTGCAGTTTGTAAAGTGTCTTTTGTCTTGCATTATGCCTGGTGCAAGTTGTACGATTGTGGGTTGTGGTGCATGCAACGGAAAGCACAAGGGGCTGTCGTTTTTCTCCATTCGCCAACCAAAGGACTTGACTGAAGTGGGAGAGAGAGCTTGTTCACGCCGTGAATCGTGCAGACAGCAATTTTAACAAAGACACTGCAAAGATTTGTTCTAGACACTTTCGACAGGAATGCGTGAAGTTGGGTAAGTATTATTTACCTAGAATATAAGCTCGTTCTAATCATATTAAGTTCAATTCACTATACAAAAGTTTTATCCTGCGATTTATTCGGGACTCGTGTGTGTATAAACTGGTGCCAAACAGCGCACACCAACGACACGTTCTTTTAGCCTGTTTCGTTCTGGCTTGGCCGTATACACAAGGTTTTATGACCCAGGTGTAGATTTTGTTACGTCACTTCATTCCCTTTGTGTATTTCGAGTGTATTTGTGTATTTGTGCGTTTGTTATTAGTGGGGGAGTTAACCTTGTATTTATATTTCGTTCGTTGCTGTGTTTGTTCCCTCCCTTTGTTTTACTTGGGGTCCGTTTGTCTCATTGCGTGTTGTTGTTTTAAGGTGGGAGATTTCCCGTTGCTGTGAAGTATGTATATAAAATGGTGCCAAACATCGCACACCAACGACACGTTCTTTTAGCCTGTTATATTTCAACAGTTTCCATCTCGTGTAAACGTGAAACTAATACTAGAACACTTCACTTGATCTACTCCAGCAGCCTATCACGTGTGACACAAATAAACGATAGAATGCACAAAGGAAGACTTCAATCGAAATATAAACCGTCAAAAAACAAAAAAGGCTACCATGTATGCCCCTATTTATTGAATAAGTGTTCAAGGTAGAAAATCTTGGGAATGTTTGCTCCTCTTTACCTGCAAAACAGTGTCGATCTCCATTGATGTTGTGTGTGGAAAGAAAAGCGGATGCGTAGGTTGACTAAATCAATTGACGCATGCGCGACGGGAGTTCGGCCTGCGGTTCGTCTGTTTCTCGGCAAAGAGATGCTTGTCCGGTTATTGTGGTCTATGATCATACCCTCAAGCGGTAACGCGTCTTACACATGCCAGGAGGCCCTGCTTAACTTCTGTAAGCAGAAGACTAAGGACAACCCCCCCTTCTCTATACCGCCTCTAGCTGTGTATGAAGTAGGAAAACTGATCGGGTCATTGAAAAAAAAATCATCGGGACCTGACGAGATCAGTCCTAAAATCCTGAAACTGTCCCTTCCCTATACAGTAGAATCGTTCACGTATATTTATAACTTATTCATCCAACAAAATATGTTTCCATCAGAACTGAAGCAAGTCAAGGTTATCCCTTTGCCTAAATCAAAAGATATCTCTGATGTTAATAAATATAGACCCATCTTAATATTATCCAGCCTTTCCAAACCTCTTGAAAGACACGTGCACGTTGTTTATCAATATTTGGAGAGTCCCAGTCTTTTGCACGTATTTCAGTCCGGCTTTCGCCCCAAGCATTCTTGCCACACGGCACTAACAATACTTATTGATGCGTGGCTAGCATCTATGAATAACTCCCAAATAACTGGGTCGATCTTTATTGATTTTAAGAAAGCTTTTGACCTTGTAAATCATAACATTCGTTTGTCAAAATTTCAAGCATATCTCTGCAGTGCAGATACTGTCTCATTGTTCACTTCATATTTAAGAGGAAGGAAGCTGTTACGTGGTTGGGTCGTAGTCGTAGTATGATAAACACACCAGACGCACGCACGTAAGGTTCTTTTAAATAAACTTCATTCAGCTGCAACCCGTCACACGTGGCTTAAGGATGCAGACAATACAGGAGTAACAGTTCCAACAATATTCTAATTCGGCGATGCGATCTCCACACAATGCATTTCCAAATGCACTAACACTGATACAAAGTCTCTTCTGCAAATGTCCACACTGCCGACACAAAGTTTTTCATACAACGTACACATCACCGTTACGCTGCGTCTCTCACAATGTACACCTTATACGGGCCACGTACCTACGATAAACTGTGTGTCTCTACAACTGACAATACAAGACAATGTATGAACGTGCTTCCCCAGCACCAATCTTTTATAGTACCACCAATTTCTAGAATAATCCAAGAAGATCATACAACGCAACCAATCAGAACGAAACACGTAACTGAAACTCATAAATATTATTAAATAAAGAATTTTCTAGAAAAACTACAATAGGCTACAAAAATTCGGCTACTAATTTCAGCCCCAAATCCTATAGTTTAACGATGTCACACAAAAATATGGAAGGCAGTTCACGACCTAGCCGGAATCTTTCCAGAAGTTTCACAAACTTTCAAAAAAACACACCGACTGGCTGCCAATTTCACGCGCACAGTAAACAACTATAACTATAATATGTAGCAAAATGTTACCTACACCTCTGACGACACACATACGCGGTCACTAGACAGCGCGACCATTCACAGATATTCTGGTTTATTCTCAGCGAAACTACGCAAAACTAAAAATCGACCGCTATTCTCAGTGCGACTTTTCTATAATCTTCCGGTTAAACTTAGCATATCATAACAAAGCGAATTCCGCTCTACGCGCAAACGAAAGAAAATCTTACTGAAAAGGTCCGTGAATCGTAACCATGGTAGCTCAAATAAATATCGGATCGTTTTCTACGATTAACACATGCATGCTCTCACAGGACAACACAACCACAATCGTAACAGAAGCAAAGAGTACTGTTAAATGGGTCCTACTCCTCGTATGGTCTCGTCAAAAGCGGCGTGCCTCAGGGCTCTGTCCTCGGGCCATTGCTGTTCTGCATATTTATCAATGACGTTTCACTGCATATTAGTTGCCGCGATATTTCTTGTGACATGTTTGCTGACGACTGCACACTACACACTCCTCACAAAAATGTAGCTGCAATTAGCACGCGTCTGCAGGAAAGCATGCGTGAGGTCACCGACTGGTGTCATTCCAACTCCATGTCCCTGAATCCATCAAAAACAGAATGCATGGTTATAACCACACGTCCAAAACACCAACTAAGCCCAATCTATGTTAGTCTGTCTATAAACGGCAGCCCAGTTGAGCAAGTATCACACCACCACTGATTGGGGGTCACTATAGATGATCAGCTTAAATGGCAACTGCATATTAATAATGTGTGCAAAAGGGTTTCCAGAAGCCTGTATATGTTGTCAAAATTGAAAACAATTACTGACACAGATACGCGTCTTCTTTTCTACAATGCTCATGTCAAGTCGCACATAGACTATGCATCAACAGTGTGGGATGGTTCTAGTGATGTACATTTGAAGAGGCTGAACTCCCTACATAGGACAGCTGCTAAGCTTATATTTCCCAATCCCGAACTCTCAACTGACGAAAAGCTTAAAACTTTAAAAAATTTTCCCTCTATCCCATCACTTTCAGTTCAATAAAGGTGTACTGATGTACAAGCTGTACAAGCAATCATGTCCACTGTACTTGAGTTCTTACTTCTCAAAAAGGACACCTGTAGCTTCTAGACATGGACAACAATTCAAAGTACCCCTGCCGCGTATTGATTTATTCAAAACCAGTTTGTCATTCTCGGGAAGTTCATTATGGAATTTTATTCCTGTAGAAATCAGAAATGCAAAGACGCTCACCTCATATAGGGACAGCCTCTTCAAACACCTAGAATCTCTGACGTAATCAAATCATTACAGTATTGGGATAACTTGCACGTGTTTTTAGGTGTGTGTGTGTATGTGTGTGTGTAAGTGCGAGAGAGAGGGAGAGAGAGTGAGAGAGAGAGAGAGAGAGAGAGAGAGAGAGAGAGAGAGAGAGAGAGACAGAGACAGAGACAGAGACAGTGACAGAGAGAGAGAGAGAGAGAGAGAGAGAGAGAGAGAGAGAGAGAGAGAGAGAGAGAGAGAGAGAGAGAGAGAGAGCGTCCCTTTTTTCCATATACAGTGTACCATAATAGTTGAATGTCATGAGTACATTGAATACTGCATAAACCGTGTATAATGTTTTTGCCTTTATATGTGTGTACGCGATATTTTGGGCGCGCGCTCGCGTATCTGTATGTGTGTGTGTGTGTATATACTGTTTGTGTGTCTGTGTGTGTTTTGTGTGCGTGTGTGCGTGCGTACATGCTATGTGTGTGTGTGTGTGTGTGAGAGAGAGAGAGAGAGAGAGAGAGAGAGAGAGAGAGAGAGAGAGAGAGAGAGAGAGAGAGAGAGCACCTACAAACATATTTGCCCTTGCTGTATCAACTCTAATGTACTTAATGATTTTCTGTTTATTGCTTTACTTGGCATTTTTACTCATTTTATATTTTTGTGCGTACGCGTGTGCGCGTATGTATGTCTGAAGTGCGTGTCCGTGACCTTGTGTTTGTTTTTGTGCGTGTTTGCCTCAGCGCGTGTGAGTAAGTTTGTGTGTGTGTGTGGGGGGGGGGGGGGGGGGGGCGAGGGGTGAGAGTGTTCGTGCGTGCATGCTTAATTGCGGTGTGCATGTGTGTGTGTGTGTGTGTGTGTGTGTGTGTGTGTGTGTGTGTGTGTGCGTGCGTGCATGCGCGAGTTGTGGTGTGCATGCATGCGTACCTGAGTGCGGGTGTGGGTATGTGTGTGTGTGTGTGTGTGTATGAGCGTGCGTGTGCGTGGTGCGTGCGTGCGTGTGTGAGCGAATGCATGCATGCAGCCGTGTGTGGTTTGTGTATGTTTTTTTGTCTATTTCACTACTGTAGTAGATGTAGCAAACTGCAAGTTTGAAAACTGGTCTTGTGACCAATAACTTCTACCGTTGGAAAATAAAGGTTCATTGTTCTCTCTCTCTCTCTCTCTCTCTCTCTCTCTCTCTCTCTCTCTCTCTCTCTCTCTCTCTCTCTCTCTCTCTCTCTCTCTCTCTCTCTCTCTCTCTCTCTCTCTCTCTCTCTCTCTCTCTCTCTCGTATTTGCACGCTCAAATATGTGCATGTGTGTGTGTGTGGGCGTGATTGATTGTAACGCATCACTCGAGTAATGAATCAATGAATCAATGAAACTTTATTTTACAACGGTTTAGGCATTGACATCGTCATCGACACAGCCATTTTACAAACCTGCCGTTGCTAACAACTACAAGACTAACTACAAATATACATACATATAAGTAAACATAATACTTGCAAACAGATGAAAACACTGTTCACATAGACAGACATACTCATAGACACCCCCCACCCCACCCGCCCCACTTCACACATAGACAGAGCTAAGTAGTCTAAATGATAATGAAAAGGACAACAGACTTAATTGGGAATAAATTGGACCCAGCATAAAAAGAAACATATAATACAAGTGGTTAAGGCATCCCTACGAGTGATCCACAAAATATTTGCAGAGACACTTTTTAAAACACGCTAGCGAGGAGGGGGATTTTACATGGTCGGGAAGGGCATTCCAGATAAGTGCCCCTGAGAAGGATAAGCTAGTTTTATATAGATCGATCCTTGGTTTTGGCACTATGAAAAGCTTTCTGATGTTCCCAAGCTTGGACAGACTTACAGAACAAAGTGGAGATGTACTCAGGTGTTTTGCGTTTCCAGACTTTGAACATAAAGATTGCTTTGTTATATTTAAAATGACCTTGAAGAGGCAGGGGACCTGCTTTTGAGAGCTTTTCTTCAGTGCTTAGGTGTGGATAAGGGCAAATTATTTTGGCCGCTCGTCTGTGTAGGGAATTGAGTCTCTTTAAATGGACCTCACTCTCTTGGCTTGACTTCGCGAACGAAGATTTTATAGGAGTTGCCCACGACGTCTGCAGGCTTGTTCGTGGCTGCGGAGGCCAATCCGAGACAGGCAGGTTCGACCGCAGTGGCTGCAGGGGAAGGTACGGCCAGGGTTCTGAGCTGCGGCATCTCTGTTTTTTCTCCTGAGCCGCTTGTCCTTAAGGCTAGCTCTGTGAGAGTCCTCAAAGGAGACAGCTGCCTTGTAAATGGTGGAGCGCCAGGTGTCACGGTCCGCAGCAAGCGAAGACCACTGATGGTGGTCGATTTGGCAGGCACTAAGTGACTTCTTGAGACAGTCTTTGTTTCTCTTCTTTGGTGCCCCTCTGTCACGGTGTCCAGTAGCAAGCTCGCCGAACAGGGTGATGTTTGGTAGGCGATGATCCTCCATCCTGGAGACATGCCCCGCCCAGCGGAGCTGTGTCCGCAGCAGCAAAGCCTCGATGCTCACAGTTTCAGCCTGTTCAAGGACCTCGACGTTGGTGACATAGTCACTCCAGTGAATGCCCAGGATGGTACGCAGGCAGCGCTGGTGGAAGCGTTCGAGGAGTCGTAGTTGGCTGCGGTAGAGGGCCCAGGACTCGGAACCATACAGCAGGGTGGTGAGGACCACAGCTCTGTACACGCTGATCTTGGTGCCTGTTTTCAGCTGTTGATTGTGCCACACCCGCTTGAAAAGTCGCCCGAAAGCGCTGTTCGCTTTTGCCAGCCTGCTGTCAAGCTCCTTGTCCAGCTTGGCGTCCGACGTGATAATGCAGCCAAGGTAAGTAAACTGGTGCACTGACTTTAGTTCAGACTCGCCAATGGTGATGTGAGGAGGGCGATACACTGTCTTGGGTGCCGGCTGATGGAGGACCTCTGTCTTTTTCAGACTGACCTCGAGTCCAAAGAGCTGGGCAGCATCTGCGAAGCAAGACGTGATGCGCTGCAGGGCTCTCTCTGTGTGTGCAACGAGGGCAGCATCATCAGCAAAAAGCAGCTCACGAATCAGTTGGTCTAGGGTTTTCGTGTGGGCCTGCAGTCAGAGCCTCTTCAGCGCTGAGCGCACTGTTCAAGAAGCAGTCGTCCTACAAATCCCACACCTCCCAGTAAAGGTTGAATTGGACGAACCGCCCACCGCTGAAGAGACCCTCACAGCCATCCACCAGCTCAAGAGTGGCAAAGCAGCAGGCATTGATGGAATACCGCCAGAGATCTGGAAACATGGAGGCACAGCACTGCACAACAAGCTCCATGACCTCTTTCTCTGCTGCTGGGAGGAAGGAACACTACTAAAAGATCTCCGTGATGCAGTCGTTATCACCCTGTACAAGAACAAAGGCGAGAAGTCTGACTGTTCCAACTATCGGGGAATTACCCTGCTGTCCATTGCTGGGAAAATCCTTGCAAGGCTGCTCCTGAATCGGCTGGTACCTGCCATCGCTGAAGACCAACTCCCAGAGGGTCAGTGTGGCTTCAGAGCAAACAGGAGCACAACCGATATGGTCTTTGTGCTGAGACAGCTACAGGAGAAGTGCCGCGAGCAGAACAAAGGGCTGTACGTCACATTTGTCGACCTAACAAAAGCGTTCGACACTGTGAGCAGGCAAGGCATGTGGCAGATCCTGGAGCGACTTGGCTGTCCCCCAAAGTTCCTCAACATGATTGTCCAGCTACACGAGGACCAGCAAGGCCAGGTCAGACTCAACAATGACCTCTCAGAACCATTCCCTATTCTCAACGGCGTAAATCAGGGCTGCGTGATGGCACCGACCCTCTTCACCATCTTTTTTAGCATGATGTTGAAGCAGGCCACAGTGGACCTCGATGATGACGATGCAGTGTACATCAGGTATCGTCTCGATGGCAGCCTGTTCAACCTCGGACCTCACTACATCCATCCCATACCGTTGACGCGTAATCGACGTGAGAACGTATGTGAGCATTATAAAATAGTTTACGGGTATCTGAATCAGTATAATATTTCAGTTTTGATAACATAAAGAGAGTTTTGGCTACTATTTTGCATAAGGCGTCTGTATGAGCTTGCCATTTTAGCTGACTGTCGGTTGTAATCCCCAGTACTCGATGTTCATTTACCTGTTCTACCTGACTACCTTTAAGTCAAATGTTAAGTAATAGAGGCGTTATCTGCTGTTTTTGGCGCGTGGCGACTACCATCGATTTCGTTTTGGCTGGATGAACAACCATAGAATTGTTTATACACCAAGCTGATACTTCATGAAGACTTTGTTGTAGGTTGTCGGAAAATACCTGTATATCTTTACTAGTAGTATGAACTGAGGTGTCGTCAGCAAAAAGGTCGCATTGTACATCTTGGCAAGTAATATGTAGAGGCAAATCATTGATAAATAAGCACAAAAGTAGGGGGCCCAGTACAGACCCCTGGGGCACACCGAAGCTTACATCTTTGAGAGAGGACTATGAGCCATGAACAAGAACCTTTTGTTTTCTTTTAGTAAGGTAAGATGTGAGTAAAAGGCATCATGCGTTATCCTTGTGCTGCCTTACATCTGACTAAATGTGTGTTTGTGTGTGTGTGTGTGTGTGTGTGTGTGTGTGTGTGTGTGTGTGTGTGTGTGTGTGTGTGTGTGTGTGTGCACAAAAGCCCTGAAATGGGTATCTGTCTTTACCATCCATATGGAAAATGGGTGAGTGTAAAATTCTGGGTGCCCAAGTCATTTTTTTCTGAGGGTTGTTTCTGCATTGTCTTGCTTTAAGAAGTTGTAAAAAATTTTAAAAAATCAGTTTTTCCCATTTCAAGGTTTTTACAAGCACTTTTGTGCTTAAAATGCACTCTGCTAGTGTGTTTGAATTTGTCCCACTCCCAGCAGAGTGTGTATGTGTACACAAAACCCGTAATATGGGCGTGTGTGTGTGACATCACCCTTCTCAGCTATAAATAACTTAACTTAATACCTGATTGGTTGACTGCATCGGTGAGCCGAAGTGAAACGGAGAGATACGAAAGGTAGGGAGGGGGGAGGGGAGGGGGGAGTGGTATTGTATTTGTGTGAGGGAGTAAATTGTTTATGTTGCTGCAAAATGAGGTTTGTTATTTGAGGGTGTGGTTGTTTTGTAAAGAAAAGTTGAGTTGTGTTGTGCTTCCGGGGTGATGTTGTGGGAGGTCATGTCTAGTGGAAAATTTCAGAGCAATGTATCTGTGCACCAGTGACTAGGACAATGTATCTGTACGCGAGCAACTTGCTATGAAGTGAAGTGATGGTATGAGTTTGCAGTGTGAGATAGGACGTGCACTTCGGGGGACGCTGCTGTTGTCTTGTGTCCTGCCCGACCTTTTCAAGTTGTTGAACCTTTTTCATAGTTTGTAGGATTGTCAGTGGCATAAATGCTTTGGTTTTGGATGCATCTCCTCTTGGATTGTATGCACAAATTGATTGAATGGAAATGACGTCACACAGTCGGTGTCTTGACATGCGTCGTCTGCTGCACTCGGTCGTTTAGTACAGTAAAAAGAGTGCAGGCTTGGATGGGCCATTTTCGGATGTAATGCTAGGTCAGAGAAAGAAACATAACGTTGCCAAAAGGTGTAATAGTATTAAAGTATCATTTGTGTGAATGCTGTCCGTTTGAGGGAAGGACTGGAAAGTCGAGTGTTGAGCGAAGAGAGAAGGCGACAATGGGAAAAATATCCAGCACTGTACGTTGGAATAGATGTATGCCTGTTACGACACGCTTGTAAATTAAAACACTTTTAACATTATGAAAAGTTGAGCTAAAAGAGGTTTTAAAACAGTTGTAATAAAAACTTTTGCCCGACACGCTTCTAAAAACAACAGTTACTTAGTTTTAAACATTGTACCGCGCCATAAACGCCACGATTGCTTCTCAGTCTTAGCTGTACTATAGTGTGGAATGTGGGACTTGGCCAACTGGATCCATCTGATGCACTCCAAATGTGTATTTGTGAGTGGTTCAACGTGCAACTCGGTGCGCGCCTCTGAAATGACCTACTGATTCCACTGATAATGAAAATCGTTCATTCATAAGAGAGCATTCAGCAGCTCTATCAGCCAAAAGTGATGACCCCCCCCCACACACACACCCCCACTCTCCTCTACCCCCCCCCCCCCACCCCCTCGCAACCCCACCCAAACAATCATAATAATAAAATCAACCACAGGTATGTTTAGTGAGGTATTTTGTTCACTGCTGTGTGTTGTGTCATTGTGCTTGACAATTTTAATGTAAGAACCCCCCCCCCCCCCCAAAAAAAAAAAAAAAAAAAAAAAAAAGGAATACACATTAACTTGAAAAAAGAATGACAACAATCAAAATAAATGTGGAAAAAAAGCATCAAATATTCCGTGAACTTTACCTTATTACAGATGCCTAATTTTTTTATTAAAATAGTCCATGCTAAAATGAATGATTTGAAGAGGACACCCATTCTCACTGTAATGCCAGTTTTTGTGTGAGAGGCACCAACTTTATTGGTAAAAACCCATTTTTTTCTCCATCCAGTGGCTCTGTTTCTAGAAAATGTTTATTTTATTTTAAGTTGTAGAGCTTAGTTCTAAGGTGAGTTTTAAACATTCGCATCAACTCCAGAGCCCTAGAATAAATAGAAATATGGGAACCCATTTTCACATAAAATGGTAGGTAACCCACTCTGAGGCTTTTGTCTCCATGTGTGTGTGTGTGTGTGTGTGTGTGTGTGTGTGTGTGTGTGTGTGTGTGTGTGTGTGTGTGTGTGTGTGTGTGTGTGTGTGTGTGTGTGGTGCAACGCATCACTCGAGTAATGGCCGTCTTGCATCACTCTTGCGCTGCATTGCATCTGGCACACATGTGTGTGTGCGTATGTCATTGTAACGCATGACTCGACTAACAGGCATCATGAGTTACCCTTGTGCTGCCTTACATCTGACTGTGTGTGTGTGTGTGTGTGTGTGTGTGTGTGTGTGTGTGTGTGTGTGTGTGTGTGTGTGTGTGTGTGTGTGTGTGTGTGTGTGTGTGTGTGTGTGTGTGTTATATTTTCAATTCCTCAATAGTGACAGTTCATTTTTTCAATAGTTTACTTTTGAAGTTTTAACTTTAATCTTTCAGGTTTTATTTAAAATCTTAGAGTTACAGTTAATATTGTTCATATAATCTATGATCATTTTATGTTTATTTAAATCTTTTGTATGTGCACGTGTGAGTATGTGTGTGTGCGTGCGTGATTGTAACGCATCACTTGAGTAACAGGCACTATGCGTTACCCTTGTGCTGCCTTACATCTGACTGAATGTGTGTGTGTGTGTGTGTGTGTGTGTGTGTGTGTGTGTGTGCGTGCGTGCGTGTGTGTGTGTGTGTGTGTGTGTGTGTGTGTGTGTGTGTGTGTGTGTGTGTGTGACGCATCACTCGAGTGATGGGTGTTTTACATTATTCTTGTGCTGCCTTACAACTAGCACACGTGTGCCCATGTGTGTGTGTCAGTATGTGTGTGTGTCTGTGTGTGTGTGTGTGTATGTGTGACATTTTAAATTCCTCAATAGTTACAGTTGACGGTTAGTGTTCAATAGTTTACTTTTGAACTTTTAACTTTACTCTTTCAGTTTTTAGTTAAAATCTTAGAGTTAATATTCATTCATATAATCTATGATCACTTTTAGGTTTATTTAAATCCAATATATGCACACGCGCACGTATGTGTGCGTCTGTATGTGTGGGTGCGTGCGTGATTTTAACGCATCACTTGAGTAATAGGCATCATGCGTTACCCTTGTGCTGCCTTAAATCTGACTGAACGTGTATTTGTGTTTGTGTGTGTGTGTGTGTGTGTGTTGTGTGTGTGTGTGTGTGTGTGTGTGTGTGTGTGTGTGTGTGTGTGTGTGTGCGCTTGCGCGAAATATTTCTGTCTAGTAGTAGTAGTAGTAGTAGTAGTATCTCTTCTTTTTATTTTATTTATTTGTCATGTTACCTTTTCTGCTGTTATATTTATTTAAAATTTTATTAAGGACAGACATGTAAAAAGGCCTGTGTGCCTACTGTCTTCATCCTTAGAAAATAAAGTTACAATTCAATTCAATTCTCTCTCTCTCTCTCTCTCTCTCTCTCTCTCTCTCTCTCTCTCTCTCTCTCTCTCTCTCTCTCTCTCTCTATGAAGTGTAACATGAAGAGATTAAACTCCATAAATAAAAAAATTTTTTGGTGTTTATACAAAAGAGCTGTAAAAATGATAGATAGACGCCCCATCCCTACCACAGACAAATTTAGACATTTAAACATTCTCGGTCTGCGTCAGCAACTTACATTAAACAAATGCGTCTATATGCATAAGATACTGAATAATATGACACCCCAGTATCTAATCACTAAATTTATATCTCACCAAGAACGTGAACGGACCTCAAGAAACAATACCTTACCCCTACCACTGCCAAGAATTGACCTTTTTAAAACTAGTATGTCTTTCTCTGGTCCGTTTGCTTGGAATTCCATCCCTGCACATTTGAAAACTATTACCTCACCAGGAAGTTTTAAAACAAAACTTTTTGATTACCTGATGAGTCAGACTTAGTACGTTTCTCAGGTACTGTAATATTTCCTGTATCTCATGTATTTCATACAGATGGTTTTATATGTGTGTGCGCGTGTGTGTGTGTGCTCGTGTTTGTTTGTGCGTGTGGGTGTATGTGTGAGCGGCGCGCGTGCGTGCTTGTGTGCATGTGTGTGTGTGTGATGAGTATTATAATTTTTTTCTGTATATAATGATGCTATTGGGTTTTGTATGTACATATATATTTTATAGTTTCCCTTCTTTTTTATCCTGTAGATGTTAGCAACGGCAAGTTTGTAAAATGACGATTTGTTTTATGTCAAAACTTTTTAACGTTGAAAAATAAAGTTTCATCATCATCATCATCTCTCTCTCTCTCTCTCTCTCTCTCTCTCTCTCTCTCTCTCTCTCTCTCTCTCTCTCTCTCTCTCTCTCTCTCTCTCTCTCTCTCTCTCTCTCTCTCTCTCTCTCTCTCTCTCTCTCTCCCCCTCTCTCTCTCTCTCTCTCTCGCCTCCTCGGGGTAATTGTTGATGACCAACTGTGCTGGTTGCCCCATCTAACACAACTAGGGAAAACATTCATTAACTCCAGCTTACTGTCCCCACGACCAACGAGGGTATGGGGGACTAGCAATTTTGACTATGTGAGTCTGGCTTACTGTCCCTATAAAGCTATTACTAGCAAAGGGACTAGCTTGTTAAACTTGGTAAAAATAAGGGAAAGGGGGGAGAGGGCCAGTAAAAGAAGCCAAGATGGTCGGCGGACAAGGCCGCGGACCAATTTTAGTCATAAAGTCTTGCTCATATATACGCTCGCTTTTAGTTTGGGAGGCTAAGCCAATCATCAACCCACAGAGCAAGGGTCCTTTTCAGTCCCAGTTTAAAAATCTTTAATTGAAAAAATTATTTAAAAATCGAGTATATACAATCATGAAAGCTAATTCCATGGTTAAAAAATTATTAAAAAGCTAAGATCAAGTTAAGAAAGAATGTTAAAATTCTGGTTATACACTATAGTCACCAGCCGTGGTGAGTTATTAATAGCGGCGCCAGCTGCCCCGCGCTCGACACGAAAGTGGAGGGCGGGGCAGATCGCGCGCGCCATTATAATACAGCTAGTAGCGCGGGGCAAAGCCGCGCGCACGTTGTATTTAGGCGATACTAAGAATGTGCATTAAATTCATAGGCAGCTCGCAGATATTAGTCAGCGCCAGTCTGATATCGTCAGGGTTTCTGAAGGTTATGGCCTTCACCAGGAGGTCCATAATTGCGCTGACGTCAGCTATTGCCTTAGCTTTGCATGGAGTGAGCTGAACTGAGTTATCCTTAGTTATTTCAGGGCTGAAATCGAGCTTTTTCCTGCAGTGGGAACCAAGTCCCGGTGTAGGTCTGGGCTCGATATGAGGTTCAGTCATTGTAGGCAAATCAGTACTATTCATTTGCAGATTAGTGGATTTACTAAGACTCAGCCTAGGTTTTGGTACGGGAATAACCCGTGTCTGTTTTTTTTTTTTTTTTTTTTTTTTTTTTTTGCTGTCTAGGGGGAACAGGTGGTTTAATAAGAGGTTTAATCCAGGCATTCCTGTCCAACAGTGGAGAGGCGGAGCCATGAGTCTTGGTTTCCTGACTAATTGTTTTTTGGTTTATTTTGAGCTGAGCTCTCCTGAGGGCTTCATGATATGGGATATAGTTTATGTTCCTTATTTTGTTTGCTTCACGAAGAAGAAGGATTTTGGGGCACTTTTGATAAGCGGCACTGTGCGATCCGCCACAGTTAACGCATTTAGCCATCGCCGTGTCGGGACAGTCCGCACGGCGGTGGCTCCTGCTGCCGCAGCGGACACAAATTTGTTGTTTGTTTTTACACACTCTTGCAGTATGCCCCAATCGGCAACAGTTGGCACATGGTGCCACCGATGGGGCAAACGGCTCGAGAGGACAGTGAATAGTTCCTATTTTTATTTTCGATGGTAAGTTAGTGAGACCATGCAGTACAATTTTGATGGCCCTGGAGGCCGTTCCGTCACGATTTGAAAGTCGAGTAACCATAGCGTTGTAGCCTTGTTGTTTGAGGGAGGAGGCGATATCCACGGGGTCCTCAACAAGTGGGACGCCGTGGACAACACCCACTACCCTTGGCACAGGGATGGTGCATTCTACATGTGCACCACCAATATTTTGTTTCTTACTGAGCTTTATCTGTGCCCTCTGATTGGGGCAAGAAATAATCCATATGTTATGGCCAATAGGCCTCAGGGAGATCTCCGAGGGGGACACACCGGCAGCCTGGCAAATGTGTGGCTGCATTGTGCCGTGGTTACGTATGAGGGTGGTACCAGTCCCCAGGTCCCTGAGCCGGACCGGGAACCTGCACTACTCCTCCTTGATAGGCTCTGCTGTGTCCCCAGCGGGTTTCTCCCTAGCTAGGAATTTTCTGCGAGGTCTACGGTTTTTCTTCCGATCCACGATCTCGAATTCATCTTTGTCCATCACCGGCGCCATGCCCTCCTCCACAAGGGAGCCGAGCAGACCGCCGGGAGATTTATCTTTGTCCTTTTCCTCATCCACCGTCATGCCCACATCCTCCGGGGAGCTGGGCAGACCGGTGGAGGGGTCATCCAAATCAATCACTTGGTTTAAGATAGATGGCGGATCAGAATTTTGACTAGAGGAGTTATTTGAGTGCGTCGCACGTACTAGGTTTAGGCGTACCTCGGGTTGAAATTTAATAGGAGATATCGCTCTTTGAAGTCGAAATGGCGACCTTGCTCTTTTTATAGGGCAAGGAGGCATTTCAAGACTTGACGTAGAATCGTTAAGCGAGTCAGCTGAGGATGAAGTATCCTCAGTTTCTGAAGAGGAAGATTCACTGGTCAGTGATCGTCCGACCATGTTAGGTGCTATGGTATTGACCTTATCTTGCGCTTTGAGGGGCGGATTAGCAGGTCTACGCCTCTTGCGCTTCTGTTTTTTTGCTGTCTTCGGCAGCTTCTCTCTCAAGGGAGATCGGCTGCGTTTTACAGAGTTAGAGCTTTTCCCACCAAAGGGAATTTCTGAAGAAGAAGAAGAAATTGTACCAAGTACAGACTCCATTGATATTATTTTAGATTTAATGCCAAGGTGGTTTGGCCTAAAAGTGGCCGTGCCACAGGGCTACTAGAAAATGCTAGACTGGTCTAGTAGGCTAAGTATCTAGTGGAGACCACTGACACAGATTTTACATAAACTAGGACCCGCGCGGCCTATAGGTCGTCGCTGCGGAACTACTGTACATGAAGTTATTTTATGGGCAGGGAGGCTAGGTAACCTATGCTGCGCCGCCTGGGTGACCCCGAGCGGCGCGATTGTTTGCAACTAAGATCCGCGCAGTACAGAAGGTAGCTGGGCGGATAGCGCTAGTGTCTAATTGGTTTAAGGATAATAGATGGCTGGTGACTCTTATTTAAAAAAGACCTATAGTAAGCGAGACTCAGATAGATACCTCCTCCAAAATTTCACCGTCTTTTTTCTTTCTGAAACTTATGGAGGCAGCCGAAAAAGTAGATAGCGTCGGCGTGGCAGCAGAGCAGCTGGAGCAATATGGCAGGCGAGGCGGCGTAGTGGGTCTAGAAGACGCAAGGCGCCGCAGGTAGCTGAAGGATAGTGGTGGTAATGCTGTAGAGACGGTTGGTATGGCTCCTAGGGAAAACATTATCAAAGAAGCTATTTGTACTGTCAAGATTAAAATCTATCATTGATACTAAGACACGAAATCTATTTTTCAACTCCTACATTAAACCTCACATTGACTACGCATCTACTATTTGGGACGGCTGTAGTAAGGCTAACCTTAAGCGGATTAATTCTCTATACAATCGCCCAGTTAAACTGATCCTCCCAATCCCCTCTCTAACTCTAAAGGAAAAGCTTCAGGCAACAGGGCTCCTTCCTTTACATCAACACATTACGTTTAATAAGTGCATACGTATGCACAAAGCACTGATCGGGAAAGCCCCTCTCTACTGGCTAAGCTTTTCACTGAGAGCGAAAGGGTTTACAGCACTTTGAGGAACAGTCTCGTCATTGAACGGCCCCGAATAGACTTGTTTAAATCCAGCCTTTCTTACGCGGGTGCCTATTTATGGAACTCACTTCCTCCACATATACAGCAAACGAGACATCTTCCATTGTTTAGGACGAAAGCTTTTAAATACATCTCTGAGCAAACTTGAATGAAACGTAGATAATATTTCCAAAAGAGTCATGTCAATGATTTCCTGTGGTCCTCCGTTTTGCACTTCTTAGCTTCTACATAATATCTTTCTTTTTCATGGTGTTTTGCCTGCTCACTAAATTCCAACACATGAGTAGCTGTATCATAAGTGTGCAGTCGCTTTCTATAAACACACTTTACATCGCAACCCACCCCCCCCCCCCCCCCCCACTAAGACCCTGTCATTTTGCTGTGTGTGTGTGCAATCTTCAGCAACTTTGGAACTTGTATCGGAATGTAACACAAGTGACCTGTGAGTGTAGCCGCTTGTTTTGTGCTGTTAACATATTGTTTTAATGTTGCATTTAATGTTTAGTTTAGCAAGGACAAACATGAAAAGAGGCCTGTGCGCCTATTGTTTCCATCCTTGAGAAATAAAGTATCATTCATTCATTCATTCATTCTCTCTCTCTCTCTCTCTCTCTCTCTCTCTCTCTCTCTCTCTCTCTCTCTCTCTCTCTCTCTCTCTCTCTCTCTCTCTCTCTCTCTCTCTCTCTCTCTCTCTCTCTCTCTCTCTCTCTCTCTCTCTGTGATTGCGCTAGTCACCGCCAGCAGTCACGTGTGAAGATTGTTTGAGCGTACAGCTCTTGACTATTGGATCCTCTAGTACCAATTGGATACTGAGACACTTAGGTGTTTACACGATTTTTCTTCTTCGGCCCACACATTGTTTTTCTTGTTTTTGTTTATTTTTTTATTTGTTGTTATTATTGTTTTTGCTTTGTTCTGCTTGACTATCTATACGTTCCCTTTTAATATGTCAACAGGTGGCAACAGCGTTCATTTTTTTAAATATCGGTCATCTTAATGTATATCACCTTTGTCACAAAATACCATATATAACAATTCTTCTAAACCAATCCTGACCATTTCACATTTTTTGATTTACGGAATCTCGTCTAACAGCTAACATTAGTGACCATGCCATAGCTATATACAATTACTCCATTCTCAGGCGAGATGCATCTGCCCCCGGCCATACTGGCCTAGCAGTGTACGTACACAATTCCATCAACAACTATGTAAATAGGCGTTGTGATTTAGAATCCCCTAATATAGAGTGCATGTGGTTAGAAGTTAAAACGACCAAGTCCTCGCCTGTTCTGATAGGTTTTGTATGTAAAACCAAGCGGCCTCAGCCTCCTGGCAGGACGAGTTTGTATTAATGATGGATGTGGTTCAGGGGTCCAAAGGTGATGTACATATCTTGGGAGACTTCAACATAGACTTGCAAAAGCAAGGACACACTTCGTGGAGATCCATGTTGAATTTTTTAGAGTTGAAACAGCTTGTCCAGTCACCTCCTAGAGTTACTTTCTCATCTTCAAAACTGATAGACCGTGTATATACCACAAATGTCAGCGTTGTACAAAATGTTAACGTACCTAATATCTCCATTAATATCTCATTTTCCTGTTTGTTTTACGTTGTCTGTTAGGTTAGTTAAACAGTCAATCAAAGGACACACTACCATAATGTATAGATGTTTTAAAAATTTCGACCAAACTGCTTTTTTATATGATCTATCTTTAGTACCATTTTATGACATACAAAACTGCAAAAACCCTAACGATGACCTGTCACGCTGGTACGAGCTGTTTCTCGCCGTTCTGGATAGACACGCGCATAAGCGCATCAAACGCGTCAAATATCCTGTTGTGCCAAAATGGCTCTCTGGTGAGATAAAACAAGCAATGGAAGTAAGAGATAAATTAAAACGAGACAATAAATTTACTGAATACAAGAAGCAGCGAAACCATGTCAAATCTCTAGATCGTAAAGCACAGAGGCAAAATGCAGAACAAGTTATTGCCGACGGCAAAGACATCCGTTCAGTCTGGCAAGTAATAAACAATTTCACCAAAGGTAACAGTAAACGATCGCCTAATATTCCGCCCGATCTTACTGCTGATGCGTTCAACGCTCACTTCACAACTGTTGCTCACACTCTGGCGAAGTCAAATAGACCTAACCCTGTAAGCTACACTTGCTCTCATCAACTACGTCACCATAGTCAACAGAGAGCCTGCGGCCCATTTTTAGTACCGCTTATGACTGTCCTAGATGTAGGCAAATCTATTTCCAGTTTAAAGAACAAATCGTCTTGCGGTCCAGATCGTATTAATAGTCAAATTTTAAAACTATCTCTGCCCTAAGTCGTCGAATCCCTGACCTTTATTTATAATTTATCGATCAGACATAACGTTTTTCCCAACGAGCTAAAAAAAAACGAAGGTAATCCCTCTTCCTAAAAGCAAAGATATATGCAACCTAAACGAGTACAGACCCATTTCAATATTATCCTGCATTTCAAAACCGCTCGAGAAACATATCCATACTCATCTTCTAAACTTTCTGGAGCAACTGATAACTGCAGCACAATCAGGATTTCGACCTCTTCATTCGTGCCAAACTGCCCTCGATCATTTAATTGATAAATGGCTCTCTGCCATAAATGACAGTAAAGTATCAGGTACAATCTTTCTTGACCTGAAAAAAGCTTTTGATCTTGTCAACCACTCTATCCTACTAAACAAACTACCATTCTATCACATTGACTCAAATACTGTCTCCTTTGTATCTTCCTATCTCAGGGACAGAACGCAGAAAGTACTGCTAAATGGCAAATATTCCTCTGATGGTTTAGTAACTTGCGGTGTTCCACAGGGGTCTTTTCTAGGGCCCTTATTATTTAATCTATTTATTAATGATCTGCCACTGTGCATATCCCATTTAGACGCAAACTGCTATCTGTTCGCAGATGACACGACTATACACACATCTGATAAAGATATCGCAACCATTAATAAGGTACTCCAACCAAGTCTTGATGAAGTAGCAGGCTGGTGCAGTGATAATCACATGATTATTAGTATTCCACAGACAATGAGCATGTTAGTTACTACACGTCAGAAACACCAGCATGGCCTACCACCTTTAACACTCTCCTTAGATAGCAGCTTGTAGAACAAGTAACTAGGCATCGCTTATTAGGCGTTATTGTGGACAACCAATTAAGCTGGGAGCCGCTCTATATGCAAAACAATCTCCAAAAATCTGTTCCTGTTATTAAAACTACGCCATATAGTTAATACTGATATCCGTAAACTCTTTTTCCATGCGCATATCAAAACGCATTGTGACTACAGTTCTACCGTCTGGGATGGATGCAGCGAAGTTCACATGAAAAAAAAAATAATTCCTTGTATCGTCGGGGCATTAAACTAATACTTCCCGGTCCTACTTCGACTGATAAAAAATTAAAATCTCTCAAGTTACTAACATTGAAGAAACAGTTTGAATTTAATCGCTGTGTTCTAGTGCAGAAGATCATGCACGGAAAAGCCCCATCCTATCTAAAAACTCTTCTTTTTTTTTCCGACAATAATAGGAAAAACACGAGAAATAGCTCGATCCACCTTCCAAAAATTAGATTAGACATCTGTAAAACCAGTCTGTCTTTTTCAGGCGCTAAAGCGTGGAATATGTTACCTCCACACCTGAAATCAATTTGTAAGATTAGCGTCTTCAAAGGTCGCCTCCATAAATATTTACTTCAGAAGTAATAATATGTTCGACTCCCTTATGCTACTATTTGTATAGTTAGTGACAAGTTTCCTATTACCTAATACTCTTCTACTGTTGCTGCAGATTATGTAATAGTTCGACTGTCTGCATTAACATGTCAGGTTCATACCTGTGAATATAAATATATACATTTTTTTTAATTTCTTTTTTTTTCCTCTGAGTGGTGTGTGTGTGTGGGGGGGGGGATGGGTCTTTTTACTTACATATGTTTTATCTTTTGATGTCTCGTCTGATGTATTTTTATATGTGTAACGGAGTAGAAGGACAGTTTGGAAGATAGGCATTGCTATGCCTAAAACTTTTTATCCTGAATGTAAACGTTTCATCATCATCATCTTTTTCGCGGCTGGCGGCTCTCCGCGCACGGCCGTAATTTACATCGTGGGCATTATGGCCCTATTTCCATGGACTATCAAAAGTATGTTAAGTGATATTTGGTGTGTGACTTCATGAGTGAACGAGGATTTTTTTTTTTTTTTTTTTTTCGTGAAAATTTGACAGACTGAACTTGAGTAATTTGGAACTATATTTTCTTCAGCATCGAAACGGCTTTAGCCGCCAGGATCGCACGGCTGTTCATGGCCTTCCATTAGTCGGAGGCGCGCGCGCGTGCAGGCCGTAGTATAAGATACCGCCCACTCAGACAGCACTGAACTGAGCGCAATCTGTTACGGCTGTGCAACTATAGTCGCGCTATTCTTGTTACTGTTTTACGAGCCGAACACGCCCCGATGTGTGTACACTGACGTTGACTGCGGCCGACCGCCGTGTACTGTACTGGACACACTGTTTTTAATGGCGCCGCTGTTAGTGTTTGAGCTCTCTAAGTAGGAGTAGCCGTAATCAGCAAACTGAACATGGCGTCATACGAGTGAGTCCACTCCCAGCAACGAGATGACACCATGCCCGGAGGCCGCACCACTCGATCAACTAAGACGGCCACTAAAACTACACTTAAGCAAATAAATGACACTCTCGGTCCAATTCAGAAAAACTGGGAAGCTGACCCCTCCAGAATATCAGTTTCTCAGGAGAATAGCCCTCCATGAAAGATATCTTGAGCAGCCGCCGCTTTCCCTTGGGGCTACATCTGAATGGAAAGATGAAGATGTCAATCATGACCCAGTGAAATCGCCTATCTACTCTCCCTACCCCGAGTCGCTACAAAGTATTCTACTGTGGCTTAGACAGGGATCGTCTAAAACAGGCTGTCGACTCACAATAACTGTATTTTACACTACATGCCTTATCAGAGCCGAAGGCAAGGAATGCGAGAGGTGGATATTTAAGGAATTTGAAATCATGAAGGATGCCGTACTGCAGTTTCGCTCCAATCTTGATTCCGCGCTCAGCGAAGTACGCCTTCCGGACGAAGGCAGCCTCCAAGAACTTGGTGCTGGGTACACCCTCTACTGGTCAGGCAGGCCTGCATCAGAAAGACGGCTCTCAGGCGTGGGTTTCATGGTCAAGACATCCATTGCGACTAAGCTGGAAAACCTACCAACGGGCCACTCAGACCGCATCATGTCCATGCGCCTCCCACTGAGACACCAGCAACACGTCACCCTTCTCAGTGTGTACTCCCCAACCCTCCTGGCAGAGCCTGCTGAAAAGGACAAGTTTTACACTGACCTGCGCAGCCTCCTACAGAGTACCCCTGCAGACGACAAAGTCATCATCCTTGGCGACTTCAACGCCAGAGTGGGCCAGGACTCTGAAGCCTGGAAAGGAGTCCTCGGCAAGCATGGCGTGGGGAACTGCAATGACAATGGCCGCCTACTGTTGGAGTTCTGTGCGGAGCAGCAACTGGTCATCACCAACACTACTTTTCAGCAAAAGGACAGTCGAAAGACCACCTGGATGCATCCTCGCTCCAAACACTGGCACCTTATCGACTATGTCCTAGTGCGTCAGAGGGACCGCAGTGACGTCCTCCTCACCAGAGTGATGCCCAGCGCAGAGTGCCACACTGACCACCGCCTTGTCCGCTGCAAACTCAGGCTCCACTTCAAGCCAAAATCCAAGAAATGGGGACCCCCCAAGAAAAAGCTTGATGTTGCCAGCCTTCAGCGTGACGATGTGAAAGCTGCCTTTCAGACAGATTTACAGCGCAGGCTCAAAGACACAGCGGACCCAGTAGACTCCTCCCCTGAAACACTTTGGGAACAACTGAAAACTGCTATTGCAAAATCCTCTGCAGAAGTCTTGGGTTTCGCCAGAAAGAAGAACAAAGACTGGTTTGACGAAAACGATGTAGAGATCCAGGAACACCTAGCAAAAAAAAGAGCCGCTCATCAGGCCCACCTAGCCCAGCCTTCCTGCCCTGTGAAGAAGTCTGCCTTCCGCCTCGTCTGCAGCAGTCTCCAGCGCAAGCTCAGAGATCTCCAGAATGAGTGGTGGACCAGACTTGCACAGAGGACCCAGCTTTGCGCTGACAATGGTGACTACAGGGGCTTCTACGAAGCACTGAAAGCAGTGTATGGCCCCAGGCACCTGGTACAAAGTCCCCTGCGAAGCGCGAATGGCCAGGCACTCCTGACAGATAATACCTCCATCTTCAACCGCTGGTCAGAATACTTTCAGAGCCTCTTCAGCGCTGAGCGCACTGTTCAAGAAGCAGTCGTCCTACAAATCCCACACCTCCCAGTAAAGGTTGAATTGGACGAACCGCCCACCGCTGAAGAGACCCTCACAGCCATCCACCAGCTCAAGAGTGGCAAAGCAGCAGGCATTGATGGAATACCGCCAGAGATCTGGAAACATGGAGGCACAGCACTGCACAACAAGCTCCATGACCTCTTTCTCTGCTGCTGGGAGGAAGGAACACTACCAAAAGATCTCCGTGATGCAGTCGTTATCACCCTGTACAAGAACAAAGGCGAGAAGTCTGACTGTTCCAACTATCGGGGAATTACCCTGCTGTCCATTGCTGGGAAAATCCTTGCAAGGCTGCTCCTGAATCGGCTGGTACCTGCCATCGCTGAAGACCAACTCCCAGAGGGCCAGTGTGGCTTCAGAGCAAACAGGAGCACCACCGATATGGTCTTTGTGCTGAGACAGCTACAGGAGAAGTGCCGCGAGCAGAACAAAGGGCTGTACGTAACATTTGTCGACCTAACAAAAGCGTTCGACACTGTGAGCAGGCAAGGCATGTGGCAGATCCTGGAGCGACTTGGCTGTCCCCCAAAGTTCCTCAACATGATTGTCCAGCTAAACGAGGACCAGCAAGGCCAGGTCAGACTCAACAATGACCTCTCAGAACCATTCCCTATTCTCAACGGCGTAAAGCAGGGCTGCGTGCTGGCACCGACCCTCTTCACCATCTTTTTTAGAATGATGTTGAAGCAGGCCACAGTGGACCTCGATGATGACGATGCAGTGTACATCAGGTATCGTCTCGATGGCAGCCTGTTCAACCTCAGACGACTGCAGGCCCACACGAAAACCCTAGACCAACTGATTCGTGAGCTGCTTTTTGCTGATGATGCTGCCCTCGTTGCACACACAGTGAGAGCCCTGCAGCGCATCACGTCTTGCTTCGCAGATGCTGCCCAGCTCTTTGGACTCGAGGTCAGTCTGAAAAAGACAGAGGTCCTCCATCAGCCGGCACCCAAGACAGTGTATCGCCCTCCTCACATCACCATTGGCGAGTCTGAACTAAAGTCAGTGCACCAGTTTACTTACCTTGGCTGCATTATCACGTCGGACGCCAAGCTGGACAAGGAGCTTGACAGCAGGCTGGCAAAAGCGAAAAGCGCTTTCGGGCGACTTTTCAAGCGGGTGTGGCACAATCAACAGCTGAAAACAGGCACCAAGATCAGCGTGTACAGAGCTGTGGTCCTCACCACCCTGCTGTATGGTTCCGAGTCCTGGGCCCTCTACCGCAGCCAACTACGACTCCTCGAACGCTTCCACCAGCGCTGCCTGCGTACCATCCTGGGCATTCACTGGAGTGACTATGTCACCAACGTCGAGGTCCTTGAACAGGCTGAAACTGTGAGCATCGAGGCTTTGCTGCTGCGGACACAGCTCCGCTGGGCGGGGCATGTCTCCAGGATGGAGGATCATCGCCTACCAAAGATCACCCTGTTCGGCGAGCTTGCTACTTGACACCGTGACAGAGGGGCACCAAAGAAGAGATACAAAGACTGTCTCAAGAAGTCACTTAGTGCCTGCCAAATCGACCACCACCAGTGGTCTTCGCTTGCTGCGGACCGTGACACCTGGCGCTCCACCATTTCAAGGCAGCTGTCTCCTTTGAGGACTCTCACAGAGCTAGCCTTAAGGACAAGCGGCTCAGGAGAAAAAACAGAGATGCCGCAGCTCAGAACCCTGTCCATACCTTCCCCTGCAGCCACTGCGGTCGAACCTGCCTGTCTCGGATTGGCCTCCGCAGCCACGAACAAGCCTGCAGACGTCGTGGGCAACTCCTATAAAATCTTCGTTCGCGAAGTCAAGCCAAGAGAGTGATTCCAAGTCGCTACCTCTCCCCCCCCCCCCCCCTCTTCCCTACTCGCGCTGCCTTCCGCCCCCTCCATTATGACTGACAGCGAGTCCCCGCCCACCCTGAACACTGATGAACCGATAAAACCCCTCCTCTGCGTGTCAGCCTCTACTGTACTTATAGAGACTCCATCCCATTCATCCAGACCTATGTCGCCAGCGGCGACCACAACTAATGCCGAAACTGACGGCAAAGCCTCGCCTGCCTCAGGCACCCCTGAGTTGATGATGTAACGGACACTGTAGCCCTGTACCATGACCCGTCCCTTGCTACACTACCAAAATCCCATTATGACGTCACCTTCACCAGTACGCCAAAGGCATGTGTGCACTCAGATATGTGTGCACGTTCTAGCAGTGAAAAACTCTTGAAAGTACCGAAAATAAATACAAAGTCCTTTGGTGAAAGGTCCTTTTGTTTCCAGGCCCCAGTCATTTGGAATTCGCTTCCGAAGCACATTCGTGATGCCCCGACAGTAATTTCTTTCAAAAGTCAGCTTAAAACACATCTTTTCCAGTCTCACTACTCTGTCTTACTAAATTCTAGTCTCTATTCTATTTCACAATAACTTCATGATGATCCTGTGCCAGTCCTTGTTGCGATGGTTGTTTGTGCTTTGGGTGTGTTTATGTGCTGTTAATTTTAGAATTTGTATTGTAATATTTGTATTTTGTGTTTTTTTTCTGTCTATTGATTTGTGTTTAGGTTTTAACTTTGATTTGCATTGTACAGCGCTTAGAACCTGCACTGCAGGGAGTTTGCGCTTTATAAATATAATAATAATAATAATAATTATTATTATTATTATTATAGATATCAATAGTACCCAGCGCGTCAACGATCAAGCGGATCTTCCCACCAGCAAAAACGTCAGCCATGAGAATACCACTTCAACTACCTTCTCATCTAACCAGTTAGAAGACATGCTGAGCCAACTAGCAGCCGCCACAGAGTCAATAAGAGACCTACAAACAGAGCTATTGTCTGTGAAAAGTGAGCTGGCTACTATCAAAGGGCAATATGCAACACTTCATGAAAATCAAACCGTTCTTGACTGATAGTGCCATCAGGGACACTGAGGTCATGGTAAAAAATGGCAAGTTAGCCGAAGAAAGGTGTTTAACAGCGGCTGAACAGTCGCACCACGCAGCTCTTGAACAACTGACCAAGGGCCATGAGAAACTTATCAAAGAACATGAAACATTGAATAGACAATTGAACAATCTAGCTAAAACCAAGGACACTCAGAGTGCTGAAATCACGGAACTTAAAGTTCAGTTTGATACTATGTGTCGGTCACTGTCTCACACCGCGCCCACTCAAACTGACGCCAGCCCGGCTGCACACTGACAAAGCCCTCACCTTAAGCGCCCAGTCATCCATCAGCCCTCCGGCCCTACCTCAAGTATTGGAAGCTGTTCAGTCCACGCCACCAATCAACCCTGGGGGGAATAGCTGTAGTGGGACCGGGACCGAAGGGGTGTCGGCTATTCCTATAAATCGTCAGCCACCGCAGGATACTGTCCCGTTCACTGTTCGACTACCGGCTAAAGCCAGGATAGCGGGACTACTGATTGGGGACTCTAAGAGGCTGCGCCCACGCTACCAGATTTTGCCACTAGCAATGTGTGGTAAGCAACAATTTGCCACCTACCACATCGGCTTCGTGGCACACGTTTTAATGTGCGCGCAATGTGTTGTACTGACTGACCTGCCATATATGGAACAGCTCTCACGGCGCGCCCGTTTGAAATATTTGGAGCTGCGGGAGTCCCATATGCATGGGAACTCTCGGACAAGGTTGATCGATTTACTCACTGGAGACGTGCCGCTATTTGCAGCGTTTCCACATGCGGCGCGTCTCCAATGAGTTTACAGTCTCAAAGCCGTCGGCCGTCGCTCAGCTTCTCCGCCATTTTTTCCGGCTCGCCGGAAGATGAAGAAACGGGAAGTGGCGCAAGAACACCGCTGATTGGCTGAGAGGCGGCAACATTGCTCGAGCCTTGCCGGCTACCACAAAAAAAAAAATAGACTCGGTTTGTATCGGGGCGCAATTTGTGGCGGCAATATTGTAGGCGCCCCTAATTGAGGCGGCAACATTGCCGCCACAAAATTGCGCCCGGCAATAGGTGTTTGTGGTAGCGTGTGCCCAGCTTCTAACTTACAGCGGCTAGATCGCCGGAGACTGGATACCAGCGGGGCCACTTGCGTTCGAACCCTGCGAGGGGTGACAGTTGGACAGCCTGCAGTGGCTCTGAGTCATTGCGAACCACGTGCTGACATTGGACATGTAGTGGTCCACGTTGGTACAAATGACTGCGCCTCGGACCATGACATTGACGTCATCCTGAGGGACTACCAGAGTCTGACACTAGCAGTCCGCCGTGCCTTCCCGTCTGCATCTGTCGCCTTAACATCCGTCCTTCGCAAGGCCGGTGACCCCTGCAGAAAGTGTGCACCATCGTCGTCGGACTTACTTACTTACTTACGCCTGTCACCCCTACCCGGGTATAGGCCGTCGACGAGAGACCTCCAACAACTCCTGTCCTGTGCTTCTCCTTCAATTCTACTCCAGGTGGTTCCCAGTCTCTTAATGTCTGCTTGGAGGTCTCGACGCCAGGAGTTTCTCGGCCTACCTCTTTTCCTCTTTCCCTGGGGGTTCCATGACAATGCCTGCCTAGTGATACTGGAAGCTGGCTTTCTCAGACTGTGACCGATCCATCCCCATCTTCTTCGCCCAATTTCATTCTCTGCTGTTATCTGCTCTGTTCTCTCCCAGAGTCTGATGTTGCTGATCTTCTCTGACCAGTGGATTTTCAAAATTCTTCTAAGGCAACTGTTCATGAAGGTCTGTACTCTGTTGACTGTGGTTTTTGTCAATGTCCAAGTCTCTGCTCCATATAGGAGAACTGCTTTTACATTGGAGTTGAAAATCCGGACTTTGGTGTGTTGTGACAGCTCTCTGGAACTCCACACTTTTTTTCAACTGGAGAAAGGCTGCTCTGGCTTTACCGATTCGTGCTCTGACATCTGCATCAGTGCCGCCTTTTTTGTCTATGATGCTCCCGAGAGAGGTGAAGGACTCCACCTCCTCCAACGGGGTCCCAGCAAGCAAGACTGGTTCTTCCCTGGTTGCGTTCAGCCTCATTGTCTTTGTTTTCTGTTTGTGAATGGTGAAGCCCACTTGGGATGAGATGTCAGCAAGCCTTGTGGTCTTGTCCTGCATTTGTTGATGAGTGTGGGACAGTAATGCCAAGTCGTCTGCAAAATCGAGGTCGTCGAGCTGTGTCCACAGTGTCCACTGTATTCCACTTCGTCTGTGCTCTGTGGTCATCTTCATGACCCAGTCTATGGCCAGTAGGAAGAGGAACGGAGACAGCAGACACCCCTGCCTGACACCAGTTCTGACCTGGAGCTCCCTGGTGAACTGCCCTTCGTGGATCACGCGACATGTCATGCCATCGTAGCTGCTCTTGATCAGGCGGACGAGCTTTGTGGGTACACCGTAGTGTCGTAGGAGTTTCCACAGAGTCTCTCGGTCCACGCTGTCAAACGCTTTCTCATAATCCACAAAGTTGACGTACAGTGGGGAGCTCCACTCCAGAGACTGTTCCACGATGATGCGGCGAGTGGCGATCTGGTCTGTACATGATCGGTTCTTCCTGAATCCTGCTTGCTGGTCTCTCAGCTGGGGGTCAACGGAGCTCTTCATTCTCTCTAGGATGATCCTGTTGAAGACCTTTCCTGGTACTGACAGCAAGGTGATTCCTCTGTAGTTGGAACACTTGCTGAGGTCGCCCTTCTTGGGAAGCTTGATTAGGTACCCCTCCTTCCAGTCAGCCGGCATCATCTCTTCTTCCCAGATCTTTCCAAACAGTGGGTACAGCATCTCCACTGTTGTCTCTAGGTCTGCTTTCAGAGACTCCGCTGTGATGCCATCTGGCCCTGCTGCTTTGCCGTTCTTCAAAAATGCCACTGCTCTTCTGATCTCTTCCCAGCTGGGTCTGTCACAGCTGATGGGTAGGTCGGTCTCTGCCGGCTGGATGTCTGGGGGATCGGGTGGGCTAGGTCTGTTCATTAACTCTTCAAAATACTCGGCCCATCTGTCAAGTTGGTCTGCTCTGTCTGCAAAAGGCTTGCCTTCTTTGTCTTTTATTGGTCTTTCTGTATGGCCATACTTGCCCGACAATCTTCTGGTAATGTCGTAGAGCTGTTTCATGTTGCCGCTGCCTGCTGCCTTTTCTGCCTCTGCTGCCAGGCTGTCTGTGTAGGCCCTCTTGTCTGCCCTGATACTCCTCTTCACCTCGCGGTTGGCTTCTGAGTATTCCTCCTGTGCCCTTGCTTTGGCTGCTCTCGTGCGACTGTTGTTGACAACTGCTTTCTTCTGCTTCCTCACTTCTATCTTCTTCAAGGTCTGTGCCGACAGTCAGTCCTTGTGATGGTGTTTCCTGAACCCTACAGTGTCTTTGCAGGTTGAGTTCAGCGCCTCTCTAACTGCCTTCCACTGCTGCTCTGTGGTGACCGCCTCCTCTTCATTTACTAGCTCCTGTAGCACTTGAAACCGGTTGGACAGCACCAGTTTGAACTCTTCTCTAACTCCAGTTTCTCTCAGGAGGCCTACATTATAGCGCTGTCTTCTTGATGTCTCTGTGCGGCTTTTCTTTAGCTTGAGCTTCATTCTTAAGGTAAGCAGATTGTGGTCTGAGGCGACATCTGCTCCCCTCCTCACTCGAACATCTTGAAGGGATCTTCTAAATTTCTTGCTAATGCAGATATGGTCTATTTGGTTCTCTGTTGTATGGTCAGGTGAGATCCAAGTTGCTTTGTGTATTCTTCTGTGTGGGAAGATGCTGCCTCCAATGACAAGTCGGTTTAGAGCACAAAAGTCTACAAACCTCTCCCCGTTCTCACTCATCTCCGAGCCTAGTCCTTGTCTCCCCATCACCTCTTCGTATCCGGTGTTGTCCTCCCCTATTTTGGCATTAAAATCGCCCATGACGATGGTGATGTCTCGCTCCGCACATTTGTCCACGGCACTCTGGAGTCGGTCGTAGAACTCTTGTTTCTCTTCCTCGTCACTGTCATTAGTGGGCGCATAACACTGGATGACGTTCAGCTTGAGCTTTTTCTTGGTTCTAAAGGCTGCTGTGATAATTCTTGGCCCAAGAGGTTCCCAGCCCATCAGCGCTCCCTGTGCCACTGGTGACAGCATGAATGCTACTCCTTCTGTATGGGGGGCATTCTCCTCTTCATGACCTGAATACAGAATCATCTCCCCACTTAACAGCCTTTTCTGGCCAGACTGCGTCCATCTGGCTTCGCTGATACCTAGCAGGGAAAGGTTGTACTTTTGCATTTCCGCTGCTATCTGGGCGGCCTTGCCGCTCTGGTACATGGTCTTGACGTTCCATGTACCCATGGTTGTGTCCCTGGATAGAGAGAGGCGGTTTGGTCCTGTGGCTTCCGAAGACTTCCGGCTTTCACCACAGGACGTCATAAGTCTTCTGGTAGAAGAACCTTCCTCCTCCAGGAAAGGAATTACTGTTAGTTTTTTCGTCGGCGTTTTTGTAGCTATTTCCTTTTTTGCAGGGTGGGGAAGCTACCCCCACGCCCAACCCCCTTACTAGGAGGACCAGGGGTTTTCTGTAGGGGTCACCTTCCCTTAGACCATGTTGGTTCACGGCACCTTATTTCATTCGGTGCACCCCTCTCATGAGGGACCCCCTATCCACCACCCAGGGGACGCGCCTCAACGCCGTATGGTCCCAGCGCGAGGATCGTCGTCGGAACGTCTGTCAAAACTCTGCCTCCAAGAGAAGGTGCACTTTCTCCCATAGACTGGCTTTTACACGTCAGCAGACGCAGTGGTTACATCACTGTTTAATAACGACAGACTTAATGTCAGTGAGCGTAGTGCTGGTGTCCTGCTCCGTCTGGTTAAACAGTTTCTCCTTCAGGCCAGAGACCACAAGGAATCTGACACACAACAGCCTCGCGAACAGCGCGCCAACCGCCAAGTACTGAGCACATGTGCTTTTGACATGTTATGCTCGGACAGTGATCGTACTCAGGTAGTAAATTCTGCTGAGGGCCGGAGACCAGGACCTGACCATCCCACTCAGAATTCAGACGGTACTATTCGCAAACCCTCAGTGACTTTTCCTGTCCGCCGCTGGGAGACAGCCCACAATACTCTGTTCTCACCTCACAAAAAAAGTAACAATACACATGACATTGATCCCTCAGACTCTGACGCTTGACGCTACTGAGGCTGTTGGCATCCAGTCTTACGATGAACAGAGTGCGCCGCCCGCCAATGAACTCACAGGTGCCAAACAGGGCGGGTCGGGTGCTGCTTTTGCCTCCAACTTCCCTTTCTCCCAGCCGCTCCTTTACCACCGTGTGGAAGCTTGACCGGACCCCTTCGCTTCGTGTTTTCCCGGCAACTACGTACGCCCTTCTGCCGGCTTCGGGCCGCAGGTCACGCCACACGGACTACCTGTGCCACTGTTACCTGCATTCCACCCGACTTTTTCACCGTACCCTGTATCTTATCCGCAGTGGCTGCTCCCGTACCACTCAGGCGGCTTGCGGTCCCAAGTCATCTAGTGATTGGATTATGCCAGGGACAGCTGGGTACTGAGTGGTGGTGTTTTTTTTTTTTTTTTTTTTTTTTTTTTTTTTAATTAATATGTATTCATAGTGACATGTGAACTAGTTTAACAGGACACAAAGTGTGAGGCTTGTTGTTATTTATTTGGATTCTACTGCCATATTTAGCCGATTGGTGCTGATTTTGTTGCGATAGACAGATATCTGGACTGAAATTACCGTGCCGAGCATTTTGGCTACGTTAATCTCATTTTGCTTCTGACGCAGACGTTGTCTTTGATATGACTATGCATTTGCAAATGAGCAGCTTTCTGACTGAGCCAGAAATGTTTCTAGACAAAGTGTGACATTAAGCGGCTATTTTGAGAAACGCCGTGAAAAGGGACACACGGATGTGTTTCATTGTCATATCCACTGTGCCTGACGGTGAATTTGCACTTTGGAATGTGAAAGTAGTAAATTTTGGTTCTTAGTCATGGGTAGACTGAATAGCGCCGGTTATAACTGGAACATACTCATTTGAGGCCGGAGTGAGTGTGACTGTATAGTGAAAGTTTTCGTGAACTCTTAGTTATCTAAATTGTTTTTCTTCTTCTGTACAAAGATTAGCTGTACAGACTTATAAGAGAAAGGATAATTATTGACTATTGACTTTATAAAAAGGTCATTTGTCGTCGTGTGTACACTAATGTCTATATACAACGAACAATATGGCGAGTGGATCCACTGGCTCAGCCACTCAAGGACTGAAAGTCGGACATTTAAATGTGTATCATTTATATCCGAAAGTACATGATGTCTCCCTGTTTCTGAACCAGCCGTCGCATTTCCACCTCTTTGGTCTCACTGAATCTCGTCTGGACTCTCGAATCACTGACGCATGTATCAGTATTCCGAATTTTTCTCTTATTCGACGTGATGCAACTTCTCCTGGTCATACTGGTCTAGCTGTTTATGTGCACAGCACAGGGTACGCAGACGTCTTGATCTTGAGACAAAGGAGGTGGAATGCGTGTGGTTGGAAGTCAAGCCGACACTTCGCCACTGCTAGTTGGCTTTGTGCATAGGAATCCAGCATCCACTGCCGAGTGGTATGACGACTTTGTACAGGTGATGGGTGATGGATAAAGTGAATGAAACAGGCAGGGATATACTCGTTCTCGGTGATTTTAACATGGACATCTCAAAACCCCATTCGATGTGGTAATGTACAACAATGCTGTTTGGACTAAACTAGATGATTACCACTGCAACCAGAGTAACCCACTCTTCGTGTACTTTGATTGACCACATCTATACTAACAACCCTCAAGCTATCATTGAAACTGATGTCCCTTCACTAGCTGTCAGTGACCACTTTCCTATCACCTGTACATGGTCATGTTATGTTCCTAAACATAGCCGAACCCAACATTTATACATTACTTATAGATGTTTTAGAAAACTAGATAGAGATAGTTTCCTTCATGACCTCAGTTTTTTTGCCGTTCCATGAAGTTTACAATCACATTGACCCTGATGTAGCGCTCTCACTGTGGCTTGAGCTGTTCCTCGGAGTGCTAAATAAGCATGTCCCTTTAAAAAGGAAACGAGTCCGGTGCCGTGAGCCCCCCACCTGGATACCGGAGGAGATTAAACAAACCATGGAAGCCAGAAATCGAGCCCAGCGGGACAAAGATTTTATTAAGTTCAAAAGGTTACGTAACAGAGTCAAATACCTTATCCGGGAGGCAAAAAAAAAAAAAAAAAAAAAAGCACTGGTAGAGAAAACCATAAGCGGCGGGAATTCAATATGGAAAGTTTTAAACTTACTAACTAACAATAGTAAAAATCGTTCTGCATATACGACTGTCAACCTTACAGCCGATGCATTTAACGGCCACTTCATTTTAGCCCCCAAATCGAGAGTCTTTACTACATGCTGAAGGTTTGAATCAGGTGGAACATGTCGCATCGCAGAAGCTTACTGACTTTTGTAAGCAAAGACTGTCCGCGGGCGATACTTTTAATATCCCCTGCATCGCTGTACATGAAGTGGGCAGATTTATCTCTAGTCTCAAGAACAAAAAGTCAGCTGGCATTGATGGTATCAATGGTTTTATCCTCGAAATTTCTCTTCCATACATAGTGGAAAGCTTAACCTATATTTACAACCTATGTATTAAAAAAAATATTTTTTTTCCGGCGGCTTTCAAAATATCTAAAGTGGTACCTATACCTAAAACAAAAGACACATCTGATCCAAATAATTTTCAGCCTATATCCATATTATCTAGTCTATCAAAGCCTATTGAGAAGCATGTACACAAACATCTTCTCGAATTCCTGGAAGAAAAGTCTCTCCTGAATAAATATCAATCTGGTTTTCGCCCTAAACATTCGTGTCACACTGCCTTGGTTCATATGATTGACACTTGGCTGCTCAACATCAACAGAAACAAAATGTCTGGTGCTGTCTTTCTAGACCTAAAAAAAAGCGTTCGACTTTATAAACCACGAAATTTTATTAGAGAAACTAGACTGCTACTTTAACAATAACATCCCAGGGACATTCTCATTCTTTCGTTCATATATCATCGGGAGAATTCAAACTGTGTACATCAATGCTACCTTCTCTTCTGAAAAGCGTGTTGAGTATGGAGTGCCCCAGGGATCCATACTAGGACCGTTACGTTTCTGTTTGTTTATAAATGATCTTCCACTTCATATATCCAATCCATATACCAAATGTGACATGTTTGCCGATGATTCAACTCTTCACGCTGGCGGGAAAACTGTAACTGAAATATCAAGCAATCTACAGCTTAGTCTTCAGGAGGTCTCACTGTGGTTAAAAAAATAATCAAATGCTTGTAAATCCATCCAAAACGAAACGCATGCTAATCACCACACTCCAAAAGCATCAGCCCCGCCCCCATTCACTTAACCTCTCTTTTGATTCAGTTCCCATTGAGCAAGTCAAGGAATATCGCCTCCTCGGGGTAATTGTTGATGACCAACTGTGCTGGTTGCCCCATCTAACACAACTAGGGGAAACATTATCAAAGAAGCTATTTTTACTGTCAAGATTAAAATCTATCATTGAAACTAAGACACGAAAGCTATTTTTCAACTCCTACATAAAACATCACATTGACTACGCATCTACTATTTGGGACGGCTGTAGTAAGGCTAACCTTAAGCGGATTAATTCTCTATACAATCGTGCAGTTAAACTGATCCCCCCAATCCCCTCTCTAACTTTGGAGGAAAAGCTTCAGGGCTCCTTCCTTTACATTAACACCTTACGTTTAATAAGTGCGTACTTATACACAAAGCACTGAACGGAAAAGCCCACCTCTACCTGGCTAGGCTTTTCACTGAGAGAGAAAAGGGTTTACAGCACTTTGAGGAACAGTCTCGTCATTGAACGGCCCCGAATTGACTTGTTTAAATCCAGCCTTTCTTACGCGGGTGCCTATTTATGGAACTCACTTGCTCCACATATACATCAAACGAGACATCTTCCATTGTTTAGGACGAAAGCTTTTAAATACATCTCTGAGCAAACTTGAAAGAAACGTAGATAATATATCCAAAAGAGCCATGTCAATGATTTCCTGTGGTCCTCCGTTTTGCACTTCTTAGCTTTTACATAATATCTCTATTTATCGTAGTGTTTTGCCTGCTCACTAAATTCCTACACATGAGTAGCTGTATCATAAGTGTGCAGTCGCTTTCTATAAACACACGTTACATCGCACCGCCCCCCCCCCCCCAACCCTAGAAAAAAAAAAGACCCTGTCATATTGCTGTGTGTGTGTGTAATCTTCAGCGACTTTAGAACTTGTAACGGAATGTAACACAAGTGACCTGTGGGTGTAGCCGCTTGTTTTGTGCTGTTAGCATATGTGTTTTAATGTTGCCTTTAATGTTGTAGTTTAGCAAGAACAAACATGAAAACAGGCCTGTGCGCCTATTGTTTCCATCCTTGAGAAATAAAGTATCATTCATTCATTCATTCATTCATTCATTTATTCATTCATTCATTCATTCATTCATTCATTCATTCAATAACAATAAATAAAGTATCATTCATTCTCTCTCTCTCTCTCTCTCTCTCTCTCTCTCTCTCTCTCTCTCTCTCTCTCTCTCTCTCTCTCTCTCTCTCTCTCTCTCTCTCTCTCTCTGATAATCTTGACGTTTATGCTTACAGTTTTTGGATCAATGTACCGAATGTAGTCTTATTAGTGTGCAATGTATATACTATATATGTGTTTATTATGTAGTTGTATTTCATGTACCGTGTGTAATGCATATTAGCCAGACGTGGGTCGGGACTGTGCTTCGTCTGACGCGGGCGTTGGTTGAAGGCCCCGGACATACATCACGATACCACGTTTGTCCCGGCCTTTAATCCAATGTTTGAGCCGTAACGGGGTCTGACCTAACTCTGATTTACGTACTTCCGTGTGTGTGCGTGCGCGCGTGTGGGGGTGCGTGTGTGAGTGTGTGCAAGCGCGTGTGCGTGCCGGCGTGCGTGCGTGCGTGTGTGTGTGTGTGTGTGTGTGTGTGTGTGTGTGTGTGTGTGTGTGTGCGTGCGTGTGTGTTTTCATGAAGTTTGTAGCAAGGGCAAGAATGAAAAAAGGTCTGCGCACCTATTCTTTTATGATCCTTGGAAAATAAAGTTTCATTTCATTTCATTTCATTTCTCTCTCTCTCTCTCTCTCTCTCTCTCTCTCTCTCTCTCTCTCTCTCTCTCTCTCTCTCTCTCTCTCTCTCTCTCTCCCCTCTCTCTCTCTCTCTCTTCTCTCTCTCTCTCTCTCCCTCTCTCTCTCTCTCTCTCTCTCTCTCTCTCGCCCTCTCTCTCTCTCTCCCTCTCTCTGGGCGCGCGTGCGTGCGTGTGTGTGTGTGTGTGTGTGTGTGTGTGTGCGTGCGTGTGCGTGTGTGTGTGTGTGTGTGTGCGCCCGCGCGCGCGCGTGTTTGTGTGTGTGTGTGTGTGTGTGTGTGTGTGTGTGTGTGTGTGTGTGTGTATGTGTGTGTTTACTGAACCAATCGCCAAACACATTAAGACATTGAACAGTTGAACGAGTTTCAGATATTTGTCGGAATGAGTAAATGTTGTTACGTTCATGTTCGCTTGGATTGCTCATTGGGATTTCATCGTGTGTGTGGAAATGCAATTTGCGCCATTGTTTTTCGCCAATAGCCGTTTTTTATTTGGATATTGCCTTCAAAGTGACTATATTGCTTGAGTAAGCGTCAGCGTGAGTATGTCGCCAAACTTCACCAATTATTTAGTCTTGTCTTCATGCAGACCTGTGACTAGGTTTGTAAAAACTTGAAACCAGCGACTCCAATGATCGGCCAGCATGCTAGAGGGTTTTCTAGCCTACATCGACACGAGTCACTATGACGTGGTAAGTTTATAGGTGGAGCTGTTGTTGGCTTTTGTTTGTTTGTTTGTTGTTTGGTCGTTGCTGTTAGCTGTCGTGTCGATCGTGGCGACAGACTGGTTCCGGATGTCTCGCAAAAAGATGGGTAACGTGATTGTCATAACGCGCCTTGTTTTGCGTAATTTCTTGAACTCAATGTCTTCCTGTCTAACGCGCCGTAATCCGACGTAAACTGAAGAGCAAAAGAAATGCGAGATTTTTGGAATCATAAGAAACACTTCAGTGTGTCTGATGTTTCCAAACCTGTCGCATATCTTTTGCTCGCCAGTATACTTGGAACAGCAGTTTACAGCAACAGATCGACGAGTCTTCCGAGGTAGAAACAAGATGAGATGAACAATAGCCCACAAAGTCCTTTCTATATGACAGTTGTCCTCGCTGGCAATGGTCTCTACCCTACCTTTTGTCTTTGACATGATTCTGATGTTGAATTATCTCCTATTGATAAAGTCTCGCATATCTACCAAAGCTTCAGTGAGTTTTATACGGGGCGCAGGACATACGCGTCATTGATTTATCAAAAAGTCATTTATCATGACGTAAGTTTTAGTTTCTACGGTCCGTGGCGCAGCGGTAAAAGCGAGATGTGCGAGGTTTGATACCCGGTTCCGGCGTCAGACTTTTCTCCTCTAGTACCGTTAATTCGGGCGGACCGTCGAGAGTTCTTTCTCCGGGTACTCCGGCTCTTCATCCCCCACGAATTTTTTTTATCAATTTCAGCCCACTTAATAAAATTTCAAATATAAACGATTTGAATTTCCTTCAGTAGCTCGCTTGAGCTTGCCCTTAGCACCACGTGAATGTTCTGTGTTTATGGACAGTGTGTGAGTGAATGCGCGTGATTCACGTGAGCGTGCTTGTTGGGTTCAGTTCGCGGCGGCACTTTGAGCCGATTTTCAATTGGGATATAGCGCCTATTTAATGCGCTTTTTATTATTATTATTATTATTATTATTATTATTATTATTATTATTATTAATTTTATATTTTACGTGATATGAATTTCACTTTCGCTTCATTGGCTTGGAAAAGATGTTGAAAAAAACTAGAACTTCACGGTATTATGTCAGTCTTGCTATAATGTCTGTATGAAAGCAGATTGATTTTTACTAGCTATATGATATACTAATTACACGAGTCACCTGCATGCTCTTCTAAAAGCGCGTCGATGTGTGTGTGCGTGTTAGTGCGTCATAGATCCTCATGCGCCTGGAGGGTGCATGAGGCTCTATTCCTTCTAGAGATGCTTGCATGTTTGTGTGTGTGTGTGTGTGTGTGTGTGTGTGTGAGAGAGAGAGAGAGAGAGAGAGAGAGAGAGAGAGAGAGAGAGAGAGAGAGAGAGAGAGAGAGAGAGCCGTGCGCGAGAGAGAGAACGATGTCATATTTAGAGTATTATGTCAGTGTCTGTGTGGTGTCAGAATTGCCTCTTTTATGTCACCGCCATTGTCTGACTTTCTCTAGAAGTAAAGATTTTTTTTTTGTGTCTTTTAATTCTTTTCCGAAATGAATTAATTTTTGGTAAAGAAGTTGAAAGGATACAAAGCTGCATACTATCCAATGTCTTTCTCCAAACTAGCTATATTCAAATGTTCAAATAAATATAACAAAAATTACGGACTCTAATCTGCGTCAATCGACTTCCTATAAACGGTTGTTTATGTCTTCAATGACACATTCAATTACAATATGCTCGGAGTCTCTCTTGACCGCCCACTTGAGAAAGTATTTTGCTAAGTTTCAATCTTGTGTGTACAGAAATATTGGAGATTCTCTTCGTTACATACATACGCACACACATACATTATGCACATACATACATACGCACATACGGCGCCTCGCGCCAAATGTACGTTCAGCAGCGAGGTTAGCGTAACTAGACATGACGTAATTTTTATCTTGTTACTTTAATTGTTAGAGCTTTAGCCTGCCCGCCTTTGACATCATGGACAATATTTACATTTGAAAAGAAAAGGGGAGACTGCCAGTGCTAATATTTTAGGAAGGCCACAAAGTAAAGTAGGTTACAGCACTGTCAGGGGAGAGAAATGTGCATGATCGATCAGTGATCATAGATCTACTGTGGCCAAAGCACAAAAAAAAGAGAGATAGGAAAGAGAGGGGGCGCTAAGAAAGTGACCGAAAGCAATGCATATGGAAGCCCCCCCCGAAGGGGGGCGTATCACATATCCACTGTTCCAGCCACTCAGTGCATGGAAATTTAAATCTAGGTCCCCCAAGGGGGGTCCAGATATTTAGCCGGTGTGGACAGCTGTTTCGGTCTTTTAGGGTGCATGGAGATTTAACTCTGGGTGGTGGCATGGAATGTATGCCCCTGCACTGAGACACCACAGTAAAATGTGGTTGTCATTGCAGGTAGGCAGAATTTCCTGCCTCCTCCAGTATTGCCGATGGTGTGCTGAAGAGGTCGCCAAGACCGAAACAGCTGTCCACACCGGCTAAATATCTGGACCCCCCTTGGGGGACCTAGATTTAAATTTCCATGCACTGAGTGGCTGGAACAGTGGATATGTGATACGCCCCCCTTCGGGGGGGGGGGGGGGGGGCTTCCATATGCATTGCTTTCGGTCACTTTCTTAGCGCCCCCTCTCTTTCCTATCTCTTTTTTTTGTGCTTTGGCCACAGTAGATCTATGTTCACTGGTCGATCATGCACATTTCTCTCCCCTGACAGTGCTGTAACCTACTTTACTTTGTGGCCTTCCTAAAATATTAGCACTGGCAGTCTCCCCTTTTCTTTTCATTTATCACTACAATATCGACTGCAACCCCTTCCCCCCTTTTGGTAGGTTCTCTTTTAGGGTGCATGGAGATTTAACTCTGGGTGGTGGCATGGAATGTATGCCCCTGCAGACACCACAGTAAAATGTGGTTGTCATTGCAGGTAGGCAGAATTTCCTGCCTCCTCCAGTATTGCCGATGGTGTGCTGAAGAGGTCGTCAAGACCGAAACAGCTGTCCACACCGGCTAAATATCTGGACCCCCCTTGGGGGACCTAGATTTAAATTTCCATGCACTGAGTGGCTGGAACAGTGGATATGTGATACGCCCCCCTTCGGGGGGGGGGGGGGGGCTTCCATATGCATTGCTTTCGGTCACTTTCTTAGCGCCCCCTCTCTTTCCTATCTTTTTTTTTTGTGCTTTGGCCACAGTAGATCTATGATCACTGGTCGATCATGCACATTTCTCTCCCCTGACAGTGCTGTAACCTACTTTACTTTGTAGCCTTCCTAAAATATTTACATTTGTTTTCGCGGACAGCGTGATTTTCATTGTAATACAAAAATGGACTTAGTCTTTTGTCTTCCTGCGGCAGACAGCCTGTGGACGGAAGCCCGGTTAGCCACAGCTGTCAGAAAATTTGATAGTTCCTGTGGGTCGAAAGTGACAGTTGCTATGGACCATAGTGACGTTTGATAGTCATTGTAGGGTTACAATGACAGTTGTTATGGACAATAGAGACGTTTGACAGTCCTTGTACAGTGACAGTGATAGTTGCTATAGACAATAGTGGCGTTTGATAGTCCTTGTAGGGTAACAGTGACAGTTGCTATTAACAATAGAGACGTTTGATAGTCGTTGTAGGCTGTCTCTATAGGCCTGATGAGAAAAGCGAGTATGTCGACGTCCTGCAGCTGTAGCTATAGGCATGATGAGAAAAGTGAGTATGTCGACGTCTTACAACAGTTAGCGATAGGCCTGATGAGAAAAGCGAGTATGTCGACGTCCTGCAGCTGTCGCAATAGGCCTGATGAGAAAAGCGAGTATGTCGACGTCCTGCATCTGTAGCTATAGGCCTGATGAGAAAAGAGAGTATGTCGACGTCCTGTAGCTGTAGCTATAGGCCTGATGAGAAAAGTGAGTATGTCGACGTCTTACAACAGTTAGCGATAGGCCTGATGAGAAAAGCGAGTATGTCGACGTCCTGCAGCTGTAGCTATAGGCCTGATGAGAAAAGAGAGTATGTCGACGTCCTGTAGCTGTAGCTACAGGCCTGATGATAAAAGCGAGTATGTCGACGTCCTGCAGCTGTAGCTATAGGCCTGATGAGAAAAGCGAGTATGTCGACGTCCTGCAGCTGTAGCTATAGACCTGATGAGAAAAGTGAGCATGTCGACGTCCTGCAGCTGTCGCAATAGGCCTGATGAGAAAAGCGAGTATGTCGACGTCTTACAACAGTTAGCGATAGGCCTGATGAGAAAAGCGAGTATGTCGACGTCCTGCAGCTGTCGCAATAGGCCTGATGAGAAAAGCGAGTATGTCGACGTCCTGCAGCTGTAGCTATAGGCCTGATGAGAAAAGAGAGTATGTCGACGTCCTGTAGCTGTAGCTATAGGCCTGATGAGAAAAGCGAGTATGTCGACGTCCTGCAGCTGTAGCTATAGACCTGATGAGAAAAGTGAGCATGTCGACGTCCTGCAGCTGTCGCAATAGGCCTGATGAGAAAAGCGAGTATGTCTCGGTCCTGCAGCTGTAGCTATAGGCCTGATGAGAAAAGCGAGTATGTCGACGTCCTGCAGCTGTAGCTATAGACCTGATGAGAAAAGCGAGTATGTCGACATCCTGCACCTGTAGTTATAGGCCTGATGAGAAAAGCAAGTATGTCGACGTCCTGCAGCTGTAGCTATAGACCTGACGAGAAAAGCGAGTATGTCGACGTCCTGCAGCTGTAGCTATAGGCCTGATGAGAAAAGCGAGTATGTCTCGGTCCTGCAGCTGTAGCTATAGACCTGATGAGAAAAGCGAGTATGTCGAGGTCCTGCACCTGTAGATATAGGCCTGATGAGAAAAGCAAGTATGTCGACGTCCTGCAGCTGTAGCTATAGACCTGATGAGAAAAGCGAGTATGTCGACGTCCTGCAGCTGTAGCTATAGACCTGATGAGAAAAGTAAGTATGTCGACGTCCTGCAGCTGTAGCTATAGACCTGATGAGAAAAGCGAGTATGTCGACGTCCTGCACCTGTAGCTATAGGCCTGATGAGAAAAGCAAGTATGTCGACGTCCTGCAGCTGTAGCTATAGACCTGATGAGAAAAGCGAGTATGTCTCGGTCCTGCAGCTGTAGCTATAGACCTGATGAGAAAAGCGAGTATGTCGACGTCCTGCACCTGTAGCTATAGGCCTGATGAGAAAAGCAAGTATGTCGACGTCCTGCAGCTGTAGCTATAGACCTGATGAGAAAAGCGAGTATGTCTCGGTCCTGCAGCTGTAGCTATAGACCTGATGAGAAAAGCGAGTATGTCTCGGTCCTGCAGCTGTAGCTATAGACCTGATGAGAAAAGCGAGTATGTCTCGGTCCTGCAGCTGTAGCTATAGACCTGATGAGAAAAGCAAGTTTGTCGACGTCGGTCTGACTTCCGCCAAATGTGTAAATCCAGTCATATCACATTTGCGGAATTGACCGGTGCCGCCATTCTTTTCCACCGCCGCGTTGGCTGATCCAGTGAGCAAGACCCAGTAAGCAATAGTCCTCGGACCAAAGACGGCCGCAGTGGTCCTGAAGACGTTTAGCTACTGGGAAATGTCTACCGGCCGCACATCGGCCGCAGTCAGGCCGCTCGTCTACAGATTAACTCCTACCGGCCGCACACCGGCCGCAGTCAGGCCGCTCGTCTACAAATTAACTCCTACCGGCCGCACATCGGCCGCAGTCAGGCCGCTCGTCTACAGATTAACTCCTACCGGCCGCAGTCAGGCCGCTCGTGTACAGATTAACTCCTACCGGCCGCACATCGGCCGCAGTCAGGCCGCTCGTCTACAGTTTAACTCCTACCGGCCGCACATCGGCCGCAGTGAGGCCGCTCGTCTACAGATTAACTCCTACCGGCCGCACATCGGCCGCAGTGAGGCCGCTCGTCTACAGATTAACTCCTACCGGCCGCACATCGGCCGCAGTGAGACCGCGCGTCTAGAGATTAACTCCTACCGGCCGCACATCGGCCGCAGTGAGACCGCGCGTCTAGAGATTAACTCCTACAAATGTGTTTTCTGCCCAGCAAAATGTCCTCGGGCTGAGATCGATCGGCACACGAGTCCAATGAATTCTGATTTTGGGCTAACCATTTACGAACACAAAGTAAAACTGTTTGTTTTATTTTATTTTTCAGTGCATTTCATTTTATTTTAGTTTATTTTCTTTTTCACTTTATTTTATTCTATTTTATCTCAGTGTACTCCAAGACCGAAATCCCCAAATGTTGCCGTTGTCCTCTGAAGACTGCATTGCAGTGCATGACACAGATCGACCATGATATTTCAAGGGTGCTGCCAGAATAGCTTGGCGCCTATAGGCGCCAAGGTATTCTTGCATCACCCTTAAGCTATCATGGTCGATCCTTATCTTCCTGTGGTGTGTCCGAGTGTAACGCACGCAGACTTGCCCACAGTCGTACGCACAGACTCTCACGCAACAGACGCATACACCGCCACTGACTCAGACGGGCGCATTCATGCGGTAAAACACAACACACGGGCTCCCTTTCTAAAGTAACCTTTATACACTATAAATGAAAAAGAATGACTTAAATGGCTATCAATTATATACACTGTTCTATTATCACACCACACACGTATCACAATATCTTTGCCAGGTTAGGTCTTAGTCTCACATTGCCTCCAACCTGTTTGATGTTGTTGCCTGGTCACGTTGGTCCTTCTCACGTCTAGGCGTGAAAGTCCTTAGTCGTACGCTTATTGCCGTCCTGTCTCTTTGGCACGGACGTCCTCGTTCTCGTACGGTACTCAGTTCTCGTTTTGACTTGGGTGTCTTGGTCCCAGTCAGACTCACTCTCAGAAGAGCTGGAGGGATGACCTCACGTAGGTCCCACCTGCGACTCGACGTCTCGGCGTCCGTCTTTCCACTCTTGTTACAAGAACTCTGAATAGACAACAAAAGTCCCAACGTAACACTTGCTAAACACACAACATATTGGATCATTGAGAAACGTCGCGTAACCTGGCTGATATAAATAACTCACACGTTCATTCACACACACACACGTGCTTCATAAACTATTTTCGTATCACGCCCATATCTCTGTCACTATCTTGAAACAGACTATAGCCTAACACTCTTGCTATACATTACTCTATACCCTGGAAAAGACTATGCTTACCCAACCACGTACTATCTTCATAGCGGCTTCGACATACACACTTCATATTCCTTTAGTCATCTAACTCGGTAAACAACTGTACACAAAAACACCGGTTACTTCACCGAATTCTAAACATACTAACTAAACCAAACCCGAACACCGCTATCCAATCACATTAATCTTACCACGCATACTGTCTTTAACTAAACAACTATCAATACTACATTTATAGAAACATACCTGAAATCTAGGCTTTAGAGTCTTGGAATGCGGGCTAGGTAGCTCAAACACAACCGTTCCATATGATAAGACAGCCCGCACTACCGATTTATACCTCTGACAGTCACAGCCTCCGCCTAGAACTCACTAAACAGAACTCACTAAAAATCCCGTGCTAACCATGTCTTACAGATTTCCCGTGGAGCCTAATGCCACCACAAACAAACCGTTAACAAAACCCGTACCGTACTAATCCTACTGTGTGAGCACTATGCACAAGCATAAAGCTTCATCACAATTTCCCCTTCCTCAGGAAAAAAAGAAACGACCGAGTTTCTTTTTAAGACTGCTCGACGTAATATTATCCGAAAACAGGAAAGGACTAACTTTTACTACCTAGAATACAAGAACAAAAATTACAGCCTTACGCCTCAACGCACACCTTCAGATCGCACAGCGACAGCAAAAACAGAACTAACGCGCTAAAAACCTCCAGAAATGAAAACGATCCAACGACTGCCCACACGATCGCGAGACCCCAGTCTCCGACCTACCTACAATCGCGAGACCCTAGTCTCCGATCTACCTAAATATTATTGGGTGCTGAGCCGCATTTCTGTCCGCAACAGAAGTATGCTGTCTCCAGCCAACCCGACTATTGGGCCACACCCGCTGACCGATTCCCTGTTTCTGGACGGAAATAACATGTTCTCCCTGTTCCCAACGACGCTTACTCTGAGCGCTCGTCGCGACTGCACCGCTAGGAACCTGAGCTCGCTTAATCGCTCCAACTTTAGCGATGACTGGCTGCACACCCTTCATGTTACCTAGAACTAAATCTACTACTGGCTCGTCGATGACACACGAAACCAGATCACCCGTGAAAAACTCCGTGTCAACTTCTATCTTAGCTAACTGAAAAACTTCTATCTTGCACCCAAACGAAACTACTTTCTGTGTCTCCCCTGTGTACTGATCTTGTCTAACAAGGCTACGTCTGACCCTCGCGGTCGTCGTACCTGAGTCACGGAGAACAGAAACAAGACATCCATTTACCACACCGTCCACCAGCGGTAGGCAACCACCTCCGCCATCTGAACACACTGCGCCCAGCTGTGGTTCCTCCCCGACTGGGACCGCAAAACTGGCTACGTGAGTGGGCTGCAGCGCCCCCTCTCCCCGTCCAGTGCCGCCAGGACACTGATGTGCTAGATGGCCCTGCTCCTGATAACCAGCATACTGCGCGCTTGTACTGTAGTACGGACAGCTCCGACTGAAGTGCCCGTACCCACGACAAGAAAAACACTGAGTGTCCGAACTCGCAACACGACCACGACCATACCCACGCAAAGAAGTCCCCCCACGTGCGTACGGATCGCTACCGCCATTGCTGTTACCTCGATCACCGCGTCGAAAACGCACAGTACCTCTACCGTTAATCCGCTGGCCTCCACGTAAAGTATTGACCCCCCCCCCCCCCCCGGTAACCCCCAGACGTGTTAGCAGCGACCAACCCGACTGGCGGTGTCTCGGTCCTACGCGCGAGGTTTTTCGTAGGATGTGCCATCCGAAAAGCCTCCGCGTGCTGTACTAACTCGTCCGTAGTCTTGAGGTTACGCTCTCTCAATACCGCTAGATCCTTGGAAACGCTACCAAAGAACTGTTCAGCCAACATGAGATCGAACAATGCTTCGTACGTGTGGTCGATCTTTGACAGTTCGACCCAACGTACGAGCAAATGGGACAACCGTTTGCCAAACGACATAAACGATTCCCCTGTCTCTGGCCGACAAGCTCTCAAGCGTTCTCTAAAACCTTCCGCATTACACTGGAACTTCTGCAAGAGACACTCCTTAAAAGTCTCGTACTCTATGTTCCCCGAAACGGTCAAACTATGGTAAAGACTCAAGGCCTGACCCTCAAGCACAGATGAAAGCAAAACGGGCCAGTTGGCAGGAGGCCAACTCAACGCCTGCGCATGAGACTCAAAACGACACAAAAAAGCGTCAATAGAGTCCACGGACTCTTTAAACATTGGCAGTTTAGGAAAATTCCGTATGCCCCGGCCTACTGAATCACTATCTGCTTTAGACCCCGCATCCCGAGCTAACTGTAGTTGCACCTCTCTATCTCTCTCCTTTTCCTCCCTATCCTTTTCCTCTTTCTCTCTCTGATACTCTAGTTCCTTCTCTCTTAAAGCATGTTCCCTCTCGTCTTTCCCTCTCTGAAATGCTAGAGACTTCTCGTCTTTCTCTCTCTGAAACGCTCTCTCTTCTCTTTCTCTCTCTCTCTGTACTTCTAACTCTTTCTCCTTAAAGACTCTTTCTTTCTCTTCTCTCTCTGTATGAGCTTCTAATTCTTTCTCCTTTAAGACTCTTTGTTTCTCTTCTCTCTCTCTGAATTTCTAGCTCTTTCTCCTCCCTCTGTATCTGCATTTCTAACTCTCTCTCCTCTCTAAGTCTACGTATCTCCAACTCTTTCTCGTATTTCACCCTCTGAACTTCTAACTCCTTCTCCTTAAGTACCCTTTCCCTCTCTTCTCTCTGAATTTCTCTCTCCCTCGCCCTATCTTCTCTATCCCTACACTTCTCCACATAGTCAAAATGTTTCTCATCCTTAAGTCCTAACCTTTCACCCTGTTTAATGTAAGCCTCTACCGGGTCTACCTCCATATTTGCTACAACTTTCCAAACTTTGAGAACGTAAAAATACAAACACCACAACCAAATGAACGGCAAAAACTTAAAATGCAAACTCACAACCTACGCAGAAAATAGTGACCTACTTGACGCCCAGATGGACCGAAAAATAAGAACGATAGAAAGAAGAGCAAGGAAAAAGAATACTACCTATACAAAAGGAAGAAACAACTAGCTCCTCGTAAGATCCAGAAAACTACAGAAATAACGGATCTTACCCCCTAGAATCGGAGAGGGGAATCTAACACAACATGCACATAGCAACAAATCCTACTCTAAAATCGCTACTCACTAACCTACCGCTAAAACAGGGTCATCACTGTAACGCACGCAGACTTGCCCACAGTCGTACGCACAGACTCTCACGCAACAGACGCATACACCGCCACTGACTCAGACGGGCGCATTCATGCGGTAAAACACAACACACGGGCTCCCTTTCTAAAGTAACCTTTATACACTATAAATGAAAAAGAATGACTTAAATGGCTATCAACTATATACACTGTTCTATTATCACACCACACACGTATCACAATATCTTTGCCAGGTTAGGTTTTAGTCTCACATTGCCTCCAACCTGTTTGATGTTGTTGCCTGGTCACGTTGGTCCTTCTCACGTCTAGGCGTGAAAGTCCTTAGTCGTACGCTTATTGCCGTCCTGTCTCTTTGGCACGGACGTCCTCGTTCTCGTACGGTACTCAGTTCTCGTTTTGACTTGGGTGTCTTGGTCCAAGTCAGACTCACTCTCAGAAGAGCTGGAGGGATGACCTCACGTAGGTCCCACCTGCGACTCGACGTCTCAGCGTCCGTCTTTCCACTCTTGTTACAAGAACTCTGAATAGACAACAAAAGTCCCAACGTAACACTTGCTAAACACACAACATATTGGATCAATGAGAAACGTCACGTAACCTGGCTGATATAAATAACTCACACGTTCATTCACACACACACACACACACGTGCTTCATAAACTATTTTCGTATCACCCCCATATCTCTGTCACTATCTTGAAACAGACTATAGCCTAACTAGTGGGCAGATGTTCACATCTGCACGGGACATAGACGACCCCGCCCTCCACGAGTCGCCTGCTGCCTTGCAGGCCTGGCCGCTTGGCTGCGGAAAGGCTAAGGGAGGAAACCCCTGACATCAAAGCCCCCGTGTCTCCGGGGAAGGCTTTTGAGCCAGAGACTAGGACAAGGACAGTCTGATATAAAACCTACGACCCGAGGACCTCAATGCCATCGTCCCAGCTTGCTAGGCCATGGCAGATGAACCAAGGGTTTAAAGGGTGGGGCCAGTACTGCGCACACTGCACTCCACCGAAAAGCTCCACCGCGCAGGCTTTAGGAAACGTCCACGGACCATGACACTGACCATTCCAAGTCCTGTAGCGACGGGCGAGGGGCGAAACGGCAGGTGAAAGATGTCACTGGAAGCCGCAGTCTCAAACCTGCATACAGGCGGTTCAGGATATTGGTCGCCTGATGTTGACCTGGGGATGACAACATCACTCGGCACACCCTGAACGACCAAGCAGCCTTCTCTAGGGACAGCACTGCTTGCTCCACACGGAGAGGGGCCTAGAAAAGGTGGCCTAACCAAAGCTCGTCCCCTCGCAACCCCAGTTGGCTAGCCGCGGTCAACGGGCATCTTCTCCTGCGGTCAAAAAACAAGAAAGAATAACGGATCCACTCTCATGACGACCACGACCGGACTCAACGTAGCATGCTGGAACGTCCGAACCATGCTCGACAAAGCAGACAGCGGACGCCCTGAACGTCGCTCCGCCCTCATTGCCCATGAATTGCGGAGGTTAAACATCGACATCGCCGCGCTCAGCGAAGTACGCCTTCCGGACGAAGGCAGCCTCCAAGAACTTGGTGCTGGGTACACCCTCTACTGGTCAGGCAGGCCTGCATCAGAAAGACGGCTCTCAGGCGTGGGTTTCATGGTCAAGACATCCATTGCGACTAAGCTGGAAAACCTACCAACGGGCCACTCAGACCGCATCATGTCCATGCGCCTCCCACTGAGACACCAGCAACACGTCACCCTTCTCAGTGTGTACTCCCCAACCCTCCTGGCAGAGCCTGCTGAAAAGGACAAGTTTTACACTGACCTGCGCAGCCTCCTACAGAGTACCCCTGCAGACGACAAAGTCATCATCCTTGGCGACTTCAACGCCAGAGTGGGCCAGGACTCTGAAGCCTGGAAAGGAGTCCTCGGCAAGCATGGCGTGGGGAACTGCAATGACAATGGCCGCCTACTGTTGGAGTTCTGTGCGGAGCAGCAACTGGTTATCACCAACACTACTTTTCAGCAAAAGGACAGTCGAAAGACCACCTGGATGCATCCTCGCTCCAAACACTGGCACCTTATCGACTATGTCCTAGTGCGTCAGAGGGACCGCAGTGACGTCCTCCTCACCAGAGTGATGCCCAGCGCAGAGTGCCACACTGACCACCGCCTTGTCCGCTGCAAACTCAGGCTCCACTTCAAGCCAAAACCCAAGAAATGGGGGGCCCCCAAGAAAAAGCTTGATGTTGCCAGCCTTCAGCGTGACGATGTGAAAGCTGCCTTTCAGACAGATTTACAGCGCAGGCTCAAAGACACAGCGGACCCAGTAGACTCCTCCCCTGAAACACTTTGGGAACAACTGAAAACTGCTATTGCAAAATCCTCTGCAGAAGTCTTGGGCTTCGCCAGAAAGAAGAACAAAGACTGGTTTGACGAAAACGATGTAGAGATCCAGGAACACCTAGCAAAAAAAAAGAGCCGCCCATCAGGCCCACCTAGCCCAGCCTTCCTGCCCTGTGAAGAAGTCTGCCTTCCGCCTCGTCTGCAGCATTCTCCAGCGCAAGCTCAGAGATCTCCAGAATGAGTGGTGGACCAGACTTGCACAGAGGACCCAGCTTTGCGCTGACAATGGTGACTACAGGGGCTTCTACGAAGCACTGAAAGCAGTGTATGGCCCCAGGCACCTGGTACAAAGTCCTCTGCGAAGCGCGAATGGCCAGGCACTCCTCACAGATAATACCTCCATCTTGAACCGCTGGTCGGAATACTTTCACAGCCTCTTCAGCGCTGAGCACACTGTTCAAGAAGCAGTTGTCCTACAAATCCCACACCTCCCAGTAAAGGTTGAATTGGACGAACCGCCCACCGCTGAAGAGACCCTCACAGCCATCCACCAGCTCAAGAGTGGCAAAGCAGCAGGCATTGATGGAATACCGCCAGAGATCTGGAAACATGGAGGCACAGCACTGCACAACAAGCTCCATGACCTCTTTCTCTGCTGCTGGGAGGAAGGAACACTACCAAAAGATCTCCGTGATGCAGTCGTTATCACCCTGTACAAGAACAAAGGCGAGAAGTCTGACTGTTCCAATTATCGGGGAATTACCCTGCTGTCCATTGTTGGGAAAATCCTTGCAAGGCTGCTCCTGAACCGGCTGGTACCTGCCATCGCTGAAGACCAACTCCCAGAGGGCCAGTGTGGCTTCAGAGCAAACAGGAGCACCACCGATATGGTCTTTGTGCTGAGACAGCTACAGGAGAAGTGCCGCGAGCAGAACAAAGGGCTGTACGTAACATTTGTCGACCTAACAAAAGCGTTCGACACTGTGAGCAGGCAAGGCATGTGGCAGATCCTGGAGCGACTTGGCTGTCCCCCAAAGTTCCTCAACATGATTGTCCAGCTACACGAGGACCAGCAAGGCCAGGTCAGACTCAACAATGACCTCTCAGAACCATTTCCTATTCTCAACGGCGTAAAGCAGGGCTGCGTGCTGGCACCGACCCTCTTCACCATCTTTTTTAGAATGATGTTGAAGCAGGCCACAGTGGACCTCGATGATGACGATGCAGTGTACATCAGGTATCGTCTCGATGGCAGCCTGTTCAACCTCAGACGACTGCAGGCCCACACGAAAACCCTAGACCAACTGATTCGTGAGCTGCTTTTTGCTGATGATGCTGCCCTCGTTGCACACACAGAGAGAGCCCTGCAGCGCATCACGTCTTGCTTCGCAGATGCTGCACAGCTCTTTGGACTCGAGGTCAGTCTGAAAAAGACAGAGGTCCTCCATCAGCCGGCACCCAAGACAGTGTATCGCCCTCCGCACATCACCTTTGGCGAGTCTGAACTAAAGTCAGTGCACCAGTTTACCTACCTTGGCTGCATTATCACGTCGGACGCCAAGCTGGACAAGGAGCTTGACAGCAGGCTGGCAAAAGCGAACAGCGCTTTCGGGCGACTTTTCAAGCGGGTGTGGCACAATCAACAGCTGAAAACAGGCACCAAGATCAGCGTGTACAGAGCTGTGGTCCTCACCACCCTGCTGTATGGTTCCGAGTCCTGGGCCCTCTACCGCAGCCAACTACGACTCCTCGAACGCTTCCACCAGCGCTGCCTACGTACCATCCTGGGCATTCACTGGAGTGACTATGTCACCAACGTCGAGGTCCTTGAACAGGCTGAAACTGTGAGCATCGAGGCTTTGCTGCTGCGGACACAGCTCCGCTGGGCGGGGCATGTCTCCAGGATGGAGGATCATCGCCTACCAAAGATCACACTGTTCGGCGAGCTTGCTACTGGACACCGTGACAGAAGGGCACCAAAGAAGAGATACAAAGACTGTCTCAAGAAGTCACTTAGTGCCTGCCAAATCGACCACCACCAGTGGTCTTCGCTTGCTGCGGACCGTGACACCTGGCGCTCCACCATTTACAAGGCAGCTGTCTCCTTTGAGGACTCTCACAGAGCTAGCCTTAAGGACAAGCGGCTCAGGAGAAAAAACAGAGATGCCGCAGCTCAGAACCCTGGCCATACCTTCCCCTGCAGCCACTGCGGTCGAACCTGCCTGTCTCGGATTGGCCTCCGCAGCCACGAACAAGCCTGCAGACGTCGTGGTCAACTCCTATAAAATCTTCGTTCGCGAAGTCAAGCCAAGAGGGAAAAGACTATGCTTACCCAACCACGTACTATCTTCATAGCGTCTTCGACATACACACTTCATATTCCTTTAGTCATCTAACTCGGTAAACAACTGTACACAAAAACACCGGTTACTTCACCGAATTCTAAACATACTAACTAAACCAAACCGGAACACCGCTATCCAATCACATTAATCTTACCACGCATACTGTCTTTAACTAAACAACTATCAATACTACATTTATAGAAACATACCTGAAATCTAGGCTTCAGAGTCTTGGAATGCGGGCTAGGTAACTCAAACACAACCGTTCCATACGACAAAACAGCCCGCACTACCGATTTAGACCTCTGACAGTCACAGCCTCCGCCTAGAACTCACTAAACAGAACTCACTAAAAATCCCGTGCTAACCATGTCTTACAGATTTCCCGTGGAGCCTAATGCCACCACAAACAAACCGTTAACAAAACCCGTACCGTACTAATCCTACTGTGTGAGCACTATGCACAAGCATAGAGCTTCATCACACTGAGGTAGAATGAGTTAATTAATTTTATGTTAACGTTTAAATTACCTTAATTTTTCTCCATTTATGATTTTACTTTTCTATTTTATTCTTTTTATTTAATTTAATTTTTAAAGTAAATTTCCTTCTTTCGTTTTTTAATTTTATATTTTAATTTATTTTTTTCATTTTTAATTTTTGTTTAAATTTTATTTTATATTATTCATTCAGTTGTATTCTAAAATAGCTTTGTCCTTGCTCTATGCGCTTATTGCAAGAGCAACGCTAAAATGACTCACGCCAGATTTGACCCTGCTCATTTTGGCGTAAGATAAACAGAGCCCGGGGCAATCTGGTGAGAGTAATTTTAGCGTGTTACTGTCTTAACAAAAAACTGGTGCGCTGCGGGTTCGAACGCAGCTTGAGTCTAAATTGGACCAGACCCCTTTTGGTGCACGCACTTATCCAGGCACAGTTCAGCAGAACGCACAGAAACCATGACAGGTAGTGCCAGACTAAGTGTCAGTTCACGGGGAGTGCCAGATTAAGTATGTTGAAATGTAGTGCCAGATTTGCTCGGTGCCTTCCAGGCGCCGAGCTAATCTGACACTACCCTTGAACTATCGCGGCCGCTGTGTCTACTGCCATTCTGTCGTTTCGTCACACACGTGAAAGTTCAATGTTTTTGTTGTCTAGCCTACTGACCTCCGCATATCCACGCTTAGCGAACGCAAAATGAATCTTGGGGAATTTGCCCTGTGTATGGTGACCCAGAAAGTTAAAGCAAAATTTTATTTCAGCTATTACTGAATAAAGTTGCACAAACGAAATAATGTGTGGACTTAGTTTATTTCGGTTGTTGTTGTTGTTGTTGTCCATTCTCTGCACGTGGCACCTACGGGTTGTGACGTATTCAATTTTTCACCGTTAACACACTCTACCCCAGAAACGAATTTTTGAAGCTGCCCTCTCAGTATCACAATGCTAGAGACAGATGGAGCATGACAGTTCAAGGGTGGTGCCAAAATAGCTTAGCGCCTATGAGCGCCAAGCTATTCTGGCACCCCCATTGAACTAGCATTTTTGGTAAAAGATGTCTGTACATCGCACAACACTATGCGATGGCTTGATGTGACCAGCCGTATACCCTTATGACATTTCACAAGTCAGTCACGATTTGTGTTTGTTGTCTGAGGTGTATTTCGGACATGTTTAAGCCTTGATTGGCTAAGGGCTGCCTTCATCAGCGTGCTGACCCTTTTATTTTTGTACAGTAAACTTTTGTTAGGTTTTCATGGTAGTTCGTTTTTAGCTCGCTCTGTATTGTTTAAGTAGTTGATGTATACTTGCTACCGGCACTGCCAATTGAGAGGGCTAGTGGCGAGTAGAAGATAATGCCATCAGTCCGGGCTCAACCACTGCTAATTGTATGAGCTAGTGGAGCGTAGTTGGCTTCTTGGTTGTAGTACAGTTTTGTTTCCTCCACTGCCTAGTGGGGAGTAAAAGATCTGCTCTGTCGTTGCGCTTCTATTTCTATTGTGAGAGTTAGTGGAGCGTGCGGTTGTTGCGTTTTATTTTTTTGCGAAAACCAATGTTCTTTTTCATTCTGCTTTTTACCGCTGCTACTGGTGGACCGAGATAATGGTGCAGACGTCTGTTGTGTTCAGTGCAGCGCTTCGGCCAGTAGCTTTCGCACTATGGCCGGCGATTTTGACACTTTTCTGTTTCCCAACCAATGCTAAGTGGTGCAGCTCGTGGCGCAAACAAGTGTCGATGTGATCTCGTCGTCTGCTGTATTAGACAGGCGACTAATCCGGCGTTCTGTTGTTTGAGGCGGCGCTCGTGTGCGGGGCTCGTCTGTCTCCGGCGTGCGTGGCGGTCGGTCAGCGGCCGTAGCATCCTACTACTGTGTCTGCTGTGGGCATAGGTGTAGATAACAGCACTGGGGTTCGCGTTATGGTTTTCGAAAAGTTGCGATGCTTATCTGCTGCTCCTATCCAAAGGTGGAGTCGGAAGGGGTCTTATTGGTGTGTGCCAGCTGCGCTCTATCCCCACCCCCAACCCCTCACCCCCCACCCCCCATGGCTTCCAAGTTTCGCGTTTAGTGGTAGGCACCGATCAACTGTTGCCATCTGCTTTTGTTGTTTGCCGGCAACAGCTCTATTCCCTGTTGTTGTGAAATGTTTGTGTATCTGTCCGTGTGTGTACTGGATGAAATATGTACCGACTTAAGTATCGGAGAAACGGCTAGGAAAAAAAAAAAAAATACACCACCTCCAAATTTGTATTCTCAGACTTTCGGCCAAAGGCCTTCACAGCATGGCCTTCATGCAAACAGGAAATATATAAACCGCATACAACATCGCATCACACCTGAGTCAAAGTATGTCGACCGAGCCGTCATGCGAGGTCGATATACTTAGACGAACGTGCGGCCGGGACGACGTTGAGGAAGGTTTATAACCGTCCTATTCGCCAGAAAGGGCCTTGCTATGTTTTAAAGAGCCATCTTCAACTTTCAGTTTCGGACTATCGCGACAGAGTACTATCCATACATATAACTATTGATATGTAGGATTATAGAGACGCTCCCCCCGCCCCCACCCTTCCCCACCAACCTCCCCCCCCCCTCCCCTCTCAACCCAACCCCAATACCCACTGCGGTGTACATTAATATAAAAGAAATGAGAGCCATTCACCGCCGCATCGTTATCAATACCGTAAGGGAAACAGAAGGGATAGTAAAATCGAAAACGATTACCTTTCCGCCATTGCAATGTAAAAAAAGTGCGAAAGAAGACAATGTCCCCGATAACTTCCTGGAGCCAACTTGTACTGTTGACCAAGTCGTATTTGTAGTGCCCTCAAAATGCGATACTGTTGCAAATTTCTTTTGCGGTCTGAGCGTTGTACTTTAATCTTCTGTTGTCGTTTGCATGGGCTGGAATGGCGTTTGACACACGAGTGTTATGTTAAATGCTGACTGATTTTGCTTTATATAGCCAGCAGGTTAGAATATGACGTCATCACAAGATACCGCCATGCGCACGTTGAGTTCGAATTTGAGCTAAAGGTGCTTCTGCATGCATCTAAGATATCTGCACTACTCTGTGGCATTCTGACTTCTTGTAGTGCGTCATTCAACTTAACTCTTTTGAGTTGTTGAATGCGGCTATAAGTGATACGCGGCTATAAGCTATAAGCCGCATACTCGGATGTGTTACCCTACAGCCACACGTAAGGGGTGTGTGATGGAAGATGTAGCCAGACAAGAGTGTTTTCCAGAAGCTTCTTTATTTCAGGTACATGGTTCTCCTACTAGATTGGGTAGGACCAACCTAGTAGCGAAATCGGAGTTTTCTGTCTGAGCTCTCGTTCTGAGCTCTTTTTCCCTTGAGCTCTTGTTCTCTCTCCTTTCCGTTCTGAGCTCTCCACAATATATACACATTCGGGGGACAGTGCCCTATTATTGGGAACGTCGCTCTTGGCTCCCAATTTGTCAAAAGGGCTTCTTTCTGTCACCCATTAAATTCTACAATGGGTCTTTCCCAGGCCATATAAACTATACATCTATTTCTTGATCTTAGCCTTACATATGCAGTACCACATCCATTGATCTTGGCCTTACATATGCAGTACTTCAAGCCCCAGGGAGCGTGGCCCATATTCAATAATGCTTAGCTTTATATATGCAGTACTATATCTCTCGATCTTTGTATTACATAGGCAGTACTTCAAGCCCTAGGGAGTGTATTCAATAATGCAAGCTCACTCACGAATTCATATCATGGGGACTTGCATTAATGCTCGATCATGCCTTTTGGCTATTAACATTATAGTGTGCTTAACACTATGGTGTAACAGATGTCACATGTCTCGAATGTGTCTAACTATACCATCAAAGAGTTGGTGACGCTTACAGCGACCTACTTCAATCTGTAAAGATCACGTGACCTCCTTTATAAATGTTGTCAGTAGGTCTTTCTATAATGCTAGACAGAAGGTCTAACTAACTGATGACGTTTGAGTGTCGTAAAATGAAAGATTTTCTGTTTTTCTGCTCATTTGAACGCAGGAGAGCTCCGTCCGTTTTCCTCAAAGGCAACTCCTCGAATGACAGACCTTCCATTTGAAGACAACAGACAATAAGCCGAGGCTTGCATTGTATTGCTATAAAAACATCGCTTTTCACAAAACTAGTCAGTGCTTTTTGCCTTTTTTGTCTTTTTGCTTTAGCTGGGTAGTATTGACGGCCCTGCGCTGCAAAACAAGCAATGGCCACCTTTTGTCTGCAGCGTACGTTATTAACCTTTTTTTTAAAAAAAATCGTATTCGTAGTACCCACAAAATGCGATACTGTTGGGTTTTTTGCGTGTTGTTGTTGCGGTCTGAGCTTTGTATCTTAGTCCTCTGTTGTCGTTTGCATGGACTCCGTTGGATACTTATTAGCCTATTAACCTAATCCTTTTACTGCCAAGAAAACTAAACACTATCCAACTGCAGTTGAAACCATTTAGCTAGGGGCATACATTCTCGTGAGCCCCCACAATTCTTCTATTGAACTATAAAAAAAAAAGAAAACTGCAACCGAGTGTCATCATTCGTATAAGAGTAACTACTGGACAGAGTTTAGTGAGGTGGCTGCTATAGTTTTATCGTCTGTTCAAATGATATATTGTACTGTTTATTATACGCAACACTACTTCGCTTTTTCTCACAGAGCGAGAAAAGGGATTTCGGACACTCATGCGGTTGCAACTATATTTGAAATATTTCATCGCTATTTGATCACGTTCGTTAACTATTTATCTTGTGCACACGTTATCGATTTGAAAAAAAAAAGAGAAGAAAGACAGCAGTGCGGGGACCATAGGGGCATGACGATAGTTCTTTGACTAATGCAAATCCGGTGCGCCACCGCCGCCTACTAAGCTCAACTCAGAATACAAGGGAGGAAACGAAAGACACACAAAGCGACGAAGCACTATGATTCCAGAGCGGTTTTCAACCCTCAAAGCAACCATCCGCATAAAACCTCGAACTGAACAAACTCGGTATTTATTTTGCCACAAATCTATACCAACCTTGTCCTCCAATCAAACCTGATAGTTTAGTATCAAGCCTTTTTGCACAGTCAAGCATCATTCATAGCAGACGTAGAGTTGTAGGGTTTTATATGTGGCCGAAATACGCCCCATTCTCATTTTTCATTGTTTTATGTATATTAGCATATCTAAGGAAATTAAAACAATAGTGCGTGTTACTGTCCACATGAACTTGTGACCTGCACGCTGCGGTCACTTTAGGTACTATTTCCCCCAGCCCGAAAAGGTCCACTTTAATGGAGTCTGATTTAAACGCTGCTCAGTTGTCAATATATTTTTGAGTAATTCGCTTCGACTTTAGAGAGTAAACGCGGCAGAAAACAATGGATGCACTGAAGTGCATAGAGGCCACTTTCACGGCACTCTACTAAAGGGTTTAACGTTCAACTCCAGATGTTGAGAAAGAGGTCCGGGATACTTCCGGCCACAGCTAGAATTTTGCGGATGTGCTTCGTTTCCTCCCTTGTATTCTGACGAGCCATGTACGTGGTGGCCGCGCGCACGCGGTGGCGCAGCGAATTTATATTACTCGTCAGGCCCCTATGTAAGCTTGAATAGAACAGTTGCCGTTTAGACGCATTTTTAAGTCCCTTCTATTTATAGAAGGAACATTTTAGGACGGGTCGCGGTCGGGCGAATGTAATAGCATGTCCATGAAGTCAAAGGCGGGCAGACTAAACCTCTAACAATTGAAGTAACAAGATAAAATTACGTCATGTCTAGTTACGCAAACCTCGCTGCTGAACGTACATTTGGCGCGAAGCATCGTATATGCGTATGTATGTATGTATGTATTTATATGTATGTAAACAAGAGTATCTCCGATATATTTGTGCACACAAGCTTGAAACTTGGCGAAATGCTTTCATAAGTGGGTGGCTAAGAGAGCCTCTTAGGATATTGTAATTAAATGTCTCATTTAAGACATATTTATAGAAAGTCGGTTGACCCAGATTAGAGTCCGTAATTTTTGTCATATTTACTTGAAATTTTGCATATAGCGAGTTTCATTGAAAGACATTGGATGCGTTCCTTAGCCAGCTTTGTACCCTTTCAACTTCTGTAGTAAAAAAGTAATTCTTTTCAGAAAATAATTAAAACACTAACAAAACTGTTACTTCTAGAGAAGTCAGACAGTGTCGGTGAGGTAAAAGAGGCAACTCCGTCACCACGCAGACACTGACATAATACTCTAAATATGACGTCATTTTCTCTTGCGCGCGCAGCTCTCTCTCTCTCTCTCTCTCTCTCTCTCTCTCTCTCTCTCTCTCTCTCTCACACACACACACACACACAAACACACACACACACAAACATGCGAGCATCTCCAAGAGGAATAGATCCTCATGCGCACTCCAGGCGCATGAGGATCTAAGCCTCTTGGAGATGTTTGGAGAGCGCGCGCACGCACGCACTAACACGCACACACACATCGACGCAGTTTCAGAAGAGCATGCAGGTGATCCGTGTACTTAGTATATCATATAGCTAGGTAAAGTCAAACTGTTTTCACACAAATTATAGCAAGACTGAAATTGTACCGTAAAGTTCTAGTTTTGTCATCATTTTCTCAAGCCTATGAAGCGAAAGTGAAACTCACATCACGTAAAATATAAAATTACGTAAAAACTAAAACTTATGTCCTGACAAATGACGTTGGAGAAATCAATAACGCGTATGTCTTTATAGAACTCACTGACGCATTGGCAGATGTGCGAGACTTTTTCAATAGGAGATAATTCAACGTCAGAATCAGGTCAAAGACAAAAGGTAGAGACCATTGACAGCGAGGACAAATCTCATATAGAAGAGACTTTCTGGTTTATGATTCATCCCATCTTGTTTTATTTTTCATTGATAATTTTTAACTCAGTTCAAGGTAGTTCTTCGGATCGTCTGTGTTGGCCAATTAGATGTAGTGAGAGAGGACCACGGGTTTTTAACACGTTCAGTGCCAGCGGACGCAGCCTGTGTTTCTGCAGTCTTAGTTAATTCAACAAAAAAAATCCTTGCTGTCACGGGAACATGGATTCAAAGTGGTGCCGGCAAGAGGTACAGGTACGCGTGACTGCTGGGGCTCATGAGGATCTATACCTCTTGTAGTTGGGAAGTGTTCAGATTTTCTCGGCTCAACGGGTTAAAATAAATAACTCAGCCTTGACACACTACCTGAGGTCGATCGACCGTGCTAGTTCAAGTGCGATACTAGAAAAAAGAAAAAAAAAAAACTTAGCCCCTTTATGCGTCAAAGTGTTCTGATGCCGTTCTTTAACTTTTAACTGTCATAGCTAGTACGTTTTCTGAACACCACCCTTAACTCATTCGAGATGTGCCGCCTCCGGATACGCGGCATAAGCATAAGCCGCGTATCCGGAGGCGACACGTCTCGAATGAGTTAATGGTTTCATTGCGAGTTGCTGCCGATCGTGTTTCAGGAAACTGTGTTAACTCATTCTACCCCAAGACCGAAATCCCCAAATTTTGCCGTTGTCCTCTGAGGACTGCACTCTAGTGCAGGACACAGATCGACCATGATAGTTCAAGGGTGATGCCAGAATAGCTTGGCGCCCATAGGCGCCAAGCTATTCTGGCATCACCCTTGAACTATCATGGTCGATCCTTATCTTGCTGTGGTGTGTCTGGGTTAGAATGAGTTGCCAAAGACCCCCAGCCGTGTTAGAAACTTGGATACACACTGAACTAAGGGAGAGGCCCAGATCCTCGGGAGCCCCATCACAGTGGGCGGGGTCAGGAGGATGTCTGTCTGTGGATTGTGTTGGTCATGTCTCAGCAGTCAATCGGTTACACTAGCATATGCACGTCGTTGTTATCGTCAGGTCCAGATTTGAGAGTTTTGAACTCACATTAATGCTGGCAGTCACGAACAAACGCAAACTAACAAACTATCAGAAGAAAGGAAGCGAGCAAGGGATGCTAACAAATAAAAGAAACTAAAGATTGGCGATGCACATCATAATGGTGATAGCGATGATGTCGGATTGGAACAGTGAGTTCGGACGAATTTTTTTTACATTGTGTAGTGTTTGCCCTACTTTCATGTAGCGAGGGCAACTAAAACAATACAATTTTGTACGGAATCTTGAACACGCATGTCAGTTTTAAATAATCGTAGCGTACGTTTGACTCCCCACTCCCCCCACCACCACCATACCCCCCCCCCCCCACACACACACACACACACCCCTTTCCGAAATCACTGTCACCCATGACGTGCGCGTGAACCCACTTAGCCCCGGAGCGTTAAGTCAGGAGAAGGATCAACCATGTTAATTCAAGGGTATTGCCAGATTAGCTTTGCACCAGCAAGCCTCAGGCGAATTTGGCACTATCCCTGGTATATCATGTTATATCATTTCATACTATCTCATGCAAATGGTACTAATCATTATCACTCTGAATACGTCATGAAAAATGACTTTTTACAAATCTTGAACTAAAATATTTCAAGAGTAGTGCCAGAATAGCTTGTTTCAACCCCCTTCTAGGTTCAATAATAATAATAATAATAATAATAATTATAATAATAATAATAATAATAATAATAATAATAATAATAATAATAATAATAATAATAATAATAATAATAATAATAATAATAATAATAATAATAATAATAATATATAATACCTAGAGTTTATATAGCGCCCTTTCGCACGGATAGCAAGCTCGGAGCGCTTTACACCACATAAAAATAATTTTAAAAGGAGAAAAATTAGAACGCACTCACTCTTTAAATAAAAACCTGCTCGTACTATGTAGGCACATTCGCACATACACACACACACACACACACACACACACACACACACACACACACACACACACACACACACACACACACACACACACACCACACCACACCAAACCACACCACACCACATCACACACACCACACACCACACACACCACACACACACAACACACACACACACACACACACACCACACACACCACACACACACAACACACACACACACACACACACACACACACACACACACCACACCACACCAAACCACACCACACCACATCACACACACCACACACCACACACACCACACACACACAACACACACACACACACACACCACACACACCACACACACCACACACACACAACACACACACACACACACACACACACACACACACACACACACCACACACACCACACACACACAACACACACACACACACACACACACACACACACACACACACACACACCACACACACCACACACACCACACACACACAACACACACACACACACACACACACACACACACACACACACACACACACACACACACACACACACACACACACACACACAACCTACATACATGGTCTACACATATAAGAAAACAGCCAACTTTTCCCGGCAGCACATTCAGACTAAGCTAATCTTAATATGCCACCTAGAAAAGACAGGTCTTCGAATTTGTTTTGAAGTTCGTCAGGGTAAGGGATAGACGGACATGCAGTGGAAGTGAGTTCCATACGTGAGAGGCCTGAAAACCGACAGAACGGGCAGCAGCAGTTTTTAGGCTGACTCTGGGCTGAACAAGCAGTGTCTGTGAGCCTGAGCGTAGACTTCTACTAGGATTGTGTGATGCAAAGGGAAAAGACAGATATGCAGGAAGTGTATTGTCATATAATAAGATATGATAAGATAAGATAAACTTTATTGCCAGATGCATAAACATTAGAAGAAGTACCCAACGGAGAAAGAAACACGCTTAGAAAAAACGGTACAACACAATTTATTAATATTTCGGGTAAATACCCTTTGTCAAAGTAGACAAACAGAGACATTAGCCGCTACTTATCTTCATATGCAGAAGGAATGTGGCAACTGAAGGTGACGTAAAAAGAAAGCATGCCTGTGCGTTCGTCCGTGGGCTGGTGGGTGCCTGTTGGGTGGGGCTGGTGGCTCTGGTTGTTTGCCTTCCCCCTCCCCCCCCCCCCGCCCCCCCTCCCCTCCCCCTTTTCTCTCTCTCTCTCTCTCTCTCTCTCTCTCTCTCTCTCTCTCTCTCTCTCTCTCTCTCTTTCTCTCTCTCTCTCTCTCTATCTCTCTCTCTCTTCCCTTTCCTCCTCCCCTTCCCCCGCCCCTTTTGTCTTTCTCTCCCCCCACACCCGGTTTTTTTTTTTTTTTTTTTTTTTAGTTACCCTTGAAGATGGTTTCACAACTACCTACTCTCCTCTTATACCATTATTTTCTGACTGATTTTGATTATTTGCTTTGTTTCATTGATATTCCTTGTTGTGTAGCATGCTAAATGCTGGGTTTTTTTTTCCCGGGGTTCTCACGTTTTTCCCCGAGGTAGTCCTCAACTTGATGGTGATATAAAGTTTGCCTTCGGGTTGGCGTTTAGCAGGCTTTGTGTATTAGACACTCAGCCTACTTCGTGCCCAAGGGTACTCCCCGTTCGTTCTCTCTCTCTCTCTTTCTCTCTCTCTTCCCCCCCCCCCCCTCTCTCTCTCTCTCTCTCTCTCTCTTTCTCTCTTCCCCCCCCCCCCTCTCTCTCTCTCTCTCTCTCTCTCTCTCTCTCTCTCTCTCTCTCTCTCGTGGTCTCTCTCTTCTCTCTCTCTCTCCCCGGCCTCACACACGCGCATTTACTTTTGCTCGCTCCTGCGCGCGCTTACACACACTCTTGTCTCTCGTGTTTAGTTTCTCTGGGAGTCTTTCTCTTACGATTTTTTTCTTTGACGTCATTTTTACTTTTGTTCTTCCTTTTCTTTTCTTTTTCTCTTTCTTTTTTTCCCTTTCTTTTTACGTCAAATTCAGTTGCCACATTCCTTCTGCATATGAAGATAAGTAGCGGCTAATGTCTCTGTTTGTTTGTCTATTTTGACAAAGGGTATTTACCCGAAATATTAATAAATTGTGTTGTACCGTTTTTTCTAAGCGTGTTTCTTTCTCCGTTGGGTACTTCTTTGCATTTCACACGCTTGGCAGTCACCTTTTTGGTCTGGATTGCATAAACATTAGGATTTCTTTTGCGGCGTAACTGACGAGCGTCCATATTAAGATCAAAACATAAAACATACATACATCACAATCAAGCAGACTCAAAAATACCAAACCACACATATGTATAGCAGTTATTGTGCTAAGTATGCACACACATCTAAGTAAGTAAAATAGTGTTTGTATGACAAAGTGGACAGCTTGTACTCTACTCTCTGCTTGATGTACATTGTATTTCTGTAATCTTCATTCGTTTAACACCAAAAATACCTAGTTGTCGAAGGAAAATGGATACAAATTGGTCTGAGTAAGAGTTGTAGATCCTCATGAGCCCAAGCCGTCGCGGGGGCCCAGGAGAATCTGTGCCTCTTGCAGTTCGATCGCGTCCACTTTTTGTCGGCAGTGAATGGGTTCAGATGGGCATGCCTTAACCCATTGAGCCCTGACGCACTACAGCAGGAGATGGGTCGACCATGATAATTCAAGGGTAGTGCCAGATTAGCTTGGCACCTGTCGGCGCCAAGCTAAACTGGCACTGCCCTTGAATTATTATTATCCGTCCATCTCCTGCAACTGGTGCATAGTCATTAGATGACGCCTCCAAAATTTGGGAAATACGTGCGTCGGGCTGAATGAGTTAAATAATTCATTTTGAATTTTAGGGAAGCATTCTTTACATTATTAGAGATCAATAAGGGAATAAGTTGATTAATCCGCGCGTGTGTATTCGTGTGTGAATTCGTGTGTGTGTGTGTGTGTGTGTGTGTGTGTATGTGTGTGTGTGTGTGTGTGTGTGTGTGTGTGTGTGTATGTGTGTGTGTGTGTGTGTGTGTGTATTATATATATATATATATATATATATATATATATATATATATATATATATATATATATATATATATATATATATATATATATATATATGTGTGTGTGTGTGTGTATATATATATATATATATATATATATATATGTGTGTGTGTGTGTGTGTGTGTGTGTGTGTGTGTGTGTGTGTGTGTGTGTATTCGTGTGTGTGTGTGTACGTGTGTGTGTGTGTGTGTGTGTGTGTGTGTGTGTGTGTGTGTGTGTGTGTGTGTGTGTGTGTGTGTGTGTGTGTGTGTGTGTATTCGTGTGTGTGTGTGTGTTACAGTCATGTGATAATAAAGTGGAGTCAGTCTGGTGTTATGACTTTTTAATCGTTTCCACATGCCTGAGCGTGCTCGTGTTCACATGAAAACCTGCAAGTCCCTGTGTTGTTACGGTGGTGATGATCCAGCTGCAAGAGACATGGATGCTCATGAGCCCCGCGACTGCTCCAGCTCATGAGGATCTATATCTCTCGCCAAGACCAATTTGTATCCATTTTTTTGGGGGGAGGGTGTTGTCGTCTGGTCGTTTAACGAACCAAGATTTCAGAAATAAAAGTGCACGTACTGTGAACGTACAATGGCAGGGAGTGTGTTACACGTTGCATGACTGTGATCACCAGTGCATGAAGCTCACTACCTTTTTCACCTTTATACGTCACTTGATTCACGTAAACAGTAGGACTATTTCACTCCACGATCAGTGCAACAGTTTCGCGCCCTTTTATAGTAAGGACTGCAGGAACCGTTTGACTGGATCTCCCCCATCACTGTTGCTTGAGGCCTTGTTAATACTGTATCTCAAACTGTGGACCTCAGTGAGTCAATTCCTTCCCAAGTGTGGATTGTTCCCGGAAAGGGGCTTTTCAGGGCTTCCTCTCCCCTCGTCTCCGCCCCGGGCAGCCTCTCCCTCCCCACTGCCCACCGCCCGCCCCCCACCCCCACCCCCCATGAAAACAAAAAAAAACCAAAAAAACAAAACAAAACAAAAAAAAAAAACAAAAAAACAACAACAACACACACACACACACACACACACACACACACACACACACACACACACACACACACACACACACACACACACACACACACACACACACACACACACACACAGGCGCACATAAGCCTCACAGTGGGTTACCTACCATTTCATGTGAAAATGGGTTCCCATATTTCTATTTATTCTAGGGCTCTGGAATTGATGCGAATGTTTAGAACTCACCTTATAACTAAGCTCTATAACTTAAAATAAAATAAACATTTTCTAGAAACAGAGGCACTAGATGCCGAAAAAATGGGTTTCTGCCAAGAAATTGGGTGGGTGTCTCTCTCACACAAAACTGACTGGCATTACAGTCAAAATGGGTGTCTTCACAACAGTAGGCGTCTGTAATAAGGTCAAGTTCATGGAATACTTCTTTTTCACATTAATTTTTTTTCCCAACTTAAATGTGTATATGTGCTTTAACATTCTTTACATTGTATGATGCAAAATTCAATAAACACTGGCCCGAAACCTTTCGATTATGATTTTTACAGAGGAAATCTTTTAAACATTGCTGCGTTTTGTCCTTCTTAAGCAAAACAGTTTATCATGGCATTGATGTGAGAATCAACATAATGTATTCTGGAAAATAAAGGACTTATTTTGTGTGTTTTTGGGTACTCTGGAGTTTCAGACAAACAGCAACAGAGCATTTTGAATAATAACCCTTATCATTCGGAATACACCAGTGTGTGCAACTAGTGTAACTGAAATAGTCCAAGGGTTAGTGCCAGAATAGCTTGGTGCCTCTAGGCGCCAAGCTATTGTGGCACCACCCTTGAACTAAAGCCATTGGTCTATGTCCTCATCTGTAAGTACTGTAATGTAGCTTGCATAGAATTATGGCAGTGAACAAATTTGAAGCTATTAGCCTCAGTATGACTATGATGCGGGTCAAAAAGTGTGGAAAAATATCAAAGATAGAAAAAGACCCAGACGAAGAAACGAACACTTAACTTATTCTACCCCAGCAAAATTTAAGATCCACCACGATAGTTCAAGGGTGATGCCAGAATAGCTTGGCGCCTATGGGCGCCAAGCTATTCTGGCATCACCCTTGAACTATCGTGGTGGATCTGTGTCCTGCACTGCAACGCAGTCTTCTGAAGACGACTTCAACATTTGGGCTTAACTTATTCTACCCCAGCAAAATAAAGATCCACCATGATAGTTCAAGGGTGATGCCAGAATAGCTTGGCGCCTATGGGCGCCAAGCTATTCTGGCATCACCCTTGAACTATCATGGTGGATCTGTGTCCTGCACTGCAACGCAGTCTTCTGAAGACGACTTCAACATTTGGGGATTCCGATCTTGGGGTAGAATGAGTTAAAATGACAGAACAGAACTCTGACATTAATTAATTAACTGACAACATAACAAATCACTTGAAACTTCAGCCTTTATTTAACGTCTTTCGTCTCCAACAAACAACCAACCATTCTTTCATTTGCAGAGTTTTTAAAATGGTATGCAGTACAACCAACCATTCTTTCATTTGCAGAGTTTTTAAAATGGCATGCAGTATATTACAAAATGATCCCCCCCCCCCCCCAATAACACTCTTGCAATCAATCTTTACATTGTCAATGGTTTTCTTATCTTATTATATTGTTTTTTGTCTCCAGCCGGCTGTTTCGTTTTGCAAATCGAAAGGTTATACAGTATACAAAATGTGACCCTTTCTCACGAAACCAGTCTTAACTCGCAGCGAGCCAATCAGCACTACACGCAATAATATGTGGTGGGGGTCAATCTGGGGCATTTTCACTTTTTGGGAGAAATGTATTCTACATACACTAAAGTATCGTATGGTTAAAATCTTTATCATGAAAAATGCCATTAAATAGGTAAAAAATGATTTTAAAAGTCTGCCCTTGGCCCCAATTATGCTGCACACAGAAACTTCACAGGCTGTTTTCTCAAAATGGCCGCCGGAGGTTTTAACAACTTTAAACACGAAACAGCTTTTACAATTTTTGCACTACAGCATACAGTCATATACCACAGTAATCAGCAAACACCGTAGTTTTCATAAATGTATATATGTCAAAACATCCAAAATGCGAGTTCTCAAGACTGATTTTGTGAGAGAGGGTCACAAATGATCCAGGCGTCCATCAGATAAAAAAAAAAAGCAGGCTATACATGCTGAAACCACCCCAATAATAACACTCATGTAATAAATCTGTATGAAATCGAAAATGACGCGAGTGGCGGGGAACCTCGATTCATTTCTTTTGTAACTTTTTCAGTCTGTTGCGGACGTAATCCTTAATGTTTGTCCAGCGCATATGTCTAAGTGCAGGTTCCTCTGCCATTGCATACTGTATCTCGGCCTTTCCAGGAAGTTTGTTCATGACGAGGTGTGTCTTGAAACGAGTTTGAACAGCTTTCTCTTCAGCTTCCCCCCATGGTTTCCTTGTAAATCTAGCTTTCTTTCGAACAGGAGCTGACGCAGTACTGTCATCATCAAAACTATCTAGATTGTCATCAGGCTCTGGACGTCTTTTCTCCGTCATGCTCATCGATTCCTGTGTTGCTGACTTGCTACTTGCTTCATTCACAGGTGCTGTTCCCCCCGATACCTCTCTGCCAGTTTCTGATGTGTCTTCATTGTCAAAGTCAATCTCTTCATCATCGCCCAGCTCAGCTCTAGTGCAACTCTCAAAATCTGTCATCCCATTGTTAACTGACAGAAGAATCTTTGCCACTTTTGCCTTTTGAAGGACGTCTTGAGGTTGGCGGTAGATATGGCGATGTATCCGAATATCATGGCCAAGGAAATCTGCCAGCTGATCCTGGTCTAACTCCGAGATGGCCATTGACTGAGCCAAAGTTGCAACCTGCTTCCGCAACTGAGTAAATGTGAACATGGCTGGGTATGACACCCCTGCTTCTAGGGCATGGGCCTTCAGAACATCATGGTCTCTGTAAGGCCTCTGACCAGAAGGTGTGGCAAAGATGTACAGGGAATCAGCGAGAGCTGGCACTGATGGCCTCATTTGAAAGATTCTGTCCACAGTTGTCATCATCTTCTTCGTCAGCAAAACGGGAACACTCCTATTAAACTTGCCTCTGATTTCCACTCGCTGAAAATGATTCACCATTTTCTTCTCAACCTCTGTGAGACCTTTCAAGATATCTTGATTGGTGATCGATCCAATCTTAGCATTCTGGAAGTCTGACACCTTCATTCTCTGAACTTCTCCCCCTCGTTTTCGGTTGAAAAGTGATACAGCACAAAGAGTTGCTTTAACCACTGTCGGATAATCTTCCGAAACCATCCTTGTCTCAAGAAGCTGATGGACCTTTCTCACATCTTCACATGATGGGATCAGCTTGGGTTTGTTCATGGTCATTTTCCCGGCCGACTGGGCTGCTGTAGCGGACACACAATCATACCAGTCCCCGTTGAAGACAGAGTCAAACCGCTGCGCCTCAGAGAGCTCCTGTCACCACCTGTCATCTGAACCCTGCCCAAGCTGTTTGGATGCCTGTGACTGTTTGATCTGTGAACACCTTTTCAAAGCATGGCCTATGCGCATTGCGAGATTGCCTTTTTTGAACTGATGTGTGTCCTCATCAAAATCTGCTAGCTCTTTTACAGCCAGGACAACATGATCAAAGCTAGCTGAATTGATCACAGCATTTAAACTTGCGATTTTCATTTCTGACCTCACTCTGATAATCTTTAATAGTCTCCCTAACTCCCGCATCCTGGAGCTGATTTGTCCAGCCGTGTGTTCTTCAATGTCCCTGCGGTCAAATAATCTCTTTCCATACTCAAGAAGCAAGGGGTCAGTTCTGATGAGACGGCTTATCTCATCATCTCTCTGGCTAGCCAAGACCTTGTGGTAGAATGAAAATTCAACGTCTAAGGGTATTGGAAGCATTAGGCGACCACGGCGCGCGGCGTCTCCTCGCCGAGTGATCTGAAACCCTCCTGGCTTCTGACAGCAACGTTTTGAGTGTACAGAGATCAGCTTTTTTCGATAGAGCCCTTTGCAATGGCTACAGGCGAGAAGGTCGTCTACCTTACTAGTTTTGGTGCGATACTTAGGAATCAAACATCCGGATTTGTTTTCAAGAACAGCAACGTTATGCATGTAATCACCCTCATCTTGTAGTCTGATCCATGCTCGACGTCTCTGCTTGGTCCCTTTTTTCATCGACAAAATTTTAGCAACGTCTGCCTCATCTGCATGGACATCTTGTAAGTGCGTGCTCATTTTCAAGACAAGCTTGCCACACAATTTGCATGCATGTTTCTTGTCCCATTTGTACTTTCTTTTCCCTCTCTGCGACACGTGCACACCTGTTTCTTCTGTAAGTGCTCTTTCTCCACTCTTTCCAGCATCATGTTCCTCCTACCTATCCACATTCTCATTGCCACCCCCTAACGCACACTGCACCTTGCTGGTACTAGCGTCACCAACACCTGGCCACCCCGAACATGCCACTTTGATGAAATCTAACATAGTCGATACAATATTGTCTATGTCCGAGATCCCAGCAATTGATGCCGACACACCCTCTGAATCCGGTGAGCTCGAGCCAGGAACAAACTCCTCGTCATCACTGCCCTCGTATTGCGATGCGCTGGCACTGCTCTCAGTCTCGGATCCATCCCAGGCGCCATTTGCCAACTGGAGAAAGAAAGAAAGAAAGATTAAAACCAAAGCTGCATTAGAAACAGAAACAGCCCAATTTTGGTTTAAAGGGGCCTTGCACAAGAATAAAAAGAGTAATCCCGTGTATGACCGATTTACATGTGTGACCTCGGTGACGAGGGCTGGCTTCTGCAGCAGTTAAAATCCACGTTTTCTGAAAATGCAAGCAGTTTTCACACATTTGTCAACCCTGCGTGACCCTTTGAGAGAGGTCACTCAAATTGGCATGTTTAAAAAGGTCTTGCCACAAAGTATCCTTGGGCCAAGCTTGAAGAATGTGGCTTGAATATTCTCCGAGAAAATGTCACCGTGAACTCATTCTACCCCCAGACACACCACAGCAGGATAACAGGGGTGGGATTCTAGTAAGAAAGAAAACGCGCAAAATCAAACGACAGGGGGGGGGGGGGGGGGGGGGGAGGGGTTCATGTCCTTCATTTTCAGCGGCCGAAAAATCAAACGACAGGAGGGGGGGGGGGGGAGTGGGGATAGGCGCGTGTCCACCGTTCGCCAAAGTATCCAAAAACCGACAGGGGGAGCGAGACCAAACACGCCCGAAAATGGACTTTGTTATGCACTCCTGATCTGCAGTATAAAAATGGAATGTGCGTACCAGTTTATGTTCAGATGCACACTAAACGGCACTCTGTCTTGGACAATATCCTTTTTCACCGCCATTTTCCACTGCGACCTAAAGCTACCGGAAGTGTCGGGCGATAGTGAACCAAACTACATACAAATCCAACCCATTTAAGCTTTTTTTGCCATTTAAGATTTCTTTTTTTTTTCGTCTTTTTCGTTGTTATTAGACGCGGAAAATAAATATGCTTCAGCGGAATTGTGAACGAATTTCCGCGGAAATCCGCGGAAACGCGGAAGAATCCCACCCCTGTGATAAGGATCGACCATGATAGTTCAAAGGTGATGCCAGAACAGCTTGGCGCCTACGGGCGCCAAGCTATTCTGGCATCACCCTTGAACTATCATGGTCGATCTGTGTCCTGCGCTGCAATGCGGTCTTGAGAGGACAGGGGCAAAATTTAAGGATTTTGGTGTTGGGGTAGAATGAGCTAAAGTTTACCATGGACGACGGACGGACGACCAGAGGCCCAGAACATAAACTCACTTTTGCTTCGCACGCACGCCAGCCAATAAAATGAAGATGATCATAGAATCACTTTACTTACCAGTTTGTAATTGGGAGCATTCCGCTGCCGTCCATGCACCCTCCTACCAGACGCACCCTCTGTGGCAGAGGCTGGGGGGCCATGATTCTGCAGCATAGATCCCGATGGGTTTGGACATCCTGCTGCCATCCGGCGCTGGGTGTGTGCCAGAAAGTCCTGAGCAGGTGTGACCAAAACGGTGTTGCTGAGAACATGTCCAATACAACCATGTAAACCAACTGACATTTTGAATCAGATTGATTGTACATTGCTTAACGTCCCGACAGCCACTAGGCTTTCTCATGACGTGCCTGCACTGCTTGTGAAAAAAACAACAACACCTAAACAGAACATTGCCATGTATGTCGCCTGCCGGTCAAATACGTTAACTCATTCTACCCCAACACCAAAATCTTTAAATTTTGCCCCTGTCCTCTCAAGACTGCAGTGCAGTGCAGGGCACAGATCGACCATGATAGTTCAAGTGTGATGCCAGAATAGCTTGGCGCCCGTAGGCGCCAAGCTATTCTGGCATCACCCTTGAACTATCATGGTGGATCCTTATCCTGCCGTGGTGTGTCTGGGGTAGAATGAGTTAAATAAACCTAACACAAGGGGGCCAAGACATAAAGCTAAGACCATTTAGCAACACACATCCAATATCAAGAGCTACAGGCAGTGCAGACAGTAGGGAGAGTTTTAAAAGGGCAAATACAGGTGAATGGACAAAGGGTAGACAGAAACACATGCGTGCCCCAGAATAGAGAGAAAACCCCACCCTGTGGGGCTGACCAGGGTGACCCTGAGAACTAAAAACTGGCAATACAGTAAAAAGCGACACTTCAGTTGCACATTCCTAAAGACCTGTTTGTGGACGTTCGTTCTTCGAATCGCGAGGCAGTTTTGCGAACGAGGATTGAAATCTGGCGCCATTTTTGTTTAAAAAAAAAAAGTCAACTGATACTATGCATGCATGTGGCAAGTTAACACGTCAGAAAAAAAAAAGAAAGAAGAAACAAAATCGCGTGGCAGATTGACCTTGTAATGGGGTTATTGAACGAATTCCTTTCATTGAAGAAGAAAGCTTTTGTTAAAATCGTGGGGTTCTATTATCATTTACTACAAGACTCAACGGTCAGAGCGGCCGAGAGGCCGAAGACACGTTTGAAGCAGACGCCTTATTTTTCTGGGCCAAACGGGTATCGGGGATTGGAGGCATCTCTCAGTTAAATAACTGCACTGAACAAGTACATTTAGGCGTGCTCTTAACTAAGAAATATTGCATAAAGTACCTCTGCAAACGCGAAAGAATGGCCGGTGTGTCCGTTGGAGACGAAAGACGTTTAAGCAAGGGAAACAACTCCGTTCATCGGTGTTGGACCAATCAAATTGATCTGAAAACACTCCGGCCGCTTCCGTGTCCACACACAGGCCCAGGGCATCCCTGAAACACAACGATGAAATAAATCTGTTAAAATGGGGACATCGTATTTTGATATTTTTTTCTGACTTTTGAATGAAAGATAATACAGAAACAACCCTCAGAAAAAATGGGTGTCTGATCTGGCCACCCAGAATTTCACACACACCCAGATTGCATAAGGATGGTAAAGAAAGAAACCCATTTTAGTCATTTGGTGTACGCACACACACACACACACACACACACACACACACACACACACACACACACACACACACACACACACACACACACAGAAAGGAAACAGGAATAGGTGCAGTCGATCAAGCCGGATGGAGCATGCGCGTGCGCAGGCTTCAAGCGTCGGTCCGTTGGTTTCCTTTGCGTATGGATCGACCGCGTCACTTAAATGGGTTCCGCTTCATCATCATCATCATCATCATCATCATCAGTCCCTTGCCCGATCTGGGCGTTGGGGGGACTGAAAGGCAGCAGCAACAGACAGTGCTCTCCACTGAGTTCTATTTTGGGCGGTGGCCAGCAAGTCTGGCATCTCAAGTTCGGTACATTCATTTATGTTTGCGACCCAATTCTTTCTCTGTAAGAGAAAGAATTGGGGGTTACGCTTAGCACAGATAAAAACATTCAGAAGCGTGCAGCCGACCTCACGCTGCTACATCAGAAGCTTACTTGTCCCCGGTAGCTGGACTCGCAATCCAGGGGGAAAAGACGGATTTTTTCAATAGCATGTCCGTTGAAAGGTCATGGTAAATCAAAGAGGCACAGTTGGAGTGCGCCTGAGTTGATCAGTGTTCAGGTCGTACTCCATAGGCAATAGATTTCCCTATACCCCATAACCCGCCCGTCAGGCCGTCCATTATCACTTCGGTGCCGTGGACGTTAAACCCCTAACTAATCGAAAAAGCTTACTTTTATTAACTCATTCCGCCCGGTGCAGGTATTTTCCCAATTTCGGAGGCGTCATCTAACGACTATGCACCTGTTGCAGTAGATGGATCGACCATGATAATTCAAGGGTGGTGTCAGATTAGCTTGGCGCCGACAGGCGCCAAGCTAATCTGGCACTACCTTTGAATTATCATGGTCGACCCCTCTCCTGCTGTAGGGTGTCAGGGCTGAATCGGTTAAATTCGTTGACAAGCAGACCACACTCTCCCAAATACATCACGCCTTGTTTTTGCGTTAAGCATGTTCTTAATTAAACGAACTTTAAATGAAAAGAAAAGGGGAGACTGCCAGTGCTAATATTTTAGGAAGGTTACAAAGTAAAGTAGATAATAGCACTGTCAGGGGAGAGAAGTGTGCATGATCAACCAGTGATCATAGATCTACTGTGGCCAAAGCACAAAAAAAAGATAGGAAAGAGAGAGGGCGCTAAAAAAGTGACTGAAAGCAATGCATATGGAAGCCCCCCCCCCCCCCGAAGGGGGGCGTATCACATATCCCACTGTTCCAGCCACTCAGTGCATGGAAATTTAAATCTAGGTCCCCCAAAGGGGGGTCCAGATATTTAGCCGGTGTGGACAGCTGTTTCAATAGTCCCCGATCACAGTACTTTGCCAGAGGGACATAAAAATGGAGTTAATGAATGAATGAATGCTGTTTCGGTCTTGGCGACCTCTTCAGCACACCATCGGCGATACTGGAGGAGGCAGGAATTTCTGCCTACCTGCAAAGACAACCACATTTTACTGTGGTGTCTGCAGGGGCATACATTCCATGCCACCACCTAGAGCTAAATTTCCATGCACCCTAAAAGAGAACCTACCAAAAGGGGGGAAGGGGTTGCAGTCGATATTGTAGTAGTAGATGAAAAGAAAAGGGGAGACTGCCAGTGCTAATGTTTTAGGAAGGTTACAAACGAACTTTAGTTCGCGAACTCTGACGAACTACAGTACACGATCTCGGACGAACCAGGTTGGTTCTTAATTGGACGATCTAAAGATACGACGAACCTAGTTCGAAATAGTTCACGAACCTCGGCAAACCATAGTTTGCTGTCGGAAAAGGTTCGCACAACGTGTTGAGCAAACCAAGGCGAACCTTTTCTCTGATTGGTCAAAACTTTTACCCTCTTCTGCGTTGGAGATAAGAAGACAGCTACCGATACAAGCAAATATGGCGGACGGCGATATTTCACTCGTGCGAAGAACAAGACCTATTTTTATTGATTTGTGGGAGGCGCAACGCTGTTTGTGAGGTCGCTACTGCAAGGAGTACAAAAACAAACATCGTTCAAATCGCGAAGCGGCATAGCGGCAGCCATTTTGAACACCTTCGCAGACAGTAAGTACGCCGAATCAAGCACTTCAGTTAAGAAAGAGAACCATGGCAAACCTGGTTTGCTGATGTTCGCCTAGGTTCGTTCAACCTCAATTAAGAAACAAACCGAAAGATCGCCGATCTTCTCCCTATATAGGTTTGCCAATCAAAAGTTCGCCCAATTAAGAACAGCTCTAAAGCAAACACGCACGTTCCTATAAACATTCAGCATTTTGGCGATACAAAGACTAACATCACTTGGCATCCACCATGATAACTTAAGGGTTGTGGCTAGAATACCTTGGCACCTGTAGGCGCCAAATCTATTCTGGCACAACCCTTGAACTTTCAGCGTCGATCTATTTTCTGATTTGCTAGCTTGTCACAAGAGAACAAGTCTCACATTTTGGAACTTAAACATATAGTCTGGGTTATATATATATATATATATATATATATATATATATATATATATATATATATATATATATATATATATATACATATATATATATATATATATATATATATATATATTATATATATACATATATATATATATACATATATATACATATATATATATTCGGGTATTAAATTAATGTACACAGAAATACATTTGCCGTCGTCTTTTCCATAGGCCTATCCCATCTGTTTAAGCGTCTGTCCGCAGTTGTAACTGATGTTTACAGATATCCGCGTTCCTGTGTGTGTGGTGTGTGGTTTTATATATACATATACATACACCATAACAAAATCGCGTTATGGCTGATGGCCTCTCATTTTGGGGTAATGTCGATGTAGAGCGAGCTAAAATATTGCGGTGTTGTTTATTTATTTTAGCTCTGGCGGCCAAATTTGAAGATATGGAGAAATCCACCAATTAACCCCTTACCTGCATTGTACATACATTTCTGTTCATGACATTTATCTTCATTCAACGACCAAAATCCACAACCGTCCAAGAAACAGATGAAAATTGGTCTCAGCAAGAGTCATAGATTCGCATGAGCCCCCGCAGTCGCCGGGGCTCATGAGGATCTATGTATCTTGTAGTTAGATCGCGTTCACTATTTATCGGCAGTCAATGGATTAAGCGTAACCGAGCTGTGGATGTCTCAAAGAAACTTCATGCATTATTGAGCGAGTCATGAGTGAATGTGTGTGTGTGATGTGTGTGTGTGTGTTTGTGTGTGTGTGTGTGTGTGTGTGTGTGTGTGTATGGTGTGTGATGTGTGTGTGTATATGTGTGTGTGTGTGCGTATGTGTGCGTGTGCGTGCGTGTGTGTGTGTGTGTGTGTGTGTGTGTATGTGACACATTGAACCCACTCTACTAAAGAAGAAGAACTCCTTTGGTAGACAAGTCAAACGCTGTGATAGCAGAATTTTTTCTTCAATATGTGAAATCCCGAGCTGGTGCCTAATCAGTCTAAATTAATATAATCTGGGATTTTTAGCCGTTATCAGAAATAGATGCGAGGTTCATCTCTTTTCGGCTGTCTGCCTGGTTGACATTTAAAATAAAAATAAGTCTGTGGCCCAATGCTTGCTTGAGTCGCCTTTTGTGTGCAAGTACTTTTATAACTTTGCAGGGCTTCGCTCCCGTCACTAACCCCGTGAGATGGCCTTGGTCGGTAGCTCGTCGTTAAACTCGAATAACTAACTGATCCCGTGACTAGAATGATTGACCCCAAGTTGCACTCGTCACAGGTAAAGTTTGAGGCGCATTAGGTTTAACCACTTTACTGCCACTGTGCCCAGAGTTTGTTTCTAGAATCTTTGTTAACCCATTTACTCCCGGGACCCTGCAGGAGATTATGGATTGATCATGATAATTCACTGTTACTGAGTACCAGATGAGCATGGCGCCTGAAGGCGCCAAGCTCATCTTTTACTGCCCTTGAATTATCATGATCAATTCATCTCCTATGTCACGACTAGGGAGGGACAGACGAGAATGAAAGATAGAATAGAAGTAGAACCCCCAAAGTCCCGATTCAGATAGACGAGAATGAAGGTTAGGAGTAGAAGAGAAGAAAGAGATAGATAAAGAACCCTAGCGTCTTGCCTCAAGACAGGTTACAGCTCAGCACAAGCAACACAACACATTTACTTTACAGGCACACTCAATCTTTATTACAATTATACTAACTATTCCCCCTTTCCTTCCTTCCCACCCTTCCCACCGACACTTCCCTCCCTGCCCCCTACTCCCCTCCCCTCCCCCCCCCCCCCCAAAAAAAAAAAAAAAAAAAAAAGAAAGAAAGAAAGAAAAGAAAAACAAAAGGGAAAACTAAATCAAGGTAATACTACTTCCACAGCATCAGCATTGCATCGAGTGGTGGACACAAACACTACCCCACGCTACGCAGCACTGTTGCTCCACAATAATAATAAAAGTCAGGTTACAGCCCTCCGAACTGACGGCTGAAAAACCTTATTTACAATATACTGTTCATATACAAGAATCAAGTAACTACACCAAGGTAGAGTGAGTGACGGAAAGCTGAATAAGAATGGGACCACCGTGGTGAGTCGACGAACGCCTGTGGATCCCTCCCGTCCGGCTTCCTTAACGGTCGTACAGGTTCGCGGGTCTCTCTCTCTCTCTCTCTCCTCTCTCCCTCTCTCCCTCTCTCCCTCTCTCTCCCAGAGTTCGAGCTCACGAATGTAGCGCACCAAAAAAAGTTCAGAGCCAATTAGCGATGCAAAATTAGGCGATTTCGTCACTAATCAAGCTTCTACTGTTCGGATTTTACCACCAGTGTCTTGGCCTATCTACGCTGATCATAACGGTGTAAATTTGGACTTTGTGCGACCACAGACTTCTGCCATCTGACTGGTTTTCCTATATCGCCATTGAACTGAGTACGGCGATCGTCGGGGTGACTGTTAGTACAACACTGCCAGCTACGTGTACTGTGTAGTACTGTGTATTACTGTGTAGCACTGTTGTGTCAATCGAACTGTGCTAAGATGGCAGACAAATAAGCTCTATCCACAAATCTACTCGAGGTCTCTGGAACTACATCACCTTTAGTTACTGTCAGTAACATTCAGCGTATAATCGACAAGCAGACACAGGTGATTGACGAGAAACTGGGGTCTCTTCGTGCTGACCTTTGTGATGTGCTGACCTCTATACAGGCGATTGGCACCGACATTGTTGACTTGAAGCAACGCGCTCGCAGCCTGGAGGACACCTGCAAGGAACTGACTGAGAAGCAGGAGGAGGTTTCCGAGTCTGTAGAAGACTTGCAGGAGGACATGGAAGATATGCGGAAACGCTACGAGGAAGGACTAGACAAGCTAGAGGCGTTCTCACGTAGGGACAATCTGCGACTTTTTGGAATCGTGGAAACGCCAGGCGAGACCTTCGATTCCTGTGCCACCAAAGTACTGGAATGTCTGCAGGGCACAGTACCAAATAAAACCTGGACTGAGGACGATTTGGTACGCGCACACCGGGTAGGGAACAAACCGGACTTTGCTTCTGTAGCAGCCAACCGTGCCAGAGCCAATAACAAGCCCCGCCCCATGATCGTGAAGTTTGCGAGATGGAGGGACAAGATGGACGTCCTGACCAAGGGTCGTGCTGCACTCAAGCAAAAGGGGGTTAACGTTGCTGGCGACTTAACCAACCGGCAACACGAACAGATTAGACTGCACCGGGAGAAAGGCATGCGGGCGTACTACAAGGGGAACAAGCTGGTCGTCGCTGGACCCCTAGAGCAACGGAACTACGACACCGACAACTTCGGCCGCCGTCCTGCGACAGACAGCCTCAACAGAAGACCGGACAACCGTATCCAAGGACTCGGTGCCGCCGCAGCTACTGGTCAGCAGGTCAACGCAACACCGGCACGTGCGTCACACTCGGTACCTAAACCAGCGAAACGGCGCCGGCCACACAGTTCCCCTACAATTGAGGTCGGGGACGAATCCAGTGACCCGTGATATGTCGGCCAAGCCGCGTCTCCCACCTCAATTGCACGGGATGTGTCACCGATGCGCGCGTGTGTTGTGGATCAGCCAATAGATAGTGTGTTTTATACACTTACCTTTCTCTCATGGAATGTTGATGGACTGTGGAGCAAATTATCCGACCCAGACTTTCTACAATATGTAAGTAATTATGACATTGTGTGTTTGTTTGAAACATTTTTAGACAATGCTTTCGTCCCGCCTGACTGCTGGTCTGATTTCGCGTGTTTTTCCTTACCTGCAGTCAAACTGTCACGTCACGGAAGAAGCTCGGGAGGTGTTGTTGTGTTAGTCAAAAATGTGTATGCCAAGTTTGTTTTCCAAGTGAACATGACATGCGCTCAAAGTGTCTTTCTTAAACTTGACAGATCATTGTTTGGTACTGAATGCGATGTGCTTTTGGTCGCGTGCTATGTTCCGCCCAAGGATTCACCATTTTATAGACAATTACCGTATGACTGCTTGTTAGAAGAATTAGAACAGTGTCTTGCTAGTGCCCTCGAGCAATTTGGAGACATTCATTTCCTAATGTGTGGTGATTTTAATGGTAGAATTGGGGATTTGCAGCCTAATCCATATTTGTTTCAGCTTGATCCTGATGAAACGCTACTAACTAATACCGCTCTATTTGAACCTTCACGATTTACTGAAGATATGACTGTAAATACATTTGGAAGAAAACTATTAGATTTGTGTGCATGTTTTGAACTGATGATTTTGACTGGGTTCTATAGCCCTGATCTGTCAAAGCACCTAACATTTATCTCACCCACTGGTTGTAGTATTAATGATTATTTTGTTGCATCTCCTGACTTTATTTGTTTGTGTGACAAACTTGAAGTTGGCGAGAGGATAGAGTCTGTGCACTTGCCGCTGGTCCTTACTGTGTCTTGTGTACGTGTATCACCCCACAACGATGTTTCTGATGATGATACGCAGTGTTTTTCTTTTGATAAGATTATCTGGGAACCTGCTAAGGCCCAAACGCTCAGCGACAGTTTAACTACTCCTGCATTCCAGGATGCTCTAGTAGCTGCTGCTGCTGAGATCGATGATGATATTAATAGTGCATTAGACATTTTCACATGTGCTATCAAAGACGCTGCTAGTTGCATGACAAAACAATTTCATTCCTCCACAGGCAACACACACAAAACAAACACCGCTAGTCACCCTTGGTTTGACCAGGAATGCAGAAATGCAAAAATGCGAACGCGTAAAGCCTTACGTACATACACAAAAAATAAAACCATGGAAAATAAAGCAACGTTTGTAAATGACAGAAAACAATACAAGAGATTACTTAGAGCTAAAGAAGTTAATTTTAAGAGGGAAACTGTTGACAAAATTCTTGAGTATAGACATAACTCTCAGGCATTTTGGAAGGAAATAAAGAAATGGAAAAGAAAACGTCGTTTAAGAAACAATATAACAAAGAAGCAGTGGTTTGATCACTTCTCTAGCATTCTAAATGAAAACATAGCACAGCAAGAGAATAATGATGATGTATTTTCTTCAGAAGACTCTGAGTCTGATGAAGCCATATTTCATGACCTAGATATTAACATAGAAGAAGCAGAAGTTATTGCTGCTTTAAAACATGCCAAAGCAGGAAAGGCCCCCGGGCCTGATGGAATTATAAATGAAGTTCTTAAAGTTTCCAACCCAGCTATCATCTCCTTTCTCACTAAGTATTTTAATGCTTTATTCAACAAAGGGTTGTTCCCAAGCGAATGGTCTAAAGCTATTATTTTCCCACTCCACAAGAAAGGAGATGTAAATAATCCAGATAATTATCATGGTATTGCTCTGATTAGCTGTGTTAGTAAACTGTATACCTACATTTTGAACAGAAGGTTAACAGACTGGGCTGAGGAACACAATATTCTGTCTGAAACACAAGCCGGGTTTAGGAAATCCTATTCTACTGTGGACCATATGTTTACACTTTATGCTATTGTTCAAAAACAACTTCTACAAAATAAGAAAGGCTATGTGGCTTTTGTTGACTTTCGCAAAGCCTTCGATACTGTTAAAAGAGGTGTGCTTTGGAATATTTTACTGCAGGTTGGAGTGCGCGGCAAAATGCTTTCAGCTATGAAGGCAATGTATGACTCGGTGAAATTTTGTGTTAGAGACAGCCTGAATTGTACAGCGTTTTTTAAGTGTTTCCAAGGTTTAAAACAAGGATGTTTAGCATCGCCGACATTGTTCTCCTTTTTGATTAACGAGCTTGCTGTGTACATTATTGAAAATGGTAAACATGGTTTCCAACTAAAATCCGATGCAGCAGAACTGTTTTTGTTGATGTTTGCAGATGACATTGCTTTGTTTTCATCAACCCCCAATGGCCTTCAGACTCAGCTGAACAATTTATACAAAGAAGCATCTAAACTTGGTTTGTCTGTGAACCTAGACAAGACAAAAATAATTGTGTTTCGAAATGGTGGATATTTGTCAAAATATGAAAAATGGATTTACGGGGGAACGAGGGTAGAAGTTGTCAATATGTATAAGTACCTTGGGTTAAACTTTACCACACGTTTGAGTTTAAACACATCCGTCGATGACTTAGTGACTAAGGCAAAAAAAATGTGTAATCGATATTTTCTGTATGTTGAAGAAAATCAACTGCGCTAGTCCTGATGTTTTTTTCAAGCTGTTTGATGCGCAGGTTGTCCCAATTTTGTTGTATGCCTCGGAAATTTGGGGTATAAACGAGTGTGCCGAAATTGAAAGAGTCCATACATTTGCATGTAAACGTTTTCTTAATGTCAACTTCCGCACACCGAATCTGATGGTTTATGGTGAACTTGGTCGATATCCACTGTCAGTATTAACGTCAGTAAGATGTGTTTCCTACTGGCTTCGACTCTGTGCTTTACCTGTTACTAGATTTGCAAATATGGCTTATCATATGCTTAAGGATCTAGACGATAAAGGGAAAGAAACATGGGTGTCAAAGATAAAGAATTTGCTTTTTCGAAATGGGTTTGGTCATGTATGGATTTCACAAGGTGTTGGAAACAGGAATGCTTTTATAAACAAGTTTAAACAAAGGATGGTTGATTGTTCCAAACAATACTGGTCATCGAAGCTTTCTGAGAGTGAACGTTTTACTGTGTATCGTAGTTTTAAACATACACTTGTCCAAGAAAATTATTTTGAACTGGTTAAGCCAACCTATGTCAAAAATCTATACATTAAATTTAGACTTGGCATAACTGAATTGCAAAGTAACAAACAAAGATATAGTACTCTCAATGCTGTAACGAAAGTGTGTCCATTGTGTGCCAATGCTGTGGAAGATGAAATTCACTTTATGTTTTACTGTCCATTCTACGATAAACTGCGTGTCAAATACCTATGTAAGTTTGACCTTATGGAACTCAAAAAGAAAGAATTGTGTATCCTTGACACTACCAACCCGCAGTCTATTGCCGATTTAGCAAAATTTGTATTTCATGCATTTAAACTCCGTAGCAGCATGCTTGTATGATTCCACGTGCAAACTGTGGTTCTTACTCCGACCTGGTCTGTGTGGTACACGGCTGTGGCCTGGATTTGGATACCGCATTTTACATATGGGTCAAAAGTGGCTATTATGTGCTGGCGTAGATCGAATGGAAATGTGTGTGTGTGTGTGTGTGTGTGTGTGTGTGTGTGTGTGTGTGTGTGTGTGTGTGTGTGTGTGTGTGTGTGTGTGTTGTTATAAACATCGCCTTATGGCTTTTATATACACCTGAATTATAAATTATGTAATGTCTCACTCCATTGTATGGACATTTTGTCTGAACAATAAACTGTCGGAGTCTGAGTCTGAGTCCCTCTCTCTCCTCTCTCTCCTCTCTCCCCCCTCTCTCCCCTCTCTCCCCCCTCTCTCCCCCTTCTCTCTCCCCTCTCTCCCTCCTCTCTCCCTCCCCCTTCTCCCCCCCTCTCCCTCCCCCTTTCCCTCCCCCCTCCCCTTCCCCTACCCCCTCTCCCTATCCCCTCTGCCTCCCCCCTCCCCCCTCCCCTTATCCCCTTTCCTCCTCATCCCCCTCCCAACCCCTTCCCCTCCCCTCCCTCCCCCTCCCCCTCCTTCCCCCACCCTCTCCTCTCTCCCTCCTTCCTCCCTCTCCCCCTCCTCCCCCCTCCCTCTCCATTCCTTCCTCCCCCATCTCCCACTCTCCCCTCTCTCCCTCCCCTATCCCTCCCTCCCTCTCCCTCACTCACTCTCCCCCCTCTTCCTCTCCCTCGCTCCCTCTTCCTCTCCCTCCCTCCCTCCCTCTCCCTCTCCCTCATTCCCTCTCCCTATTCCTCCTTCCCTCCCCCTCTCTCTCTCTCCCTCTCTCTCTCTCTCTCTCTCTCTCCCTCCCCCTCTCCCTCTCTCTCCCTCCCCCTCTCCCTCCCTCTCCCTCCCCCTCTCTCCCTCTCTCCCTCCCCCTCTCTCCCTCTCTCCCTCTCTCTCTCTCTCTCTCTCTCTCTCTCTCTCTCTCTCTCTCTCTCTCCCCCCGTTTCCCTGGCGCGAGGTCTAGTTGCGATGGCGACACTGCAGCTTCGGCAGTACAGACGACCGCGACCCTTCCACGCCGACACCCAGTCCAGCGAGGCGTGGTTGGTCCTAATGCCCGTCGGCCCTCCAACCGGTCCCGACCCCGAACGTCAAAATGCAAAACAAAAGCAGAAGCCTAAACGGCCCCGTAAGCACCATAACTGAACCAGAGGGTCCTAAAAACAGCTAACCACCATACCCACCCTGCTTGGTTTACAAAAACACTACCGCTAACCATTCAAGCACTTGACCTTCACTCATATGACACGTGCTTTCCAAATCATTGCAAAATTTTACACATGAACCAAAACAACGAAAGTTCTCAAACATTATGAAGCCTTCCTAACATTCTCCGCACTTTCACAACAGCCAATACAACATTTAACTAACACATTCCACTAACCAATGCAACATTTCGCTAAACAGTTAAACCAATAATTACAGAACCAAACAATAACGCCAAAACAATACTTCCCTTTAACACCCATCGAGTTCTACCCTCCTTTTCCACCCACGATACCCCTAGACCTAGCACATAGTACAAAACACCTATAACAACCATAACATGACAAAACATCCGCACGCGGGATTTTTAACGCACTTACCTCCTCTGCGACCTGTCTCAAACGCCGTCACCCGTAGGCAGAACAGCCCCCAGTCTCCGGCCACCAACGACCACGGGACTGGATCGGCGCTGTGTCACTGACTCTCACAAACGGTCAGTCACTGACTACCAAACAGTCAGCTGGGCAAGACAACCTGGTCTAACCGAGTACAGCTGCGAACTAAACTATTATTCCCTTGCTACCGACAAGGTAAACTCGGCAGTGAACACACTACCGTATCCACTAGCGCGCCCCGCACGTGTAAAACAAGAAACACTAACCCGTGTCTACCAACATGAAAACAACTCACTATTCCTACACTGACCGGTGCTTCGGTACCTTTCGACTACCACTGTCAAAACAGCCACTAACCGTGACATCCTACAACTGGTACATAGTCATTAAGCAACGCCTCCAAATGTGTGGAAATGCGGCTGTGGGGTTAAGAGGTTTATTGATTTCCAAAGGTTGTACATTGGGCGGTCCGTGGCGCAGTGTTTAAGGCGCCTGCCACCAATGCTAATTTTCGATACCGGATCCCGGCGTCGGACTTTCTCCTCTAGTAAGTTTCACCGTTAATTCGGGCGGACCGTCGGCGGTTCTTTTCTCCGCGTACTCCGGCTCTTGCACCCACCCACCCCCCCCCCCCCCTCACACACACACTTTGGTACCGGTTTCAGGCCACTTTATAAATTTCAAATTCAAGAGATCAAAATTTCCGAAACCTCAGTGGCTGAGCTGACCCTTCGCACCACGTGAGTGTGCTGTGTTTGTCTTGTACTGTGTTTGTCTTCAGAGTGAATGCGTGTGTGTCACGTGTGAGTGCGTGTTGGGTGCAGTTCGCGGCTCTTTGAGCCGATTTGCAGAATCGAAAAAAAGCGCCTATATAATAACCGTTATTATTATTATTATTATTATTATTATTATTATTATTATTATTATACATTGCTTAACGTCCCGACAGCAGCAAGACTTTCTCAGGACGTGCCTGCACTGAGTGTGAAAAAAAATAATAAAAAAATAAACAGAATATTGAATGTATGTCGCCAGCCGGTCTAATGCGCTAAATAAACATAAGACCATTTAGCAACACGCATCCAATATGAAGAGCAACAGACAGTGCAGACATTTTATAAAAGGAAAATACAGGTGAATGGACCAAGGGTAGACAGAAACACATGCCCCGGAATAGAGGGATAACCCCACCCCGTGGGGCTGACCAGGGTGACACTGTAGTTAACCCCACCCAAGTCCCCCAGGGCTACCCGGGTGGAGGGAGTTCCAAAGAGCTTTATTAGCCGTCCAAGGGACATGGATACAAGTTGGTGGCAGCCAGTGGCATAGATCTTCATGAGATCACACACTTGCGGGGATCTCATGAGAATCTAGGTCCGTTGCAGCTGCATCGTGTTTATTTTATCTCGGCAGTGAAAGGGTGAATATTTGCATACGCAGGATTGTTAATGCTGTTTTCGCCTCGGAGTGGAAACCTTGGCAGCAGGTTCTCATTTTGAAACAGACTTATGTTGGTGCTGGTGCTGGTGGGTGTGATGGAGTGTGGTGTACGATGTCAGATATGATAGGAAAGAACCAAACAATCGATCTACCAAACAATCAACCAACCAACTACCCTCCTCAACAACCAACTAGCAAACAAACGAACCAACCACCGAACCAAGGAACAAATACAAGAACAAGGAATACAGACTGGCTTAGCGAAGGTAATCCTTTCACTGCCAAGAAAAAAAGCAAACACAATCCAACTGCAAGAGTCATTGATCCTAATGCAAGAGCCATGATCCTGCGACTGCGGGGGCTCATGAGGATCTATTCCTCTTGCTGAGTCCAATTGTATCCATGTATCTTGGGCGGTGCTGGCTTTAGGTCGCTGAATGAACCAAGATTTCAGAAACAATAATGTACGTACGTTGGCAGGGAAGGGGTTAATATACTAAGTGTTGAACAAGTTTGTCCTGCAGTTTATGATGAGAAAGATATGACTTGTAGTTAGAGCATTTTCCTGAACAAATGGGCATAATGCAGCAGGTCTGTGTGGAGGTCTAAGGACGTACACTCTTTATTTCTCTCCATGTCACGTGTTATAACAATCTTTTTTTGTTTGTTTGTTGTTATTTGTTTTTTTGTTTGTTTGTTTGTTTGTTTGTTTTGGGGGGTGGGGGTGGGGGGTGGGGTGAGGGTTGGGGTATTTTTGATTCTAGGTCACATCAGAACATCAGTTGTATATTTTTAGTTAACGTTTCGAGAACGCGCACATGTGACTATTCCCCGTTAGCAATGGATTGTGCAACTCTCAGTGAGTCGTAGGCTGAACCCAGTATACGACAGTCTCAGTCTGAGTAACAGGCATACCTTATCACCAGCTGCAAATGCAGGGTCATTTGACTCTGTGCCGCGTGTGCACGGAAATGAGCAGGCTGAGAGAGTTGAATGTGATCTGCTTTGAAAACGTTCTTTCTTTGATTTAGTGCACTTTAAAGTGAGGATGGAATCGAATCTCCGTCCTGAGGTAAGAGTATGTCATTTTGTGTTTATTGGCACATACTCAGGTAACTCTCAATTTCCTATTGCAAGACAGGTATGCTAAATGTGCTGGGTGATGAGATATGCAATACAGCCGACGATATCGCAGTAATGGTAATGATGTGCACTTCAGAGGAAGTCTGCGAAATCGGTGATTAAAATGACGCAATTATTTGAAGCTGTATGTCTACAACTAATTAGGAGAAATATCATATTTCTACGAAAAGATCACAGTTATAAAGAAGTAACGAGCAAACAAACGAACGCTTTGCTTTTTGCAGAGTAAAAGATTTGGGCCACTAAATCATTCTTACAAGAGAGACAGACAGACAAACAGAGAGAGAGAGAGAGAGAGAGAGAGAGAGAGAGAGAGAGAGAGAGAGAGAGAGAGAGAGAGAGAGAGAGAGAGAGAGAGAGAGAGAGAGAGAGAGAGAGAGAGAGAGAGAGAGAGAGAGAGAGAGTTGTCATTCCGAATCTTGAAAATAAGAATACCTTTATTGAATGCAAACTGATTCTTGAGAGAAAGAAGTCCCGCTTTGTGAATCTTATCATCCGTTGTCAAAGTAGGATCAGGTAAAATTAATTTCGCTGCTCGTCTGTGTAAAGAGTTCAGTCTTTTTAAATGTACATCTCTGCAGCCATCCCACACCGTGGAAGCATAATTAATGTGGGACTGAATATGTGCATAATAAAATAATTTTCTGGTTTCAATGTCAGTGAAGTGCTTCAGTTTGGACAACATGAAAATGTTTCTTGAAACAGTTTTACACAATTTACATGTGTGTGCCTGCCATTTGAGCTGATCATCTATGATAATTCCAAGGAGGCGGTGTTCAGACACTTGCTCAATAGAATTGCCTTCGAAGGACAAATCAAGTGAAAGGGGGGTTAGTTGGTGTTTTGGCGTGTCGCAATTACCATTGACTTAGTTTTTGCTCGATGGATACTCATTGAGTTACGTTCACACCAGGCGGACACCTGTTAAAGGCTCTGTTGTAAGTTTCCTGCAAACCACATTAATGTTTTTATTTGCCGTGTGGATTGAAGAGAGAGAGAGAGAGAGAGAGAGAGAGAGAGAGAGAGAGAGAGAGAGAGAGAGAGAGAGAGAGAGAGAGAGAGAGAGAGAGAGAGAGAGAGAGAGAGAGAGAGAGAGAGAGAAATGAAATGAAATGAAATGAAATGAAACTTTATTTCTGAACGGAAGAAGCAGTTAGCACATGTGCCATTTTTCACGCTTGCCGTTGCTAATCTACAAAGGTACACCTCTGCTAAAGGTACAAGGCTACTAACATACAAAGGTACGAAGCTACTAAGATACAAGTGCACATATTATAACAAATCGTTCAAAAAAAGATGAATAAGGCAAAATGGAGGGCACCAATTATAATTGCTAATAATGTGAACGGGAAAAAAAAAAATTAAAATTCCTTCTTTCACTGAAATCAAAAACACGCGCGCACACTCTCGCCGCACCCACCCACCCACACACACACACACACACACACACAAACACACACACACATACACGCACACGTGCGCGCGGAGGTTAATATCAAGGCTTTAGGCGATGGGGATACCCGAACCAGTGAATGAGCTGTTAGCAGGTACTTGAAGAGGCTTTCCTTGAAAGAGGGGAGTGAACCAGTGTGTGTTATGTGCGCTGGCAGTTTATTCCAAAACGAGGCGCCCGAGAATGAGAGGGTGGTTTTAAATAAATCTATCCTCGGACGTGGTGTGATGAAGTTACGCCTTGATGTTGAATAGCCTGAAGCTGCCTTGGTGAAGAGCTTACACAAATATTCTGGGTGGATTTCATTCCAGATTTTATACATGACTACCCCTTTGTTAAAGAGATGGTGCCTGTCGAGAGGAAGCATCTTCAGTTTTTCAAATTTTTGGTCAGTAGAAAGGGCTGGATCAGGCAGGATCTGCTTCACTGCCCTGCGATACAAGGAGTTAAGCCTCTTCAAGTGTATGTCACCGCTGCCGTCCCATGTCGTGGAGGCATAATCGATGTGGGATTTGACATGGGCAATGTAAAATAGTTTGCGAGCGTCGACATCAATAAGATATTTTAGCTTAGACAGCATAAAAACATTTCTGGACACAGTTTTACAGACAGCATTGATGTGAGATTGCCATTTCATCTGGTTATCAACAATAACTCCAAGTAGGCGATGTTCAGTTACTTGTGTAATGGTGTGGTCTTGGATTTCCAGACTAAGCGAAAGTGGCTTGAGCTGATGCTTCTGACGGGTTGCTATCGTCATACATTCGGTTTTGGTGGGATTAAGGATCATTGCATTATTTTCACACCATTTGGAAATTTCGCTCAGTCCCTGTTGCAAACGACCATTTAAAGACTCAAGACACTTATCGGGGGTATGGATTGTTGCGTCATCGGCAAACAAATCACGTGCAATTCTGTCATTCGTGAAATGTAGTGGTAGGTCATTGATAAATATGCAAAAGAGAAGAGGTCCCAGGACAGAGCCCTGGGGCACTCCTCTTGTTACTAAACCACTTGAAGAGTAAGATCCATTGACCATCACGCGCTGCTGTCTGTAAGATAGGAAGCGAAAAACGAGGTTGTTCTCAAGGAATGAAAAGATGCCTGAGAACTGGCGTCTGAGGTATGAAGACAGTTACTTGAAAATGAACCATCCAGATATATACTGAGCTTGGAAAGGATAATGTCATGATCTACCAGGTCGAAAGCTTTCCGAAGGTCTATGAAAACAGCACCTGTAAATTCGCCTTGGTTCATTGAACTTAGCCACGCGTCTGTAAGTCGCGTTAAGGCTGTATGACAACTATGCTTCGGGCGAAAACCTGACTGGAGGGGGTGGATTAATTTGCGTTTTCCCAGGTATTGTAACAGATACTTATGAATGTGTCGTTCAAGGGATTTACTTAAGACAGACAAAAGTGAAATGGGGCGATAATTGTTAACATCGGACAGATCTTTTGTTTTAGGTAGGGGAATAACTGTAGCCTTTTTTAGTTCTTTTGGGGAAACATTTTTCTGGATGCATAAATTGTAGACATAAGTTATTGTTTCTACAACATAGGGAAGTGATAGTTTCAATATTTTGGGGCTTATTTCATCTGGCCCGAAAGATTTTTTATTCTCATGGAACTAATTGTCGTGAACTGTCGTAACCTCGTGAACTGCCAGAGGTGGAATAGCAAAAGGATCAAATTTCGCAGTTCGCGTTCTACAGAAATCAGTCAGGGTTTCAGGACAGGTATAGGGCCGAGAGTTTGTTTTAGAAGGGACCAGGGACTCAGCAATTGAAAGGAAATGTTCGTTAAATGTATCGGCAGTCAGGGTAGACGGGATTACAGTGGTTTTACTACTTTTGCCTCCAGTCACTACGGCCATAGCGCGCCAGAGCGTAGACATATCTTTGTCTTGTTTAATCAAACGATCAATGAAAGATTTTTTAGCCTGCCGCACTAGACATTTGACACGATTGCGCTCACGTTTAAATTCAGCAAAGCTCTTCTGTTTTCTCAGATCATCTCTCACCCTCATGGCCTGAATGATGTCTTGAGTCAGCCACGGCGGGAGTGATGCGTGTTTGACTCGCCTCCTCCGCACAGGCGCATGTTTATTTAAAATAGTAAGAAAAATGCTATACCAGACAGACAAAGGGCTGTCTGGGTCAGTTTCACTAAGCACGTGATCAAAAGGTGCATTATTAAGGTCAGGTAAAAAGTCGCTCTCACTAATTTTTTTAAAAGAACGATAGGTGATATACGTATGACATCCTTTCTTTGCTTTTGTGAACTTACTGGACCACGTACAGCTGATGGGAAAGTGATCACTGATACCAAGGTTACCGACAGACACATTATGAACAGACTCCGGCTGTGTGGTATAGATGTGGTCTATGAGTGTAGATGTTGTTCGTGTTATTCGTGTTGGCGAAGTGACTAACTGTTTAAGACCCAGCAACGTCATCGTAGAGTCCCATGCATGATGCGACTTTAACATGTCTATGTTAAAATCTCCCATAAGTATGACATTAGAATTAGGTTTACAGGCTTTATCAAACATACTAAAAAAATTATCGTATCACTCAAAGGTTGCAGCAGGGTTGCGGTACAGAAAACCGATAAGAAATGTTGGTGATTGGGGGGCCTTCAGCTCAAGCCACATACACTCAACGTGCTCAGTTTCTAAGTCATGTTGTCTACGTGTAAGAGCTTGAACAGACGTGTGAATATAAGCAGCTAATCCTGTCTGTCCGTGGGCCGTTGGATCACGTCTCAGGACAGAAAAGCCAGAAACCTGAATTGATTCATCAGATACATTAGAACCAAGACGTGTCTCAGATAATCCAAAAATATGAAATGGGTTTGAGTCATTTAGGTAAACGGAAATATCAGCAAGTTTGGCATATAGATGGTACACATTTAAATGCCCAATGCGGAGATCTTTTACGTTCACGTCTGCTTGATTCATCGTGACAGATGAGAAAGAAACGAAGGAGGCAAAAAAGAAAATAACAATAAGTACACTTAATGTAATAAAGCTTTTGAAGTACAGTAATCAGTACACAAACACAAATAATAATAAAACCAAACAATGAGAGGGACAATGATATTGAATTAAAGCAAACAAAGGTTAGGCTTAAAAGTAATGAAGAAGAACTGTAATTTTTAAGAAGAACAAAAGTTATGATGTTGCAGTAGCAGAAAAAGTAGAACCAGTATTCAGTCGGCGAAAACGTTTTCGAAATGAGAGTAAATACCTTTTATGAACATATAAAGGTGGAAAAAAAAAATTGTATGTGGTTGCTGAGGCTGTCCGTATAGTACTCATAAAATAGCTTACTACAAGTTCCTCCCACAGTCCACACGATCGCAGTCCACACAGCGTGCGGCTTAATTATGAAGCATCAATATGAAAGTACAACTGTCCAGATTTCATTAAAGTGCTGGTCAGAGAAAACATTGCGCAACACACTCAGGCACAGTTATCCGGCGTTGGATTGTCACTGAGATGATGCAGAAATCCACAAAACTATTTAGACAAAACTTTATAATAAGGCTGGTGGTAACCAACCCCAGAAGAGTACAGTCCGTTGTCTGCAAACAAAATAACGTAATACACAAGCTTAAACTGGCTACATGTGTAGCAACTACCACAACATCAAGAATATTATCTCACCACAAAATCAGGAATATTATGTAGTCACCGCGTTGATTGACTCATTGAGCCTCGAGGCTAAAATACCCCAAAACAGTAATTATGATCGACGGACCATATTACAGTAAAGGAGACAGAAAATACAAGTTAAATGTTTAGGTCTTAACGTCTTTTGTCCACCACGATAAAGGAGACAGATAAACCGTGACAGATCAAGAATAGCCTGGCACTCTGGGCACCACGATAAAGGTGACAGATAAACCGTGACAGATCAAGAATAGACGGGCACTCTGGGCACCACGACAAAGGTGACAGATAAACCGTGACAGATCAAGAATAGCCAGGCACTCTGGGCACCACGCCATTGGGCGAGAGAAAGAGAGAGATGAAGATGATGAATCTTTTTTTATTCAGGATAAAGCCATTCTGTAAAACAAAAGAGAACACAACAGGAAAAGAAACATAGCATGCAAATAATAATAATAATAATAATAATAATAATAATAATAATAATAATAATAATAATAATAATAATAATAATAATAATAATAATAATAATAATAATAATAAGATGAGGAAGCAAACCTACGGAAAAAAACGCAATAGGGGAATCAACGAAAGGAGGGAAAAAATGACAATGGAGAATTTGTAACTGCCTCCGATGCAAAAAAGCAAGAGAACGAAACGCGTGCACAGCATTAATATTATACTCATCTAAGACAGTGTCATAAAATCAGCAGCATCAATAGCGTATAGAGACACCGACAAGACAATAGATGATCAGTTAGCAAATGTAAGGAGAAAGAGAAAATTATTTGACGTTTTATTCTTATATGGCAAACTGTGAAGTCACGCTGATTGGAAGTGAGTGTGCAATGCACGTTTAAAATGGGTTTTATCGGAAAATGATTTAATGTTTAATGGCAATGAGTTCCAGACAGAACTACCAGAAATAGAAGGCTTGACTTGTAGAGATCTATCCGTGGGCGGGGTAAGTGAAGCAAGTCATTCCTCGTATGTAGTTGATGCCGAGGGCTGAAGTTAAATATCATGCGCAGATATTCCGGGGCTTGATAATGAAATATTTTGTGCATGAGGACGCATTTGTTAAATTTGAGTTGTTCCTTCAGTGTAAGCAGGCCAAGGGATTTTATTTTCTCGTCCGTGGAAGTAGGGTTATGAATAATTAACTTAATTGAACGACGATACAGCGAGTCTAGTTTTTTAAAATGAAGTTCACTGCATTCGTCCCACAAAGAGGATGCATAGTCACAGTGGCATTTAATGTGTGCGTGAAAGAACAATGTACAGCACTTTGTACTAAGAATATGTCTAAGTTTAGATAGCAGAAATACATTCCTGGACAAGGTTTTGCACAAACTGTCGATATGCGGCGACCAATTCAGCTGGTCGTCAATTACAACTCCCAGTAGGCGGTGCCTGGATACTTGTTGGATAGGTTTATTGCCAAGTGACAGTTTAAGAGGGGCAGGATGTAGCTGACGCTTTTGGCGGGTTGTTATCAACATGCTTTTGGTTTTATAAGTACTGATTAGCATGCAATTTTGCGTACACCAATCTGATACTTCATCGAGACTTTGCTGGAGGATACAGTTTAACGTCGTTTCACGTTTGTCAGATGTATGCAGCGTTGAATCGTCAGCAAAGAGTTCGCATTTAACCTCAGGATTTGAGATGGAAAGAGGTAGGTCATTGATGAATAAAGAAAATAAAAGAGGCCCTAGGATAGATCCTTGGGGGACTCCGTGCCTGACTATACCTTCTTTCGAATACCATCCGTTTGAGTACACCTTTTGTCGGCGGTTACTGCGGTAGGAGGAGAAAAAAGCTATAGAGTTCGAATCAAGCTTATATACTGAAAGTTTCTTTAAAAGAATGTTGTGATCGACTAAATCAAATGCTTTGGTTAGATCCAGAAAAACTGCACCATTTAATTTGGAATTGTTTATTGATGAGAGCCAAGAGTCAACAATGTGAACGAGGGCAGAATGACATGAGTGTTTAGGTCTAAAACCGGACTGAAGAGATACGAAGAGGCGGTGATTCTCCAAGAATTGGAGTAGGTGCTTATGAACGTGTCTTTCTAGTGGCTTCGATAATAGTGATAACACTGAAATAGGACGGAAATCGTTTGGACTTTTGGGATCTGTACATTTGGGAATGGGGACAACTTTAGCATATTTCATGGCATCTGGAAAAATACCCTGCTTGATAGAAAGGTTGAATATAAATGTCAAGGTGTCAGCTGTGTATGGAAGGGACAATTTCAGTACCATGTTGTTTATTCCATCCAGGCCACACGATTTACTTGTTAGAGTAGAAATATATTTACCTACTTCAAACACTGTCATAAGAGGTATGGAGAATGACGCACCAGTTGCAGACTCACACAGTGTGCGCAGTTTATCAGAACAACTGTAACTATCAGTGCCACTGGAAAAAGACTGTGCAAGGGACTCAGCAATATTTAAAAAGTGGAAATTGAAGTCGTCTGGAGTTATGCCTGGAGAGGTAGCAGCATTGTTGGAATTCCTCTTATTTGTAAACAAATTGATTGCATTCCAGACACTTCGGGTATCTTTACCCTCTGCGATAACTTTTTCCGCAAGCGTTTTCTGTGCTTTTCTAACAAAGGATTTTACAAGATTACGTTGTTTCTTAAAATCCGCAAACTTTTTTCTGCCGTTTTAAGTCATCTCTTATTTTCATTTCGTGAATGATGTCCTTTGACAACCAAGGCGGAAGGGTAGGGAGTTTAACGAGTTTAGTCCTGAGTGGGGCATGTTTATCGAGGACCCAAAGAAATAGATTGTACCAAAGTGAGAGGGCTTCATTGGGATCATAAGTGTTATAAATAAGGTGAAAGGGCGTGAGTGAGAGGTCATGAAGAAAGTCATCTTTGTTGAACTTTGTGTAAGACCTGTATGTGATGGTAGTGTGGTGTTTGTGCTGGGGTCTATCACGTTTAACTGAAAGATTAAAACAAGTAGGAAAGTGATCACTAATGGCAACATTCGGCACGTGGACGTGTGTGACAGCAGGTGCATTTGTAGTGTAAATGTGGTCAATCAATGTGGCGGATGACAAAGAAACTCTAGTGGGAGACCGAACCATCTGCTGCAGGCCAAATAATGAGGTGGTGCAATTCCACGCCGCATTACCATTCTTTAGCAGGTCAATATTAAAATCGCCTAGAAGGTGTATATCTTTGTTGTGATGTTGTTGCACCTTATCCATCATGGTGACAAAATCATCATACCATGAGAATGTGGCTGAAGGGGTGCGATAAATAAATCCAATTAGTGTGGGGGAAGATTTGTCACATTTCAATTCAAGAAATAAACTTTCAACGTGACAAGACTCTAAATCCATGCGGCGGGTAACGTACTGGCGGATAGAGTTATGATTGTACACAGCTATACCGGTATGACCGGGGGATGATGCATCTCTACGGAATACAGTATAGTTATCAATGGAGATCGAGGCGTTACTAATATGTTCCCTGAGTCTAGACTCAGTAAATCCAAATATATGAAAGGGTTGGGGTTGTGAAAGTAAAACAGTGGCGTCGGGCACTTTGTTGTATAAATGATAAACGTCAAGGTGCCCTATCCGTAAATCATGCTTATTCAGCGAACACTGATGTACATGTGGGCTACAGGCAGGCATGATGAAGCAACACGTGGGGGGAAATGTGTACAGTGCTGAAAACTCAGCTCAGTCTATCGCTTTCGCTGCAGACGTCACGCCCCACGCAGGGGAAATAATAGGTCGTTACGTGCTGTAGGCGAATGAGTCAATGAACGTATACCTTATCTGCGATATACATAAATATCTAAACTGGCTCGTTAGCGTCACATCCCACGTAGGTGAAATAATGTTTTTGTTACGTCCTGAAAAGCGAAATAATAGAGTCACTGGTCGGAGACCGTATAATATACGATACACACACTGGCTCCTTCGCTATATCAAGAAGAGTATATTTCCTCCGTTTTGAAAGAAAGGAAAATGCAGGAAGATAATAATCGTCACCATTCACAGAAGAAAAATTCATGTCACGAATTAAATCCTAAGTACTATTTGATTAAAAAACTATATATTCAATGTCGGACACTAAACAGTTTGCCAGATTGTCAGATTCAAATTTCATAATTAATGAGAGGTAAGGTTTGTGCTACACTGAGTGACTGAGAGAGAGATGATGATGATGATGAAACTTTATTTTTCAACGGTAAAAAGTTTTGACAGAAATCAAATTGTCATTTTACAAACTTGCCGTTGCTAGCATCTACAGGATAAAAAAGAAGGGAAACTATAAAATATATATGTACATACAAAATCCAATAGCATCATTATATACAGAAAAATAATAATACTCATCACACACACATGCACACACGCACGCACGCGCGCCGCTCACACATACACCCACACGCACAAACAAACACGAGCACACACACACACGCGCACACACATATAAAAACCATCTGTATGAAATACATGAGGTACAGGAAATATTACAGCACCTGAGAAACGTACTAAGTCTGACTCATCAGGTAATCAAAAAGTTTTGTTTTAAAACTTCCTGGTGAGGTAATAGTTTTCAAATGTGCAGGGATGGAATTCCAAGCAAACGGACCAGAGAATGACATACTAGTTTTGAAAAGGTCAATTCTTGGCAGTGGTAGGGGTAAGGTATTGTTTCTTGAGGTCCGTTCACGTTCTTGGTGAGATATAAATTTAGTGATTAGATACTGGGGTGTCATATTATTCAGTATCTTATGCATATAGACGCATTTGTTTAATGTAAGTTGCTGACGCAGACCGAGAATGTTTACATGTCCAAATTTGTCTGTGGTAGGGATGGGGCGTCTATCTATCATTTTTACAGCTCTTTTGTATATGGAGTTTAATCTCTTCATGTGGACATCACTGCAGCCGTCCCACACTGTGGAGACATAATCAACATGGGACTTTATATGAGCATGAAAAAAACAATTTACGGGTATTTGTATCCGTTACATGTCTAAGCTGGGACAATAAGAAAGTGTTTTTAGCAATGGTCTTACAAACAGCATTTATATGGGTCTCCCAGCACAGTTGATCATCAACATGTATTCCTAAGAATTTACGCTCAGTGACTTGTTCAACAGGTTGAGCGTTTAATTGTAATTGTAATGGCTGTAGTCGGCGTTGATGTTTTTGCCGCGTGGCGATTAAGATACTCTTTGTTTTTGCTGGGTGAAGAACCATATGGTTCTGTCTACACCAGTCAGATACCTCATTGAGACTGCATTGTAAACTATGGCTAATGTCCGTCGTTTTTTTTCCAGAAACATGAAGACTCGTATCATCAGCAAATAGATTACAATTAACGTCAGAATTAGTAATATGCAATGGCAGATCATTAATAAATAGTATGAATAGAAGAGGGCCCAAAATAGATCCCTGAGGGACGCCGTATTTTACATTTCCTTGCTTAGAGTATCTTCCATGGGCGTACACTATTTGTTTTCTGTCTTCGAGATATGATCGGAAGAATGCTATAGCGGTTGCGTCCAAGTGATAAACTGTTAGCTTATTTAGGAGAATGTCATGGTCCACAAGGTCAAACGCCTTTTTAGGGTCTAAGAAAACTGCTCCTGACATCAGGCTTTTATTGATTGATTCCAGCCAGCTGTCTACAATATGTGTCAGTGCTGACTGACAAGAATGTTTCGGTCTAAAACCAGACTGGTGAATATTAAGTAATTTACCTTTTTCCAGAAAATCAAGGAGATGTTTTTGAATGTGCTTTTCAAGGGGTTTTGACAAAGCTGACAGAAGGGATATTGGACGATAGTTATTAATATCTTCAAGATCTTTTGATTTAGGGATTGGGATTACCTTTGCTTCTTTAAGAATGATTGGAAATGTACTTTGCTTTATGCAGAGGTTGAAAATATATGTTAGTGATTCTACTGTATAAGGTAATGAGATTTTTAGGGTTTCATTATCAATACCATCAATGCCAGCAGACTTTTTGTTGGGCATGCTAGAAATATATCTGCCGACTTTCGCAACTGTAATATCAGGGATGGTAAAAGTATTTGATATAGTTGTTTTTTTTTAAAGTGTTCTCTGAGAGAACTCGGCATTTCATACGGTTTACTGTTATTTGCAGCTGACAATGCCAATATTTCGGCTGTCGTTAAGAAATGGTTATTTAAAATATCAGCTGAAATATGAGATGGGATTTCGGGTGCTGATTTACCCTTCGTTATGACGTTCAGAGCTTTCCAAACAGATGCCGTGTCCTTTTTGTCTCGAATCATTTGTTGGAAAAAAGACTTCTTAGACGCTCTAACTAAATATTTGACACGATTGCGTTGTTTTTTTTGTATTCTTCGTACTTTTGCTCTTTTTTCAGTTTGTCTCTAAATGACATGGCCTGCTTGATATCCGCTGTTAACCACGGTGGCATGGTGGAATGTTTAACTCGTTTTTCACGTATTGGCGCATGTTTATTGAGTACACTGAGAAACAGATCCATCCAGCACGACAAGGCACTGTCAGGAGATTGGTGATCATAAACCTCAGTAAACAAAGCATTGTGCAGGTCCCACAGAAATTCGTCTTTATTAAAGTGTTTAAAGGAGCGATATTTTATAGTTTTATGTCTTTTAGTTTTTTGCTTGTCTAGTTTCATGGAGACGTTACAACATACTGGATTATGATCGCTAACAGCTAAGGAGGGAACCTGCACATTTGATATTTTATCATCATTTGTCACGTAAATGTGATCAATTAAGGTTGAGGATGTAGATGTGGTTCTAGTGGGTTTTTTAACTAATTGTTTTAAACCGAATAAGGCTGTTGTTGATGCCCATGCAGCATGGTGCCCTTTGGGCTTAAGTAGGTCAATGTTAAAGTCGCCCAGAAGAACAATGTTATCTTTACTTTTATTAACTTTATCCATCATTTCTACAAAGTCATCATACCAGTCCCAGTTGGCTGCTGGATTTCTATAGATAAAGCCAACCAGGACTGTGGGGGATTTAGATGTTTTCACCTCGACCCATAAACTTTCAACTTCAGCTGACTCTAAGTCCTGTCGTCGTTTAACGTTACTAATTATCGAATCATGTATATATACTGCTAGTCCAATGTCCTGGGGACTTGAGGCATCTCTGCAGAGTACTGAGAAGTTTGGAACTGAGATGGAGTTATCCCTGACAGTGCTTTTGAGCCTCGACTCGGATACACCAAAAACATGAAAATGTGTTGGCGTGTCTAAGAACACAGACAAATCTGGCACCTTATTAACTAAATGGGTAAATGTTGAGGTGACCAATTCTCAACTCATCAGGTCGTTGTGGGGCAGTTTTTACATTATATTTTGGCATGTTGGTAACAGAACAAACGTAGCAATAATATTCCAAAAAAATAATAAAAATAATGTCAATGTATAATGAATAAGAAAGCGACAAGAAAACGTAGGAAAAACAACAGCAACAACAATAAAGCAAAATTAAAATGTTTTTGACTCTCGTGGTCAGAGTCCGCTGCGAGTTCGAATTGCTTGGTAATGTCAGATACAAAATAAAAGGCTCGACAGCTATGTAGAAAGAATCAGAAAATAAAGAAACACTTCCAAGCGCACCTAGGCACGCTCGCCCGATGCTGCAGTTCCTAACTACTATTATAGTAATAATCGCACATCAAAATAAAATGGACTTCTATAATTTAAAACAAAACAACAACCACAAAAAAGTCACTGCGACTTTGAAATCAAGCACTGCTAACTACGGACAGAACAAAACCGCAGTCATTAAAGTCGAAAATGTAATTCTAGATTTTTAAAAAAGCTCAATTCAACTCGACTCGAGGATTAATGTCACAAAAAGATCCACGAAACACGCACAATAAAACTTTGGCAAGGCTGCGAGAAAACTACTAAAAAACAACAAAAACTGTCTGAAATACACGCTGTCAAATAAGAAGGGTGTTTCCTATGACTGTCTAACACAAGCTGTCAATCTAGATACTCGTGTCCTAATGTCCGGCGCGTGGTCTAAATTTCTGCAGCAGATAAAACAAAGCTGCGCAGTCACTTTCACTAAGCTGGGGCACTCCTGGGGGCGGGGGTAGTGGGGGATATGAGGGATTAGAGTACGGGTACACCGGTTGGCCGTCTGCTACGAAGATGGGGGGGGGGGGGGGGGGCCATGGTTGGTGTGGAGTAACCGTAGGGTGGCCGCTGTGACTTCTGTTCCGGAGCAGTTCCGGCCTTTGATCCACCGCTATGTTGGGTTACTAGCGGCGTGCAGTCGGCTTGACTGCAGTCTTTTTCCACAGTATGCTCCTGTCGGAATCGGGGTGCAAGGCTGGAACTGACTGGGCGCTGAGAGCGTCGGTCTCTTTGAGGCTCTTTGTCTTTGGCACCAGACTTGCCGTGTGTGTCACCGTGCCCGGGCAGCTGTTCATGGTGGCGAGACTTTGGGTGATTTGGTTCTGGCCGGGCTGCGTTGTTGGAGGTGCGGCCAGAGTACGCACGCTTGATGTTGACAGCGAGAGCACTGGTGCCCCGCTTGTTGGGATGGATGGCGTCTCTGAACCAGCCGCTCTTTACCTCGCCGGTTCTTGTAGAGAAGGCGTAGTCATTGTCAACAAACTTGACCTTGAGGGATGCGCACATTTCCCTGAGGCAGAGGTTGGTGTCAGTGATGCATGGGTCTGGCTGCTGACGCTGGATGTTCGTGGGCAGGATGGAAGACATGGAGATTTCTGCCTTGGGGAAGACTCGTCTGGCAGCAGAAATCACATCCTTCCAGCCCTTCTTGCCGATGACGAATCCACGCTTACAGTCGTTGATGCCAACGTGTATGACGATTGTGCCGACTGTATTCGTGGGTTCGGCATCATGAAGGCGCTGTAGAATGCCGGCTCTGTCGAGGCCCGACACTGACACGACCTGTGCCTTGTCAGTGCCAGTGACGGACATCAGCTTTCCGTGCAGACCGCGTAGGACAGAGTCACCTAAAAGCAGCGTCTGGGTGACAGGCTTTAGCTCTGGAATCCCAGTACGGTCGGTGGGTTTGTCAGAGCCTGGAGAGGGTCGGGGTGTTGGTACCGGCTCCTTGTGCTCGGGCGTTTGCCGGATAGCAGTGTTGTCGTGAGCTGGACGCGGGGGTTCAGATGTGGTCGTGGTGGTAGGGGATTTGGAGGTGGCAGGCGATTTTTCCGGCGCTTGCTTTGCCTCTGTGTTGGAGGGAGGAGAAATGCCTTTCTTGCTGCCTTTCTTGCCGCTCCTCGATCCCTCCTTCTCCCCCTCCAGCTGGGTGATTCGTTGTCGGAGGTGTCTAATTTCAGTTTGCAGCGCATCCACCTCAATATTGTAGGCGTGGCGGATCTCTCCAACTGTTGACCGGAGAGCAGCTATCTCTGCCATTACGCGCTCCATGGCCAGGGGGTCTGGGTTGAGAACAACAGGGCACGCAGACTCGATAACCATGACATCAGCAGGGGCAGGAGGCTGAGTGCCATTGCCGCCGACGTCAGATGTGATGGCTGCACAATCGCTGTCGATGGGGGAGATAGTGGTAGCTCCAGTGCCGCCGTTGTCGGAGGTGAAGGCACTGTTGTTGCAGTTGTTGTAGGTGGTTGTGATGGTAGTGCCAGTGCCGCCGACGTCAGACGTAGGGGCAGCACTAGCTTTGTTTTCGCTGTCGGCGATGGTGCCAGTGCCGCCGACGTCAGACGTAGAGGCAGCACTAGCTCTGTTGACGCTGTCGTTGGTGGTGAAAGTGCCAGTGCCAGTGCCGCCGACGTCAGACGTAGGGGCAGCACTAGCTTTGTTTTCGCTGTCGGCGATGGTGCCAGTGCCGCCGACGTCAGACGTAGAGGCAGCACTAGCTCTGTTGACGCTGTCGTTGGTGGTGAAAGTGCCAGTGCCAGTGCCGCCGACGTCAGACGTAGGGGCAGCACTAGCTCTGTTGTCGCTGTCGTTGGTGGTGACAGTGCCAGTACCGCCGACGACTGAGATAGGGGCAGCACAAGCTCTGTTGTCGCTGTCGTTGATGGTGCCAGTGCCGCCGACGTCTGACGTAGGGGCAGCACTAGCTCTGTTGTCGCTGGTGTTGATGGTGCCAGTGCCGCCGACGTCTGACGTAGGGGCAGCACTAGCTCTGTTGTCGCTGTCGCTTTTGTTGATGGTGCCAGTGCCGCAGACGTCTGACGTAGGGGCAGCACTAGCTCTGTTGTCGCTGTCGCTGGTGTTGGTGGTGCCAGTGCCGCCGACGTCTGACGTAGGGGCAGCACTATCTCTGTTGTCGCTGTCGCTGGTGTGGATGGTGCCAGTGCCGCCGATGTCAGACGTAGGGGCAGCACTAGCTTTGTTGTCGCTGTCGTTGGTGGTGAAAGTGCCAGTGCCGCCGACTTCTGAGTTAGGGGCAGCACTAGCTCTGTTGTTGCTGACGGTGCCAGTGCCGCCGACGTCAGACGTAGGGGCAGCACTAGCTCTGTTGTCGCTGTCGGTGATGGTGCCAGTGCCGCCGACGTCTGACGTAGGGGCAGCACTAGCTCTGTTGTCGCTGTCGGTGATGGTGCCAGTGCCGCCGACGTCAGACGTAAGGGCAGCACTAGCTCTGTTGTCGCTGTCGGTGATGGTGAAAGTGCCAGTGCCGCCGACCGCAGACGTAAGGGCAGCACTAGTTATGTTGTCGCTGTCGGTGATGGTGCCAGTGCCGCCGACGTCTGTCGTAGGGACAGCACTAGCTCTGTTGTCGCTGTCGCTGGTGTTGATGGTGCCAGTGCCGCCGACGTTTGACGTAGGGACAGCACTAGCTTTGTTGTCGCTGGTGTTGGTGGTGCCAGTGCCGCCGATGTCTGACGTAGGGGCAGCACTAGCTCTGTTGTCGCTGTCGGTGATGGTGCCAGTGCCGCCGACGTCGGAGGTAGTGGCAGCACTAGCATTGTTGTCGCTGTCGCTGGTGGTGCCAGTACCGCCGATATTGGTGATAGAGGTTCTGTCGCTATAGGTAGCACCATCGGTGTCGTCCATGACGGTGATGGTCTGGGTATCGGTTACTGACAGGCTGGTGTCAACTGAAGAGGGCGGTGACGGTAGCGCCAGCTGTCTGTGACCAGACTGAGCGGTCAAGGTGTTGACGATTTCTCTCAGCGCAGCAAACTCCCTGTCTACCCACTGGCGGCAGGACCTGCCCTGAACCAGAAAACTGGCTGTGGTGTAGTACGCATGTATCACAAGTAGTTGCCGCTTGCCGTCCTTTATCCGTATGGTTGAGTGCACTAGGTCTTTCGGCAGGCTTGTTGCATCAAGGTCAATTTGTTGTCCAAAGGCGGTATGGTTTTCCCCGTAGTCTTCCCACGTTGTTGTGACACCTTGGGGCTTGAACTCGCCAATGTAGCGAAGATGTAACACCTTTCGCCACACTGGTAGTTTGCCATGTTCAGTGTTATACGTGATCTGAATAGGGTCCAGAGTCCGTCTAATCTCTTCCACACTTGCCTGCGTAAATGTTAGTTTGGACCGTGTGGTTGGGCCCATCTTGCCATTTGGCTAACATCACAAGCAGTGTGAGCCTCTCACAGACAAAACACAGACTAGCACACACCTGGCCTTGACACTTCACTGTTGCCGTGGCAGACGAGGACCAGGTGGTGAGAGAGATCTTGCCTGTGCTATTGTCACTGTCCCCAAGTCGCCATGCCAGCTGTTGAAACGTGCCCGCAGGCCCCTGCAGATGAACTCAGGCGTGAGGGGGGAGTTGAGCTCCCGACCCCATTCACAGTTGATGGGTGTAAGAGCACAAGGGATTAGGCAATTGGCCGTCAGAGGTGGCGGCAGGTGGCGGGGGCCGTTGGCTGCCTGGCGCCAGGTACAAAATCTCTATAGTAAAGAAGGTTTCATGGCTGATCGAATAAGATAAAGTTTGTTCAGTTCATATTTTAAAGTTTTAAAAAACGTGAAATAGGGAGAAAAATATAAGAAAGTATATTACAGTATACCTTGGTTTCGGCGCAAGGGGTCCGTTTAGGATAACCAGCACACACACATTGTACACAAGTTCACACAAAGCAATTTATCTTCCGCATGTTCAGTGAAAACTGAACCGATGAAATTGAAAACTATCCGTTTCACAAATCCCAATTAGGTAAAATTAGGATCGCATATGCAAACTGTACTCACGCGGTGCACAGAATCACACACAATGCTATAATAACGTAATCCATATGTGTCTATCCAAGAAGAAAACACAACAGTACTCCATAATAGTGCACAGTGTTTTCTCGTCACGGTTGGCTAAACTGCGGAGCTCCGCTGACTGCGACCGCTCTCTTCGGCAGTCAGACACACATTGAGAGAGACAATGACAATGACAATGACAATGACAATGATTCTTTATTTTACAACGGTGAAAGTTTTGGTGAAACCATTTTTCGAACTTGCCGTTGCTAATCTACTTTACATATAATGCACAAATCACAAAATACTATCATTAAATTGGGAAAAACTAAATATATAACTAATAAAAAATTGAAATATAAAGTTTTTTAAAAAAGAAATCATTGAAAAAGCGGAAATAAACATAGAAAATCTCACACATACACATAATTGTAAAGGTATAAATCTTCATACTTACATTCATAAACACAAGCACAAGCACAAAACACACACACACACACACACACACACACACACACACACACACACACACACACACACACACACACACACACAATACATGCAGCATTAGCATCTTGTATTAACTGAAGATATAACTGAATTGAAGAGTTAGAAAGGGGAAAATCGTACACTGCAAGTGCAGGTTGCTGTGAAAATCTTACGATGCTGAGGTGAGGTAGTTGAAGAGAGCGGTTTTAAAAGACGAAAGCGTTGTTGATGTTGTAACATGTTTGGGCAATGTGTTCCACATGCTAGCACCTGAGAACGCTAAACTTGTCTTATAGAGATCGATTCTAGGTCGTGGCACAGTAATGGACTGCCTTAATCTGGAGTATGTTGACGCCGAGAGGGAAAACATTTTTTTTTTATATACTCGGGGAGTCTGTTATTCAATACTTTGAACATCGTTATTCCCTTATTGGAGTCATCGGAAACATTAAAGTGTTTCCAATAATTCCTATATTGGTGCCCCGTCTTTGAAATCACTTTCGTGGTGGCCAAAAGACGTTAAACGTTTAACGTTTTTTTCTGCCCTAACCCACCTTCCATCCACACACACTGGCACACTAAGATAATAAAGACTGACACTCCGCGCTTCCCGCCATTCAAAAGCTCTGTGTCTGTGGGCTGGCGTAGCGATAGCTACTCTGAAGAAGAAGAATAGCAGGACCAGAGAAATGATGTCACTGCAATCTTCACGTCATGGCGTTAGTCCCAAGACGACTTGATGTTTTATGTCACTCATCGCAGTACTAACTTTTTAACTTGGTCACAATTTGGCCCAATCCTACCCCAGAGCAGGGATAAACAGCAGGCTTATGTAAAAACTGCTTATGAAAAATCAGGCGGGTATTAATGAGCAGATAGTTTGTTTCGTAAAAGAAATATCAAAGTTGTGATAGCTGTTTTAAAAATAACGCCGAAAAGGTGGTGCAGAAAAATAGCTGATTTTTTACATCTAGGGCTTTCAGGTCACAATTTGACCTAATCTTGCCCTACAGCCGAGACAAACTGTAGGCTTATGTAAATACCGCTTATGAGAAGTCATTATTAATAGGAAAAAAAATTGGTAAAAAAAGATTCAAATGTTTTAAGATTAATCCCAAATAATGCTTGAAATTAGTCCCAAAAACGTGAAACTATTTTTTTATCTCCAAAAGTATTTAATCATCACTCAAAATCATAAGTTGAAGAGGTACAATGTTGGTTAACGAACCCATTCAATATCTTTTTTTTTAAATTTAGCTATAGGGCAAATATTTATTATAAATAAGAAAAATTACGGACTCCAGTCTGAATCAACAAGTTTTTGTCAAACGGCCATTTTCTCGCCAATGTGCATTTTAATTAAAAGTAAACAAAGCTGAGTTTCATCCCAAAGTGTACCGTTTTGTTTGGAGCTCAAATGCGCTTATCTTTCATGAATATTCAGGTTTGTTCATATTTTTAGGCTTATTATGCTGATCCATTTTTCCCTCCGCTCTACCTGATCAACACACACGCCGGCGCACACAAATAAAGACGGACACACGGCGCACACCGCCATTAGTACGCTCTGTGGGCTCGTGTAGCGACAGGAATCTATCTCCTTCTACTCTAAACCTGGTCTGGCGTAGCTAGCAGAAGAAGAATAATAGCACGAGCAGCGAAATGACGTCACTTCAAATTTCACGTCATGGCATCATTAGTCCCACGACGCTGTGTTCATAGTGACCTAGGGCATACAGGTCACAACTGACCTAATCGTACCCAACAGCCGAGACAAACTGAAGGCTTGTGTAAATAACGTAAACGAAAAATCATGCGATTATTAATGAGAAGATTGTCAATGAGAAGATTGTTTTTCGAAAAAAGAATTTCAACTGTTTTTCAGATTAACCCATATAATTTGTGAAATTAATCCCAAATACGTGAAAATATTTTTTTTTTCCAAAAAATTAATATTGAATTATCACTCAAAATGTTCTAGAGGTACAATGCTGGTTAACGAATTCGTTCAATATCTCCCTTTTATTTAGCTATACGCAAAATATATAGTAAAAAAACAAACAGTACGGACTCCAGTGTGGATCAACCGGTTTTTGTGAAACGGCCATTTTCTTGCCAGTGAGCATATTAATAAAAATATCGAAAAAAAGGTCCGGATATAATTCATTCATGGACAATATCCAAAGATTTCAAGCTTGTCCGTCCTCAAACGGAGGCTCTAGTCGCTCTCTTGCTCTCTCTCTGTCTCTCTCTGTCTCTCTCTCTCTCTCTCTCTCTCTCTCTCTCTCTCTCTCTCTCTCTCTCTCTCTCTCTCTCTCTCTCTCTCTCTCTCTCACACACACACACACACACACACACACACACACACACACACACACACACACACACACACACACACACACACACACGGACGCACACACGAGCGTCGCTTGGCGCCCAAGGGACGTTCTCTAGCAAGGTTTGCGTGACTAGACGTGACGTAATTTTTATCGTGTTATTTCTTTGCCGGAATTTCTGCGCAGCACGCCTAAAACGTCATGTGCATGCTCCGGAATGCGCTCAGGCCCAGCCCCATCTCAAAGTTGTTCCTCTTTTTAAATATGAACAACAAAAATCAACCACAAGGATATATGCAAGGATAATTCTGCGTAACGTTACGTCTTGAGCCGAATTGCCGACACTCCATCTCCAGGGCACTGATCCCAACGGGGAAAGATTTTTGTCTTTCATCCGATCTACACAATTGCCAATCCGAACAAGTACATTAGTGCCATCGGGGATTTCCGACTCAGTGTTGGCAATGGGAGGTAAAGCGACCGTAACATGAACGCTCGTATAATAGTATTATGGAGAGAAGGTAAAACTATTTTTTTAGAGGCATTCAGTTTACAAACAAGAAATGAAAGCAAGCCTGTGTCCCAGGATGTTGATGGTCAGCATATTCCTGTATAATATTTCTTTTTTATTGCAATGAGAGCAAAGGTATTATTTCTTGATTACACCATTGTATATCAAATACCTCGCAGAATAAGGTTTCAAGTTCATTCCATAGTCTTCTTAAAGTAATGCCGTCGTGTCGTACTTTGTCATTCTGCCGCTGTGGCAGAACCCTTGAAAAGAAGCGGCGTTGTAGATCTTGTCGAGGGTCCCCTCCCTCCCGGAGTTTTACTTTGGAGGTGGTTTTATGTTGTAGACATTCGTTTTTTTCAACCCCGTCCCATAGTATTTCCATAGAAGGTACTGTCGTAACGATATTATCACTTGCTGACAACTGTGGGAAGGGGGGGGGGGGGGGGGGGGGGTGGGGCGGGACGAAAACTCAGGCATGATTTTTCACGGATGATTTTTCTTAACTCATTCGAGAAGTGCCGACTCCGGATACGCGGCTTATGCCGCGTATCCGGAGGCGGCACGTCTCGAATGAGTTAGTGTTTCTTAACCCTTTTAACTCCAAGGCCGCATTTCTAAATGTGAGAGGTGTTACTAAGCCACCATGTACAGTTACATTGAGATGGATCGACTATGATGATCAAGGGTAGTGCCAGATTAGCTTGGCGCCGGATGGCGCAAAGCTAATCTGGCTCTACCCTTGAAGTATCATGGTCGAACCATTTCCTGTTGTAGTGCGTCGAGGGTAAGTGGGTTAATGATGGAATTGTATCTCGGCAAGTCAGTCTGAAAATCAGCCATTCATCACATCGTTTTCATGTCTGACAGTGCAAGAGGTTACGCCTCGGTGCGGTAGTGCTGCTTGGCTGCTGTCTGGCGCTGACAACAAGTATGTACACTGGGAATAATCGTCTTTCATATTACAAATACCTGGCTGGCGATTGGTTGCCTGACTTTGTATGTCCAGCGCTGAGTAATTCCCCTTAGTTTGTGTACTGTTCTATCTGGTTTGTGGCCCGTTCGTCTTTCATATTGTCATGATAGGTTTTGAAATGCCCTAAAAAAATTAATTAAAGAATTGTCTAGTAATCTTAGATCACGCCAAGATTGTATATGCTGTCAGTTCTACACGCACCGATACGATAAGTAGTGACGTGAATTCATATTTGTTTGAAAATGTGGATTTACGAAATATTAACGCATTCGGCCCGACCCACTTAATTTTCCCAAATTTTGGAGGCGTCATATAACGACTATGCACCTGTTGCAGGAGATGGATCGACCATGATAATTCAAGGGCAGTGCCAGATTGGCTTGGCGTCGACAGGCGCCAAGCTAATCTGGCACTACCCGTGAATTATCATGGTCGACCCATCTTCTGCTGTAGTTCGTCTGTGCTGAATGGTTTAATACAGTGTGTTGTATCTGTTATGTTTCGAAGCGTACTTCTTTCTTTGTTCGGTTATTCTCTGTTTGATGGTCTCGACACGTAGGTACGCTCGCACGCATACACACACACTCACACGCGCACGGCACTCACACACACATCCGAAACAAAGGCGAAAGAAGCAAGTCATCCATTTTATGTCGATTTGAAAGATGTATGCCGTGAAATTGCCACTGTAAGTTATAGAAGCGGCATCACCAAAGAGAAATAACAGCAACAACAAGTACAATAACAATAATGTTGATGTTGATGATGATGATGTACAGGTCTGCAAACAAGCTGCACTGCGCCACCTGTCTATGAAGGTGATACAGCCAAGCTCTCCTGCGACTTCGGCAAGGCGCTTAATCCTTCAGAAAATACCATTTCAGTTGACTGGTACAATGCTGATGGCAATCAAGGTAACTAATTTACTTCGTGGGTCGATCAGTGTTTGCGTACTTGTGAGACCACTTGTGAAATTACAGTCTAAGATCATGAATACTAGACAATTCTTGTTGAAAAGCAGTGTATAGACTAGCTGCTTTTCCCAAAGGAATTCTGTAAATCATTCCTATTTTGGATTGTCAGTACTGCAGTGTGAGGCGGCTCGCTTCCACTCATGGTAACTTAGTTTCTAGTGTTGCGCATTGTTCTAGCGAGTGTTTTTTATTGTACGATTTATCATTAACTCTCTTAACTTCACAACCTCATTTCCAGACTTTTGGAGGCCTTGTCTAACGACTATGTACCAGTTGAAGGAGATGGCTTGATCATGATAATGCAACAGCAAGTGTAGTGCCAGATGAGCTTGGCGCCTTCAGGCGCCAAGCTCATCTGGCACTACTCTTGAATTATCATGATCAGTCAATCTCCTGCTTCAGGGTCCCGTGGGAAATGGGTTAAAAAAAGAACACTATTGTCCATCCAGCCACCATTAATGTTTAGATGCCACACACACTGTTTACCGCGCTCACTGTTTAGAGTACCACACACACTGTTTACAGTTAAACACACACTGTTTACACTTCAAAATACACTTACAGTACCACACACACTGTTTACAGTACCGCACACTGTTTTCAGTTCAACACACACTGTTTGCAGTACCACACACACTGTTTATAGTACCACACACACTGTTTACAGTATAGCACACACTATTTACAGCACCACACACACTTTTAACAGTACCTCACACACTGTTTACAGTACCGGCAGCAGCATGCACGAAAGAGTTGCAGAAGTGAAAAGAAAAATATCCTTCATGTGCGCGCCACCTGAACTGTTTACAGTAACACACACACACAAACACACACACACACACACACACACACACACACACACACACACACACACACACACACACACAGAGTTTTCAGTACTACACACTCTGTTTACAGCATACTGCATGCACTGTTTACGATATTACAGACACTGTGTACCGTACAACATACTCACTGTTTACAGGACACAGCTTATTACAAAATGTAAAACACTGTTTACAGTACCATGTTTACACTGTTTACAGTATCGCTTACGCATTCATACACACATGAACACACTCACAGACACACACACGCACCACAAACACATACACACACAGGCACACAACACATACACACACTGTTTAGAGTACCGGTGACTGCAAGGGTGTTATCTAAAAGAAAAATACCCCCCCCCCCACCCCCCCCCCCCCCACCCCAACCCCATCCTCTTGTGCATGCACATACATCGATTTCGCTTACAGACTAACGCACGCACGCTGTGTATAGTACTACACATACCCTTTACAGTACCACACTCACATACACACCGCTTACAGTACCACACACACACACACACACACACACACACACACACACACACACACACACACACACACACACACTGTTTACGGTACCACACACACACTGTTTACGGTACCACACACACTGTTTGCTGTACCCCAACTCTCAACCTATCTGCCCCACCCCACACACTCACAAACACTGTTCACAGTACCGGTGACTGTATGCACGATGAAATTACGACAAGTGTTTATCCGTCGCTCTTGTGAGAGTGCATGTCGACTTGTTGCCATAGCGATTGGTGACTGTAGACAAATACGTTCTTTTGTCTCAGAGCCTAAAGTGGAGTGCTTTCCCGGATACGGGAACACGTCAAACTGCTTAGAGAAACCTGGTTACCATTTTAGAACAACGTGAGTGTCACCAACCCTTTGGTGATCGAGATTCCAAACGCAAACAAGGCTGTTGGGGAAAAGTATGAGTGCCAGTCGATCCTTTCAACAGACTCTAAGACTTATTGTGACGATACCTGAGGTATCAGGTATCGTCTCGATGGCAGCCTGTTCAACCTCAGACGACTGCAGGCCTACACGAAAACCCTAGACCAACTGATTCGTGAGCTGGTTTTTGCTGATGATGCTGCCCTCGTTGCACACACAGAGAGAGCCCTGCAGCGCATCACGTCCTGCTTCGCAGATGCTGCCCAGCTCTTTGGACTCGAGGTCAGTCTGAAAAAGACAGAGGTCCTCCATCAGCCGGCACCCAAGACAGTGTATCACCCTCCTCACATCACCATCGGCGAGTCTGAACTAAAGTCAGTGCACCAGTTTACTTACCTTGTCTGCATTATCACGTCGGATGCCAAGCTGGACAAGGAGCTTGACAGCAGGCTGGCAAAAGCGAACAGCGCTTTCGGGCGACTTTTCAAGCGGGTGTGGCACAATCAACAGCTGAAAACAGGCACCAAGATCAGCGTGTACAGAGCTGTGGTCCTCACCACCCTGCTGTATGGTTCCGAGTCCTGGGCCCTCTACCGCAGCCAACTACGACTCCTCGAACGCTCCCACCAGCGCTGCCTGCGTACCATCCTGGGCATTCACTGGAGTGACTATGTCACCAACGTCGAGGTCCTTGAACAGGCTGAAACTGTGAGCATCGAGGCTTTGCTGCTGCTGACACAGCTCCGCTGGGCGGGGCATGTCTCCAGGATGGAGGATCATCGCCTACCAAAGATCACCCTGTTCGGCGAGCTTGCTACTGGACACCGTGACAGAGGGGCACCAAAGAAGAGATACAAACACTGTCTCAAGAGGTCACTTAGTGCCTGCCAAATCGACCACCACCAGTGGTCTTCGCTTGCTGCGGACCGTGACACCTGGCGCTCCACCATTTACAAGGCAGCTGTCTCCTTTGAGGACTCTCACAGAGCTAGCCTTAAGGACAAGCTGCTCAGGAGAAAAAACAAAGATGCCGCCGCTCAGATCCCTGGCCATACCTTCCCCTGCAGCCACTGCGGTCGAACCTGCCTGTCTCGGATTGGCCTCCGCAGCCACAAACAAGCCTGCAGACGTCGTGGGCAACTCCTATAAAATCTTCGTTCGCGAAGTCAAGCCAAGCCAGCCAAGACTTATTGTGCCCTAGAGGTGAAAGGTTAGTCATTATTTTTATAAACTGAAAGTTGTTTACCACATATTTTCTGCAGTTTGTTACGTTTGAAATCTGACGTTAAAGTTTGAAAAAGTCTCTAAAATGATTCATCCAATAAGCCCCAACGCCCTGCAGCAGGAGATGAAACGACCATGATAGCTTAAGGGCAGTGCCAGATCAGCTTGGCTCCTGGTGGCGCTATGCTGATCTGGCACTACCCTTGAATTGTCATAGTCGATCCATCTCATGCAACAAGTTCCCAGTCGTTAGGTGACACTTCCAAGATTTCAAAACTTTGGCCGAGGGGTTACATGGATTCAAACACAAATTCCTCTTCAGCGAATTCTTGAGGGGTGGGGGGAGGGGGGGGGGGAGGGGGGTGGGAAGGAGGAAAGGAACTCGCTCAAATAAGTGTCAGTCCAGGAGAGATAATATCTTCTGTGGACAAGTTACGCCGAGACAGTGATATAAGTAACAGCAATACATGAAATACGTCATAATTTTTGTTCTTTTCTGTTTTCGATATGTGTTAATGCCTGATTGAGCCGCTTTGTGTGACCTACTGTAAGGCCTTTGCTCTTGGCTCATGGGTAAGAAGTGTTCCTATCGATTGGCTTAGGAATCAAGGGATCGCTTCTGATCGCTTTTGAGAACCGATTCCCTGCCGAGAAAAAAAATGCATACCACACTACTGCAAGAGGCGTTGACCCTGATGAGCCCCCGCAATCGCGATCAGCAAGAGGCGTTGACCCTGATGAGCCCCCTCAATCGCGATCAGCAAGAGGCGTTGACCCTGATGAGCCCCCGCAATCGCGATCAGCAAGAGGCGTAGACCCTGATGAGCCCCCGCAATCGCGATCAGCAAGAGGCGTTGACCCTGATGAGCCCCCGCAATCGCGATCAGCAAGAGGCGTAGACCCTGATGAGCCCCCGCAATCGCGATCAGCAAGAGGCGTAGACCCTGATGAGCCCCCGCAATCGCGATCAGCAAGAGGCGTAGACCCTGATGAGCCCCCGCAATCGCGATCAGCAAGAGGCGTAGACCCTGATGAGCCCCCGCAATCGCGATCAGCAAGAGGCGTAGACCCTGATGAGCCCCCGCAATCGCGATCAGCAAGAGGCGTTGACCCTGATGAGCCCCCGCAATCGCGATCAGCAAGAGGCGTAGACCCTGATTCTTTTCTTTTTCTTTTTACGTCACCTTCAGTTGCCACATTCCTTCTGCATCTGAAGATAAGTAGCAAATAATGTCTCTGTTTGTTTGTCTATTTTGACAAAGGGTATTTACCCGAAATATTAATAAATTGTGTTGTACCGTTTTTTTCTAAGCGTGTTTCTTTCTCCGTTGGGTACTTCTCTCATCACCATAGTCTGTTGTTGGAGCGTAAACTTGTACAATGGTGATATTAAATTGGGTTGCCCTCAAGCGTATGGTGATAAGCCTACTGGAGACTGGCCGACAACTCATGATAGTGTTCACGATGTATTTGTGGACGACAAATCCGACACACTGTTCGTGTTTGTCTTTTCTGCCACTGTAATACAGTTTGTGGATTTGCTGGGTTGACGAATAATGAGTAATGGGTTGAGGAGTAATGAGTAAATGATGAGTATCGTCCATTCATGAAAGATTTAGCCTATCTGCTGTCGGTCGAGCGTTTTGTCGACGTGATGTCTAAAGAAATCACCTCGACACAACGCGTGACGGAGAGCCGCTATGTAAGTTTTAATTTATTTACTGTGTAGCTGCGCATTTGAAACTCCTTGCTGCATACAATGGAAGTAATAATAGTAGAAAAGACTTTACGAGCACTTTTCTCATATAAATTTCTAGAATAACTAAGAAAAAAGTTCCCGAGTCAAATTAGAATGGGACAATAATTGTTTCTAAAAATGAATCGTAATTTGAACATGGTTCATTTTGTTATTTGTTGCTTTTAGAAAGACCGATTACAACATCGCTGCTACAGCCAAGTTCTGCGTCAGTCAACACTGCAGGTATCACTGGTGAGAGTAAACAAAACTCGGTCAACTTCCGTTGTCACAAAGTCGGCTATTACAGTCAAATTCTTTTATGGCAATCATTTTTAGAGGTGACGACTGCACACTTTCAACAAGAAATACTTTGTTTATAATAGACTTCCCATGTATATAACGGCGACATTTGGGTCCCCTGCTGATTTGTTCGGCCCAAAGTTCCATTTTTTAAATATATATAATATAAATATTATTCACGCCACTGTACGAACAGTTTGTTGCTGACTGAAATCTTATTTTTTGTTCATTCAACGACCAAAAGCCAAAACCGACCAAAAAGCATGGATTCACAGTGGACTCAGCAAGAGCTATAGAGACTCATGAGAACCCGCAGTCACGGGGGCACATGAGGATCTATGTCTCTTGCAGTTGGATCGTGTTCACGTTTACTTGGCAGTGAAGGTATGCATACAAGGACTCGCCTGGAGAACATGCACAATGTTTGAACACGTCCGTTCAAAGTGTTGTTGTTTTTTTTTTTTCTTATTCATCCCTCCACTGCCAACGAGTTGTGCCAAAGTCGCTGACTAGTGTTCGTTGTCAGGAACTAAGAAACAAAATGAAACGCGACTAATCTAGCTCTCAATAATCCCCGCGTCTGCTTGCGCACACTGTGGTCTTTGCCTCTTGTACCTTTATAGTATTCGTCGTGTCCCGGCAGGTTGAAGGGTTGATATCGTCAGGATTCTTTTTTAATCGAGAGCGAAGAAACTGTTTGTGTGCTACTTTGTAATTTAACATTGATACAGTTTCATTTGCAAGTAAGATTTATCTTCACGAAGCATATTTTGAATACCACCATTAGAGAAGGAAAACTAAAGGGAAAAGACCAAAGCAAGAAAAAAAAAAAACACAGATTGATGTACACAAACAATCAGACAGACACAAACACACACACTCACGCACACACACACACACACACACACACACACACACACATATATATATATATATATATATATATATATATATATATATATATATATATATATATATATATATATATATATATATATATATATATATATATATATATATATATTAAAATTTGAAGAAAGAATCCAAATACACCACGTGTAGTTTAGGAGGAGTTACACTTTAATTCTTTGCACAAATTTTCGACCTCTCGGCGATGGTTTCTTCAGGAGAATGCCCAGGTAACAGGTAACTAGGTAACAAAACTTAATTTACATGTAAGAATATAGTGCGTCAAAATAGATACAGAATGTACACACATGCACTTTCAAATTTTTAATTATCGTAATACTTTTACATATATAGAATAAGGTGCAAAAACGCGTTCATAAGTTCGTGATATTTAGTGCGTATTTCCCAGCTTTGCGCTGACAACGGTGACTACATGGGCTTCTACGAAGCACTGAAAGCAGTGTATGGCCCCAGGCACCTGGTACAAAGTCCCCTGCGAAGCGCGAATGGCCAGGCACTCCTCACAGAAAATACCTCCATCTTGAACCGCTGGTCGGAGTACTTTCAGAGCCTCTTCAGCGCTGAGCGCACTGTTCAAGAAGCAGTCGTCCTACAAATCCCACAACTCCCAGTAAAGGTTGAATTGGACGAACCGCCCACCGCTGAAGAGACCCTCACAGCCATCCACCAGCTCAAGAGTGGAAAAGCAGCAGGCATTGATGGAATACCACCAGAGATCTGGAAACATGGAGGCACAGCACTGCACAACAAGCTCCATGACCTCTTTCTCTGCTGCTGGGAGGAAGGAACACTACCAAAGGATCTTCGTGATGCAGTCGTTATCACCCTGTACAAGAACAAAGGCGAGAAGTCTGACTGTTCCAACTATCGGGGAATTACCCTGCTGTCCATTGCTGGGAAAATTCTTGCAAGGCTGCTCCTGAATCGGCTGGTACCTGCCATCGCCGAAGACCAACTCCCAGAGGGCCAGTGTGGCTTCAGAGCAAACAGGAGCTCCACCGATATGGTCTTTGTGCTGAGACAGCTTCAGGAGAAGTGCCGCGAGCAGAACAAAGGGCTGTACGTAACGTTTGTCGACCTAACAAAAGCGTTCGACACTGTGAGCAGGCAAGGCATGTGGCAGATCCTGGAGCGACTTGGCTGTCCCCCAAAGTTCCTCAGCATGATTGTCCAGCTACACGAGGACCAACAAGGCCAGGTCAGACTCAACGATGACCTGTCAGAACCATTCCCTATTCTCAACGGCGTAAAGCAGGGCTGCGTGCTGGCACCGACCCTCTTCACCATCTTTTTTAGCACGTTGTTGAAGCAGGCCACAGTGGACCTCGATGATGACGATGCAGTGTACATCAGGTATCGTCTCGATGGCAGCCTGTTCAACCTCAGACGACTGCAGGCCCACACGAAAACCCTAGACCAACTGATTCGCGAGCTGCTTTTTGCTGATGACGCTGCCCTCGTTGCACACACAGAGAGAGCCCTTCAGCGCATCACGTCCTGCTTCGCAGACGCTGCCCAGCTCTTTGGACTTGAGGTCAGTCTGAAAAAGACAGAGGTCCTCCATCAGCCGGCACCCAAGACAGTGTATCGCCCCCCTCACATCACCATCGGCGTGCACCAGTTTACTTACCTTGGGTGCATTATCACGTCGGATGCCAAGCTGGACAAGGAGCTTGACAGCAGGCTGGCAAAAGCGAACAGCGCTTTCGGGCGACTTTTAAAGCGGGTGTGGCACAATCAACAGCTGAAAACAGGCACCAAGATCAGCGTGTACAGAGCTGTGGTCCTCACCACCCTGCTGTATGGTTCCGAGTCCTGGGCCCTCTACCGCAGCCAACTACGACTCCTCGAACGCTTGACCAGCGCTGCCTGCGTACCATCCTGGGCATTTACTGGAGTGACTATGTCACCAACGTCGAGGTCCTTGAACAGGCTGAAACTGTGAGCATCGAGGCGTTGCTGCTGGGAACACAGCTCCGCTGGGCGGGGCATGTCTCCAGGATGGAGGATCATCGCCTACCAAAGATCACCCTGTTTGGCGAGCTTGCTACTGGACACCGAGACAGAGGGGCACCGAAGAAGAGATACAAAGACCACCTAGTGCCTGCCAAATCGACCACCACCAGTGGTCTTCGCTTGCTGTGGACCGTGACACCTGGCGCTCCACCATTTACAAGGCAGCTGTCTCATTTGAGGACTCTCGCAGAGCTAGCCTTAAGGACAAGCGGCTCAGAAGAAAAAACCGAGATGCCGCAACTCAGAACCCTGGCCATACCTTCCCCTGCAGCCACTGCGGTCGAACCTGCCTGTCCCGGATTGGCCTCCGCTGCCACGAACAAGCCTGCAGACGTCGTGGGAAACTCCTATAAAAATCTTCGTTCGCGAAGTCAAGCCAAGAGACTGATGACATGAAACTTTTATGAAACACGAGTATTGACACGCAGTGTGCGGAGGATATAAATTTCATTACTGCCAGTTTTGTCAAAGCCTTTAGAGAGGCATATTCATAAACATCTATCTATATATTTAGAAAACCGAAATCTTATCCATTCATTGCAGTCAGGTTTCAGACCAAACCATTCCTGCCATACCGCGCTGATTAGGATGAAATACACCTGGTTAGCATCTATCAATGAATCCAAACTAACAGGTGTAGTCTTTTTAGACTTCCGTAAAGCTTTTGATTTAGTAAACTATGATTCCGTAAAGCTTTTGATTTAGTAAACTATGATATACTGATAAAGAAAATCTCATTATACACCAACAACGCTGCCACGTTCTTCAAATCCTACTTGGATGAGGGAAGACAAAAAGTCCTTCTTAATGGTACATATTCTAATCACCGCTTAGTCAAGCATGGCGTGCCCCAGGGCTCTGTTTTAGGTTCTCTTCTATTTTTTTTTTTGTTCATTAACGACCTTCCGCTCACAATTAGCAATCATAATGTTTTATGCGATATGTTCGCGGATGATGCTGCAATACACACGCCCGACGAGGATTTATCTATTATTGATACACGCCTACAAAACGCACTACAAGACATTGACAACTGGTGTAGTAACAATTCCATGATCCTAACCCTAGCGAAGACTGAATAATAGCACCAGCTCGGCTCTCTCTCACTCAGCTTGTCTCTTCAAGGAAAACACATCAGTCAAGTAACAGAACATCGTCTTCTCGGTGTTACTGTAGATAACCAGTTTAAATGGCAGTGTCATATTACTAACATATGCAACATAATATCAAAGAAACTTTACATTTTAGCCAACTTAAAATAGATCACTGATGTAGGAACACGTAAACTGTTCTTTAACGCACATATCGACTATGCTTCTACAGTGTGGGATGGAGCCAGCGAGGTCCAGTTAAAGAGACTGAACTCTTTTTATCGTAAAGCCGCAAAACTGATCCTACCTGACCCTAACTCAACTACCGATAATAAATTGAAAACCATGGAGATTCTTCCCCTGAAAAATCATTTAATGTACAATAAGGGAATAATTATGTTGAAAACATTGAATACCAAAATGCCTGATTATATTAAGTAACTATTTTCCTTTCCATAACCAACATACTCAAGATCAAGGCAATTCATTATTGTACCACGACATAGAATCGATCTCTACAAGACAAGGTTAGTGTTCTCAGGCCATAGCAACATCAACAACCCTTTCGTATTTTGGGGCCAGTATTCTCAATTACCTCACCTACCCATCGCCTAAAGCCTTGATATTAACCTCCGCGCGCACGTGTGCATGTATGTGTGTGTGTGTGTGTGTGTGTGTGTGTGTGTGCGCGCGCGCGCGCGTGTGTGTGTGTGTGTGTGTGTGTGTGTGTGCGTGTGCGTGTGCGTGTGTGCGTGTGTGTGTGTGTGTGTGTGTGTGTGTGTGTGTGTGTGTGTGTGTGTGTGTGGGTGCAGCGAGAGAGTGCGCGCGTGTTTGATTTCAGTGGAAGAAGGAATTTTAAAGAATATCTTTTTTTTTTTTTTTTTTGCCATTCACATTATTAGCAATCATATTTGGTGCACTCCATTTTGCCTTATCCATGTTTTTTGAACGACTTGTTATATTATGTGGACTTGTATGTTAGTAGCTTTGTACCTTTGTATGTTAGTGATTGTTGGCATCCTTCTGTCTCGGAAGACAATGGAGCATATGCGCTTGCTGGGTCAGTCCGTTTTTTTAAAATTTGCAGTGCCTGCTGTGACTAATCAGTCCAATGCGAGAGCGGCAGTGTCTGTTGCATTTGCTACAGGTAAAGCCTGTGACTGTTGCTGTGGGCACTGGCTCTTCTTTCTTTCGTCTGCGCTGCCGCTTCTCCTCCCACTGGTTTTCTCTCCTTTCCTTGCTCAGCTTTATGCTGGTCTTCACTGCGAGCCGCCAGCTGGCACGATCTGCTGTGGTGGCTTCTAAGTCTGCGGGATTCAGGCTTCCATCTTTCAGATCACGCTTGCAGACATCTTTGTATCTAAGCGCTGGTCTGCCTGTTGGTCTGGTGCCGGAGGCGAGCTCACCATACAAGATGTCTTTAGGAATCCTACCATCCTGCATGCGGCAGACATGACCGAGCCAGCGTAGGCGTCTTTGTGAAAGGAGTGCGTACATGCTAGGAATGTTTGACTGGGCCAGCACTTCAGTGTTTGGAACACGGTCCTTCCAAGTGATTCCCAAGATTCTCCTCAGACTGCGCAGATGGAAAGAGTTGAGTCTGCGCTCTTGACAGGTGTACAAACTCCACGTCTTGCTGCTGTAGAGAAGAATGCTGAGCACACAGGTCTGGTACACTTTCATCCTAGTGTTGATGGTAAGCAAGCTGTTGTTCCACACACTCTTGGTCAGGCGAGACATCGCTGTTGATGCCTTGACGATTTTGGAGTCCAGTTCGTTGTCCAAAGAGAGGTTATTGGAGATAGTTGAGCCAAGGTATGTAAAGTTCTCCACTACCTCGAGGGTGTGCTCGCCTATAGAGATGCAAGGGGTGCTGCTGACATCCTGGCCCATGATGTTTGTCTTCGTCAGGCTGATGGTCAGCCCAAACTCATCAGTGGCGCGAGCAAAGCTGCTGACGAGACGCTGTAGTGCTTCCTCAGTATGGGCGGTCAGGGCAGCATCATCAGCAAACAGCATCTCTCTGATCAGGACCCTGCGCACCTTGGTCTTTGCGCGCAGACGTGAAAGGTTGAAGAGGCTACCTTTACTCCTAGTGTGGATGAAGACGCCATCTTCTGACTGACTGAAGACATGGCGCATCAGCAGGGAGAAGAAAATGCCGAAAAGTGTAGGGGCGAGTACGCAGCCTTGCTTCACGCCGCTTCGGATCGGGAAGGGTTCTGAGGATGAGCCATCATACTGTACGGTACCTTTCATTTCGTCATGAAAGGATGTGACCACCTTCAGAAGCTTGGGGGGGACATCCGATCCTGTGTAATAGGGTGAAGAGACCTCTTCTGCTGACCAAGTCGAAGGCCTTGGTCAGGTCAATGAAGGCGATGTAAAGTGGCTGTCTCTGCTCCCGGCACTTCTCCTGCAGCTGTCTCAATGAGAAAATCATGTCGACTGTTGATCTTTGAGGTCTGAAGCCGCACTGCGCCTCTGGGTAAACGCGTTCAGCCAACACTTGGAGTCTGTTCAGCACCACGCGAGCGAAGACCTTTCCCACAGTGCTCAGCAAGGAGATGCCTCGATAGTATTTACAGTCACTGCGGTCTCCTTTTTTCTTGTAGAGCGTAATGATTTTGGCATCCCGCATGTCCTAAGGGACTGTTCCCTCTTCCCAGCACTGAAGTAAAAGCTCATGGAGGTGGTCAAGGAGGACACTCTTTTTACCAGCCTTGAGAACCTCTGGGGGAATACTGTCATTGCCTGGAGCTTTACCACATGCTAAGGAGTCAATGGCCTTGCTGAGTTCGTCTACGGTTGGCAGAGTGTCAAGTTCTTCCATCACAGACAGAGGGGTAGTGCTCTCCACTGCAGTGTCAGTGACGTTGTTCTCCCTCGAATACAGCTGCTGGTAGTGCTCGGCCCATCTCTCCATCTGCTTGCCGCGGTCCATAATGATGTCTCCAGTAGTGCACCTCAGGGGGGTGACCTTAATGGTGCTTGGGCCAAATGCTTTCTTCATGCCCTCATACATGGCGCGGATATTCCCAGAGTCGGCGGAGAGCTGGATGCTTTGGCAGATTCAGCCAATAGTCGTTGGCGCATTTCCTGGCGATCCGCTGAGCATTACTTCTGGCCTTTCGGAGTGCAGCTAGTGCCTTCTCTGAAGGTTCGCACTTGTAGTCCAGCAGTGCTGCACGCTTGGAGATAATGGCTGGTTCAAGTTCGGTTATTCCTGCTTCGAACCAGTCTGGGTTTTTCTTTTCCCTCTTGCCAAAGGTTGCCATGGCTGAATTGTAGATGGCGTCACAAATGTGGCTCCACCTCTCTTCAGCGTTGTTACCTGGACAGTCCTTGAGGGCCTCTTCCATGGCATTAGCAAAGCGTGTGCAAACTTCTGGTACAGATGTCAGGGTTGTGTTAATATGTGGCCGTCCTTTCTGCTTGGAGTTGTGGATCCGCTTGGGGTGGAGGCGTACCTTGCTCCCAACTAGTGAGTGGTCAGTGTCACAGTCGGCGCTGTGATAGCTGCGGGTAGTAAGAACGCAGTTCAGCAGCGGTCTTCTGGTAATGATGAGATCCAACTGGTGCCAGTGACGTAATCTGGGGTGTCGCCCGGACACTCGGTGGCAGAGTTTGGTTGAGAAGAACGTATTTGAGATACACAGGTCGTGGTACGAACAAACTTCTAGCAGTCTCTGTCCATTTTCGTTGAGTTTGCCGATGCGAAAACGACCAATGCAACGAGGTCAGGAGTTGTGGTCAGCTCCAATCCGGGCATTGAAATCGCCGAGTAGGAATAGGTGTTCTGTGCTAGGGATCTCTCTGATGGTGGTCTCAAGCTCTTCGTAGAATTCATCCTTTATCTCAGTTGAGGAGCAGAGTGTAGGCGCGTAGGCGCTCAGGATGTTGACTGGACCTGAAGAGGTAGAGTGGCGGAGCGAGAGGATTCTGGGTGTGCCTCCGGAGGGCGGCTCAATTCAGGACAGCATGGAGTTGTACACTGCAAATCCAGCACCGTGTATTCGAGGCTCCCCAGGTTCATTTCCCTGCCAGAAGAACGTGTAATCCTGTTCCCTGAGGCTGCCACTAGAAAGGAGTCTAGTCTCCTGAAGGGCGGCGATGTCAATGTTCAGTCGTTTCAGCTCACGGTTGATGATAGCTGTCTTCCTGACGTCGTCGACTTGTTTTAAGCCGTCAGAGAAGCCAGGACAAATGGTCCTGACAATTCACATTGACAGCCGCAAGGCTGACTGTTTTTTTTTTTTTTTTCTTTTTTCTTATTGTTTTGTCTGGTGCAGGGTATACAGTCTGCTCTTCGGTCGTGTCCCTAAGCTCCAAGCACCCGTTGGAGCAGACAGACTGTGGCGGGTCAGCACCTTACTGAGTGGGGGCTGCCCAGTTTGAGGCGGGCGATGTGCTGACCAGTGGGACGCGATGATCCCTCCCACCGTCGGAGACAACCCGTAGCGCCCGAGCTTACGCCAATCCGCTCTGGGCTTATAACTCGTAACTGCTGTCTCCCGTGTTGTGTTGTCGCTGGAGCAGCGCTTCTGGAGTGACCTCTCCAGGGCGCAAGCCTGGGAGAAGTGTATGGAGATCCTGGGATGCCCAGTCGTCAAGATCCCCCTCTCGGCCTTGCTGATGTAGTCCAAAGGAATGCAAAGCAGTACGTTTGGCACCAGTTTGGCTGCGGGAGCTGCCGGAACAGCGCGTGAATACAGGCAGCTGTCCGCCTTCGGGGCTCCACTCCTGATTTGAAGGGTTTACTCCCCCACATTTGGCCGTTGGATCAAGCTTGATCTCCTCCGTCCTTTAGCCGTTGGCTGTCAGAGACAGCTCATCCGCCTAGTGGTGCAGTGTGAACACCACCCCCTCACGTGGTTTAGCCCACCAGCTGAGGTGGTTTTCGGGGTGTGGCGCTTGGAGCCAGCAAGTGAGAGATTAAGGAGATGGATGAGGACCAGTGATGCCCGTCCGTCCTATGTAGGACGCAGCTGTCGAACAGCAAAGGTACTACCTCTATCCAGAGCCCCCTACACCCCGTATGTTAGTAGCCTTGTACCTTTAGCAGAGTTGTACCTTTGTACATTAGGAACTGCAAGCGTAAAATATGGCACATGTGCTAACTGCTTCTTCCGTTCAGAAATAAAGTTTCATTTCATTTCACGTCATTATCTTAATACTTTCACTGCGACCCTATATTACTCATTGTGTGCGTGCATGCGCGTGTTTGTGTGTGTGTATGCGTGTGTGTGTGTGTGCACGTTTTATTGTTGTTGTTGTTGTTGATTTTTGTTTTTTTAATATCATTTATCACTATTATTTTTTTCAATATAATATTTTTACACTTTGTGCATTATTTATAGATAAGATTAGCAACGGCAAGTTCTAAAAATGGTTGTGCCAGCCAAAACTTTCACCGTTGTAAAATAAAGAATCATCGTCATTGTCATTCTCAATCTCTCTCTCTCTCTCTCTCTCTCTCTCTCTCTCTCTCTCTCTCTCTCTCTCTCTCTCTCTCTCTCTCTCTCTCTCTCTCTCTCTCTGTCTCTGTCTCTCTCTGTCTCTCTCTCTCTCTCTCTCTCTCTCTCTCTCTCTCTCTCTCTCTCTCTCTCTCTCTCTCTCTCTCTCTCTCTCTCTCTCTCCCTCTCTCGTCAACACAAGTTCACAGCGTCAACACGCATTCACATCGCTCTCTGATTCACAGTGGACTTATGTGTGTGTTGTGTGTGTGCTAAACGTAATTTTTGACAAGCTGTTTTGTAGCTGTGACCTCTTCAAGACGGTGAAAATTTTTGACGGTGGACTGTGTATTTTGTGAGTTATGACTATAATGACTTTTTGCAGTTTTGCATATGGGCCCGGTTTCTTCATAAGTGTTTGCATGGTGAAACCAGGCTTGAGCTCGCTGTTTTTGACAGTAACGAGGCGATTTGATAGATGCCAGAAAAGGCACTAACCTACATCATGGAAGAAGTCTGTCACAGCGACTAGTTTTGACAAGCAATGCTCGGAGAGCGATCGTACTCAGGTGGTAAATTCTGCTGAGGGCCGGAGACCAGGACCTGACCATCCCACTCAGATTTCAGACGGTAGCATGCGCCAACCCTCACAGACTTTTCCTGTCCGCCGGTGGGAGGCAGCCCACAATACTCTCACCTCCCAAAGGCAGTAACAATACCAGTGACATTGGTCTCTCAGCCTCGGGCGGACGTCAAGCTACTACGGCTGTCGGCATCCAGTCTTACGATGAACAGAGTTGGCGCCGCCTGTCATGAACTCACAGGTGCCAAACAGGGCGGGGCGGGTGCTGCTTTTGCCTCCAACTTCCCTTTCTCCCAGCCGCTCCTTTACCACCGTGCGGAAGCGGGGCCGGACCACTTTGTTTCGTGTTTTCCCGGCAACTACGTACGCCCCTCTGCCGGCTTCTGGCCGCAGGTCACGCCACACGGACTACCTGTGTCAGCGTTACCTGCATTCCACCCGGCTTTTTCACCGTACCCTGTATCTTATCCCCAGTGGCCGCTCCCGAACCACACAGGCGGCTTGCGGCCCCAGGTCATCATGTGATGGGATTATGCCATGGGCAGCTGGGTATTGAATGTTTGTTTTAGTGCTTAAGTTTAAACTGTACCCTGTCTTGTTGGTGTAGCCTGTCTTAGGATTTTCTTTTCACAATCTTGTCATAAACTTGCATTGATAGTCACATGTGAACTAGTTTAACAGGACACAAAGAGTGTGAGGCTTGTTGTTATCTACTTGGATTCTACTGCCCTATCTAGTTGATCGGTGCTGATTTTTGTTACAATAGACAGATGTCTGGACTAACATTACTGTGCCGCGCATTTTGGCGACGTTGATCTCATTTTGCTTCCGACGCAGACGTCGTCTTTGATAGGACTGTGTATTTGCAAATGAGCAGCTTTCTGATTGAGCCAGAAATTTGAGTTGCTAGACAAAGTGTGACATTAAGCGGCTATTTCGAGAAGCTGCGTGAAAAGGGACCCACGGATTTGTTTCATTGTTATATCCACTATGCCTGACGGTGAATCTGCACTTTGGAAAGTGAAACTAGTAAATTTTGGGTTTTATTAATGTGTGGACTGAATAAGTGAACAGAGCACTTCTTGTTGTTGGTATCACTTTTTGTGATTTGCCCAACGCAGATTAAGATTAGTAGTAAACCCAATGTACATGGCTGTTGGATGACAGGAGCACTCGATGACATATACAACATTTGGTGTTGTACACGTCATGTTCTGAGTATATTATGTCACATTCTTCCATCTCATGGAGATTTAAACTCTTACACTTCGATGGCGTGTTCACACGTATCACAACTGTAGGCCGAGCAAGGGTGAAAACCAGGCCTGGGATGATGACCATGTTGGGCAAAGCGCTTGGGGACTGTTTATACAGTTCACCTAAGTTTTTTACGGCGCCTGTCTGCTGAAATGATCATATTCATGGGGGAGATATCTTCATTCTCCGGATTAGAATAGAGAATGGAGATATCATTCCAAATATTGCTGATTTAAGGTTGTATACTATACCTACATTTTTTAATTGAAAACTGCCGCTTATAGGGTTTTTTGAGAGCCTTATTGAGTCTGGAGGCTATTGCCACCCTGAAAGACCCATGGTCCCCGGGCATATTTGTAAGTTACAGCCGTTTTTCTGAGGTACCCCACGGAAAAAAACACGCAAAATAGCCGATTTCAGAACACAATAAAAATTTATCGAATAGTGTGTTAAAATGATAAAGAAACATTTCGGTCACTTCATAAAGTATGTTAGTATTTTCTCGTAAAAAAAAGTGTGTTCTGATAATTGGAATTCTAAGTGAAATCTAAAAAAATGTATGTTGTAAATTCGCAAATTGCCAGGATGTTATCAATAACATTACAAGTGTTTGCAATGTTGGGCAATTGCTCAGGCCCTTTTTATTCGATAAAGTCGTACTTTATGTTATAACTATCACATTGATTATGAAGAAAATATGGGGTCCCGCACAAAATTGGGCACTTTGGGTCGTTTTCGAGTGCGTATTCAATAAGGGATACAAGCGATGTCTGACTTCCGGCAGATCATATCTCCTCCGTAGCCGGTAAGGGAAAACGACTATGCCAAACTTACAAGGGAAAACCTAAGCCCAAACTGTTGCAAACTACGCCCAAACTGCTAGTCCTCGATTACTATTTGTGACAGTAAACTGGAACAAAAAAGAACGGCAGATACGGGATGAAAACGTTTATATATAAGTAATTAAATGCACGAGCTGTTTCTTAGTAATTTAGTTAGTGCAGTGGTAAGGTACTTTTCGTTGCCACGCAGTGACCAGGGTTCGAGTCCCGTAGATGGCGATATTTTTTTTTTCCTGCTCACATTTGAAACCCATACAGTTTCTACTTCGCTAAGCAAAAAAAAAAAAAAATTAACGCATTTTTTTTTTTTTTTTTTTTTTTTTTTTAAATATGCGATTATCATCACTGTGGTAATGTGAATGTTAAACCATAAACCAAACAACCGGATTCAGTTTTGGATAAAAATGCACACTGGTTACCTCGGTACATTTGTTCATTCATTTTTTTCAGCCAGGCATTGTGTGAGAATGTTTACATTCATTCAATCATTCACAGCTTCACTGATGAAAAAGCACACCAAAGAGTGTTGTCACAGACAGTTTTTTTTATAATTTTTACTGGCATCATCTACAAATATTAATTGATGTGAATTTGTTTTAATATACCTGCTGCAAGAAATGCTACATGCTCCTTTGGTGTCTCCGTGAAAGCAGGTCGATGAACATCTCTGGTTGAAAGATGTTTGTAAACAGATTGGTAGTGGATGTACCTATCTCTCTAGCTGAATCTCAGTTTCCCAGCAGTTTTTGGTTACAAATTATAAGGAAACAAAAACACTACACTACCACCGAGCCACCCAGCTCCCCCTCAAAATACAGCTTTACTGCAGAACATATTTCAACTAAATGTAACATTATTCACATTTACATTGACAAAGTGCTGACTGTATACAAGCTATTTGGGAGAAAAGTGGAGCTGAGGTCATTTTTAGTTGTGTGCATGCCAATGGAGACCGACACCGGCAACCACTTGCTCATGAGGTATTTATTTGGGAGCCAACTGCACAGTATATAAAAGAAGGGGGATAGGAGAGAAGGAATGACAGACTTATCATTTAGAGCCTTCCACTACATATATTATTTTGCTCATATACTATATAGAGAGAGGGAGAGGGAGGGGGAGAGAGAGAGAGACCATGTACCATCACTGTAGTCCTGATATAATTCAACATTGCACATCCCACAACATAATAACAGTGAAATGCAGTACCAAACTACATTACACAGATACTGTGCACAATGTTGGCATGAAAATCAAACAATACTGTTACCAGTACCACACTGTGTCCAATTGCAGCACAACAAAGTGAAATGCAGTCTCAAGCCCCATAACTTGCACTGCACAATGCTGATGTCAACACAAAATACCATAACAACTGAATAACAAGGGTACAATGCACTGTGTCACCTAGTCTGCATAATATAGGCATCCACACCAAACAATACCTGTACTGCTCTTGATACAAAATCGACCATATAACGCTGGCAAAGTGTCTACAACAGAGTCTGCACCATGCTGGCCCGTAATCCAAGCAATACCATTGCTGCTCTCCAAAAACTCAACATGGTGCAGGCTATCATGTCACAACTGATTGCTGCATAGCACCCTGTACACAATGTTGGCATCAGTTTACTTTATTTAATTTTGGACCCGCTGGGGCATGAAAAATATCACAAAAGAACTTACATGAATGTGCTCAGAAATGAAATATTATCCTTATTACTACACTGTACGCATGTTCCTTAGCAATCACAAATGGACACGGATCATAGTCAGATCATTCTGTTTGCAGGCGTGTGTCATGTACAGTACATCTGTAAAACTTGTGAAATGAACCATGTGGTTAGCAATTCTGATACGATAAGTAAAGCCACACAGCGTAAAGTCAAAGATTGACAGTGGAAGAAAAAATAAAACAAACACAAAGTACAGTACATATCATATGCCTATGATCAGTTATCAAACAACCACTTAAATCTGCTGTGACAGCTGGAGGGTAATGCAAAAACTGCATGGTCAACTCACTCTTGAGAAGTATTGCGTTTTTCATTGAGCAAGTCCACATTTGCACAACATTTTAAGCTGAGGGTTTAATGACATAAATATACATCCCCACGTTTCTATATTTCCGCACATCCCCTCTTCAGAAAGGACCCGTGGGTTTTATACTCTGAGGCCACTGACCATTTTCAGAATGAGCCCTGTATATCATTTGGAATAATGCAAAGCGGAGCAGTGATAAGTTTTCTCCTTGTCTCACACCGATGCTGCACAAAATCTATCTGTACCACTGTTTCCTACCCCATAAGTGTCAGCTGTGGAGTACATATTTTGAATGACTGATGTATGCCAGCATTTAGGAACTTGTCACAATAAAGACCTGTTCATATGATGAAATGTCTTCGAAAAATGAACACATTGTCAGTAAAGGGGTTTTCTTTGGATAATCAAAAACTAATACATATTAAGCTGCATTTCCAAATCGCGACATGACAGGAGAGTGACAAAAAGTAACTTTTCTGAGGGGGTCATCCAAATAAATATGCATAGGAAGGTCTTACCATCAGGTATCTCTTTACCAAGTTTAGGGTTACAGTTAGGAATACTTGAGAAAAAAAATCTTTGGGCAATATATGGATATCTTGTACCTATTTCCCGATTTCTTGTGATCCTTGACCTTTCTGACCTTTCATGCATACGAAATTAGTATGCATGAAAAGTTCTTACCACCTTGTACCAAGTCTGGGTTTGAAGTTGTGTATACTTGAGAAAACATCTGTTTGGTCAAAATACAGATATTTTTCACCTTTTTACTGCACTACAAATTACAACATGGGTGTCAATTCGCTTTGTCACATTGTTATATGAAAACACACAAAGCACACCCCCATCACTGTACAATAGCCCCTGAACTGCTCGACTGCACGTTACAATTTTGTCGCCCCGCTGCTTCTATGTCAGGCTTATGGAAACACTCCCTCTTTATTTCTATTTTCTCGAGTTTTGTCATTGTCACTTTGTTGTCACTGCCCCACTGTTGTTGTGTCTGCAGTTGAATAGCCAGGCCTAAAGCCTGCTTGCCCTTCTCCTAATATATGGCTATGCATCAGCTCAGGCAGTAAGGCACAGGCTTTTGCTGCATTGCGAATGATGTGACTGTCCAAAACCTTGACACTGTGGCCAGCCTGGTGGATGGACATCAAAATAACAGGACGTCTGCCCTCCTACACAGGACAATCAGTTCACTTCCTTTGCCTTCTCGTCGGTTGGCCATTGCGGAGAGATGTACCCGCTGAACTTTTCTTCCCTCATTTTTCGCAACCTGCAAAAGATAATTTTGTATCAAAAAAATTTCTGACATGCACATATTGCGTGCATATATGTTTGCAAGTATTTATACAAAGTACATACATGCATAATATGACATTAGTCAGAACATGAACAAGAAAGGCAATGTCCTTATGGTTCACGTGTATGACCAATCCACATAATATGTCTGTCCTTTTTTACCTTGGCTTGACTTCTCCAACAGGTCTCTGAAAATGTCTAAACATAAGTATAGGGCTGGATTTTGTACCAGCGAAACCCGAGTATTTTTCAAAATCCCTTCATTTTTCACACATTTGTCAACCCTCTGTGACCCTTGACCTCTGTGAGGGGCTGATTACATTAGTAGCACAGAAAAGTGTTATCATCATGCCAAATTTTATTGAAAAGTTTGCAAAAACATTGATAAAAACTACAACTCTACCCGAAACTAACTTTTGTCACCCTTATCATGTGGTATCTCCATAGCAAGTTTGAGTTTGAAGTTGAAAATACTACTTGAGATGACCTTTGAAAAGTCACAGAAATTGGTATGTTTAGAATTATTTTACCACAAAGTACCCTTGTGCCAAGTTTGAAGTCTGAGGCTTGCATAGTCTTCGAGGAAATGCCAATGTTAAAGTTGCCCACAGGTAACAGACAGTTGACGGACGACCCATTACAAACACTTACTTTTGCTATCACACTTGCGCCAAAAATTAGACGCCATTGAGCTTGAAATGACCACAAAGGGTGTATACATATATCTAGAATCAGCATCAATATTCAAAGTGTAACTTGCAGAAATTGTTTCAAACAGGACACAACGCATTGCTGTTTAGCAACTGCACACACTGGACCAAATGGGTAGTATTCAGATTTTTCTAGTCCTTTTGTATGCACTAAGTGTTTATTAAAGAAAACGACAGTATTTGGAGACTTGCCCAACCCTATAGTTTTCAAATCAAATGCAATATGGTGCCACTTGTTGACAGCAAGTGATTTTAGCATTCGGTGTTGTTGAGAATGCTGGTACTACTACTACACCATCTTCAAAATGAAAGAAAGCATTACAGTGTGATGTGTTTATCCCAACCAGTTGTGTTTTGTTATGAATCTGATTCTATTCACAAATCAATCGGTATGCTTTACCTCGAGTCCAGGACAATAAGTGTCGCATTCTCTCACTTTAGTTGATCCGCTGGAACTGGAATTGCCTGCTTTTAGCTGTGGCCTTCTCCTGTGAGCAAACATGACCTGACTAGCTCTTGCCTCTTCTTGGTGTAGGCGTCATACTTCTGTGCTTGTTTGCAAGTATACCCTCTGGGCGTGACTCTGCAGTGAGACGTCAACAGCAGCACTGACCTGAAATGAAATACATGTGTATCGTGTTATTCGGCAGCATGGCAATTTCACTTCTGATCTTATTTCAGGGTGGGTCGGTTCCAAACTCCACAAACAGGGACTTTGTTATAGCATTATAAACAATTCGGGGCCGGTGGGGGGAGTCCCCCCCCCCCCTCCCCACCCACCCACCCAATTCATCCCTACATTTAGTTTACACATTACTACCTTCAAACTAATGTGAAATAAACTGTGAACACCACAAACAAGAATGGTGAAGCCTGGATCGCTCGTGTGCATTTAAAACTGATCATTTTCTTAATCTGAACTGTGTGACCTTTCCAAAAGGTGACTGAAATTTTAGTGCCATGAGGTTAAGCATATGTAAAGTGCTGGCTTATGTACAGTTGTGAATAGTATTGGAGAAAAAAATATCTTTTGTCAAAATATGGCTATTTTTTTTAACCTATTTCTTGATTTCTCATGACCCTTGGCCTGAACTCAAACTGGTAGTCTAAGAGTAAGAAAGGTCTTGCCACAAAGTATCCTTCGGCTACGTTTGAAGACTGTGGATTGAATAGTCTCTGAGAAAATGCCAACATTAAAGTTTACCATGGGCGACCAATGGCCCAGAACATAGCCTTACACTTGCTTCGCACATGAGCCAATGAAAGAAGGCATTACAGTATGATGTGTTCATTCACACCATAGTTGTGTTGTGTTCTGCACCTGATTCTCATCACAGATCTACTGGTATGATTTACCTTGAGTCCAGGAGAATAAGTGTCACATTCCCTCACTTCACTTGAGCTGTGATTGTGACCTTGGTCAGTTGGTGTAGACGTCATACTTCTGCACTTGTTTGCAAGTATGTACTCTGGGTGAAAGTACTGAGACTCCACAGCGAGAGGTCAACAGCAGTATTAGCCTGAAATGAAATACATGATTATTACTGTGTTGTTCGGCAGCATGACAATTTCACTTTGCGTGAACTAAATGCAGGGGCAGATTATTACTTTCAAAATAAATGCGACAAAAACTGTGTAAACCACAAAGAACAAACAACAATGGCAAAGTCACGTCTGTACGCCTCATGCGCATAACGGATTCACAACCTGTGTGACCTTTCCAAACGGTAGCTGAAATAAGTGTCACAAGTGTCAAGAGTCTCAACATACAGGCTTGCTTTTGTACTAGTGAAATTTGTATTTTTCACACATTCTACGGTCATCCAAAATGGTAGTCAACAAATATTAGGGTTTCAGTCAAAGTAGCGTTTTACTAGGTAACCCTTTTAATCCTGATACACCCACTGCTTGAAATAAATGTAACTATGATAGTTCAAGGGTGGTGCCAGAATCGATTGGCGTCTCATCCGCCAAGCTATTCTGGCACCATCCTTGAACTAAAAAAATGCTGGACCTATCTCCTAATCTGTAATAACTAATAAATTATAGCCTTCATAAGACAGAGAATGGATGAGAAAACTAAGTACTGAAAGCAGTTACCGAGTTAGTAATGCAAAATTCTCCCTTAGCAGGACTTTATACTACACACAGTACGTTTTCCTAAATAATAAGCACTGGCACTGGTTTAATATCACTACAATGTGGACTACATTCCTTCCACCGTATTAGTAAAGGCTCTCTGAGAATGTATGGAAATGTTCTACTTCTAGGTGGTGACTGACATACATGGAATGCATGCCCCTGTCAACCCACAATAAAATGTAGTCTTTTTCATTGCATGTAGGCTGTAAATTTCCATGCATAAAAGGACAGTTAGCTATTGGGGTTTTACGCCGTGCAGGTGACATCTCACGGCGGTGCATAAAACTTTCTTTTTTTTAATAGTTGGAAAACCAGTCACTTACGTACGACATTTTTCTTTCACTACTAGTAACTCGTGTTCTAGTCACTTAGCAAACACCACCAACCTCTTTTTCTACTTTACTTTACCTTCCTGATGTTTAAAGAGATTTTGTTGTTTTCCTGGCTCCCGTTCGGTTGGCCCGTTCATTTTTTTTTTTCTTCTTCTGAGAAATGGTTATGCGTTACTATACTACTGACGCTCGATGACTTGTCGCAACTTATGCAAAAATATCTTATTTCTGAGGAAACACAACATTTTATGCATAGAAACAGTCAGCGTACACATCTATTTCAGACAGTATATATCTTTTGTCAATTATCGATAAATTGAGCTTGTTTGCAATACGACTTGCCGTACGGCGGTTTTTTTCGGTGACCTCTAGTCTCAGGTCTCGGCAGACGCAAGATAGCGGTATCTAAATGCGCAGAAAAGATGCGCGAAACAGGTGTGTCCTACAACCTTAAACGGGAGGCGAGGATCACAAGTCGTCAATTAGGCCAGTTTTTTTTTTTTTATCTTAATCTGCCGTGGTTTGTTAAGAATATCAACCCTGCTTTTGTTAGCTAATTAATTGATTTCTTTGAGGGCATAGTCGAAATTCCAACCAGACATAGAGAAATATCTGACATACTCGTTTAGACTAATCAAAAGAGTGTCATCATCACTGCAAATCATCCGAAGACGTGTACCAACTTCTGAAATCCACCCTTTAAAAACTACCGGTGAGTGGCAGCTCGTTGATGGTAAGTAGGAGTGGCAGTGCTTAGAAAACACGTCTGTAATGATCCGTCCATCCTGCAGTTCTAGATTGGCATCTAGATACCGTGCAGTAATCCAATGCGCAACTGTCTATATGATATGTGGAGTCTGAAGAATCTGAAGGTGTGCTTGAAACTCTTTTGCGTGGTCTTTACTGAGAAGAATTGAGAATCAATCATCTCGGAACCTGCTCCAATCAAGTTGACGTAGTCGAGGGTGACCCTGCTCATCAGCGAGAGAAGAAAGGAGAGGTACTGGCGATGAAGATACTAATGCTACATCAAGCTCACCCATAAACACATTTGCATAGTCACATGCATGGCACGGTCCAATCGCTGTGCCTTTGTTAGGCTTGACAACGCAACTACCACTAACTCACAACGCTGCTTGTCGTTTTGCTGACAGATCCGGTGTAACTGTTATTACTTATTTAGTCGATGACGATATTAACGTCTTCGAAGAACTTAATGACCCAGAACATAGTATTACTGACATTCTACCTCATGATCCCACATCTAATGTTATTTTTTCTGTGAAAGCATTATGTGAGGTATGGAAAGGAAAGGTTAGTTAGTTAGTTATTTGGGTTTAACGCCGAGCAGGCGACTAAGGCCATCTCACGGCGGGGAAAGGAAAGGGAAAGTTTACTCAGGATATAGTAATAATAATAATAAAATTAATAATTACGATATTTATAATGCGCTTATCTTATAATAATTATAACTCTAAGCGCGCACTCACAACTCGCGCACGCATGCGCACGCTTTAGACAACGACTCACGTACCACAAATAATGAAATACATAACGACAGTCTGCTTAGGGTGGAAAGTGTGGTGGTATAGTGCTAAAACTGTTGAAAGAGGTGAGTTTTGAGGGCGGACTGGAAGGAGGAGAGAGAGGGTTTCTGACGGAGAGATAGTGGGAGAGTGTTCCAGGTGGATGGACCGTATACTGAGAAGGAGCGGGGCCGAAAGTGCTGAGTTTGGTGCTGGGATGTGGAGGCGGAGAGGGTCGGAGGCGGAGCGGAGGGAGCAGGGAGGAGTGTAGGGGTGAAGTAAGTCTGAGAGATAGGCGGGAGCGCAATTGTTCAGGGATTTGTAGCAGTGAGACAGAATCTTGTATTGGATGCGTTGGGGGATGGGAAGCCAGTGAAGGAGATAGAGCAGGGGAGTGATGTGGTCGGATTTTTTCTTTCTGTGGATAAGGCGGGCAGCATTGTTCTTGACGCGCTGGAGAGTGAAAGTGGTGGAATGAGGTAGGCCGGAAAGGAGAGAGAGAGTTGCAGTAGTCGATGCGAGATAGGATGATAGAGACAGCAAGTTTGGTGCCAGCTTCGATAGTGAGGTATTTTCTGATCTGACTGATGCGGCGGAGGTGGCAGTAGCATGCCTGGGCCGTGGCGGAGACGAAGCTGGTCATGGAAAGAGAGGAATCGAGGATAACGCCAAGGTTTTTGGCCGAGTCAGAGAGGGAGATGGGGGTGCTGTCGAATTGAAGGTGGAGGGAGAGAGGGAGCTGGGAAAGTTTCTGGCGAGTGCCTACCAGCATGGCTTCCGTTTTGTCGTCATTCAGTTTAATCTTGTTTGCTGTCATCCAGTTTTTCACGTCTTCGTAGCAGTCAGCCGTGCGAGTCAGTAGTGACTGTGTGTTGTCGAGTTTATCTTTGTCTAGTAGTTGTGAGTCGTCAGCGTAGGTGGTGTATGTGGTGAGACTGGATGGTGTTGGAAGGGGAGAGGTGTAGAGTGTGAAAAGGACCGGGCCCAGGACGGACACCTGTGGAACTCCGCAAGAGAGCGTGACTGGGTTGGAGGAGACGCCGTCGATGGTGACGGACTGCTGTCTGTCGGAGAGGTAGGAGAGAAACCAGGAGTGAGCAGAGTCAGTGATGTCAAAGGAGTGGTGAAGGCGGTGGAGGAGGATAGAGTGGTCTATAGTGGCGAAGGCGGCAGAGAGGTCGAGTAGCGTAAGAAGGGAGATGTTGCCCGAGTCGGTGGAGAGAAGCATGTCGTTTAAGATATGTAGAAGGGCTGTTTCAGTGCTGTGATGTTTGCGATAGGCAGACTGGAAGGGACTGAGGAGGTTGTTGTCGGCGAGGTGGAGCTGGTTGAGAACGACCTTCTCAAGAAGCTTGGACAGTAAAGAGAGATTGGAGACTGGCGATAGTTTTTGAGTTCGTTTGGGTCGAGGTTGTGTTTTTTTAGGAGAGGACGGACGATGGCGGACTTGAAGATATCAGGGACGGAGATGTTCTCTAGAGATGTGTTGATTATGTCGGTAATGAATGGCCGAAGTTTTGGAAGGCCGTCCCGGTAGAGAGAAGCTGGGTGAGGTTCTAGTTCGCAGGTTTTGAGAGGCATGGACTTTATGGTCTTGAGGACTTCGTCCTGAGAGACGGGCCGGAAGGACGAGAGGGTGTGCCGGAAAAGGGGGTGTCGGGAGGGCAAGGCAGAGAAGGCAGAGTGTCGAGTGTGTTGCGCAGAGTTTGGATTTTGTCGGGGGAAAAAATATAGCTGAGTATGCAGGATGCATAAACAACACCCGTCCTGGTAAACTTAAACCAGTTAAGTTAAAACACATAAACCTAAACCTTACCCAACCAGACTTCTTTTGTCTGGTAGTGGCACTCCTGTGCAGCCACTTTCTAACTTTGTTCATATTGCCATTAGACACTTGACTAAGTATCCCCCTTACCAGATTATCGTCACGAAAGAATTTATGCAGAAAATTCATCAAATAAAACAAGCATTTGCGCCTTTACCACCGTCCTCTTGTTTCGCTATACGTGACGTCATTGTTTTTTTAATCCTAATGTCAACAATATGGCATGGGCATACCCGCCGCGGAAAAAAAACAACTACAGCTACACCCCCCCCCCCCCCCCCCCCTGACGTGTCTAATGAATGCATTATTCAGGCACTTAACATCTTAACATTGTTCTGCACGAACATATTGTTGCGTACACGGATGGTGAAGGTAACACTACCTTTGTCAAGCCAAACAAAGTCACAGCAATGTGACCGTGCCATGCATGTGACTATGTACATGTGTTTATGGGTGAGCTTGATGAAGTATTAGTATCTTCATCGCCAGTACCTCTCCATTCTTCTCTCTCTGATGAGCAGGATCGCTCTCGACTACGTCATCTTGATTGGAGCAGTTTCCGAGATGATGGATTCGCAATTCGTCTCAGTTAAGACCACGCAAAAGAGTTTCAAGCACACCTTTAGACTCTTCATCATCCACATATTAGTTGGACAGTTGCGCATGGGATTACTGCAGAGTATCTAGATGTCAAGCTAGAACTGCGAGACGGACAGATCATTACAGACGTGTTTTCTAAGCACTGCCACTCATACTTACCTGCCTCTCTCCGTCTGGGAGGGCGGTAGGGGGAGGGAGCGAGGGCGGGAGGGGATGGGGTAGAAGGGATGGGGAGGAGCCAGACAGGCAGAGAGAGACGGAGGGAGAGGGGAGTGAGACAGGAAGGGAATGGGAGGGGGAGGGGAGGGAGTGAGGAAGGCACGCAGGGAGGCGGGCGGGCAGGGAGGCGGGGAGGCAGGCAGGCGGGGAGGCGGGCAGGCGGGGAGGCGGGCAGGCACAGGGAGACAGGCAGACAGGGATGAGGACAGGGGGCAGGGAGGGGACAGGGGGGGGGGCGGAGGGAGACAGGGAGGGATGCATGGAGGGAGGCTGGGAGACAGGGGGGGAGGGGGGAGACGGGGTGACGGACAGTGAGACAGACAAAGAAGGGAACAGGGAGACAGACAGAGAGGGGGACAGACAGAAAGAGACAATGAGACAGACAGAGAGGTAGACAGGGAAACAGACAGAAAGGGAGGCAGACAGATAGGGAGACGGACAGAGAGGGAGACAGACGGGCAGACAGACAGAGAGGGAGACAGACTGACAGACATACAAACGGATGGAATGAGACAGACGGACAGACAGACAGACAGACAGAGAGGGAGACAGACGGACAGACAGACAGACGGAGAGAGGGAGAAAGACAGGCAGACGGAGAGAGTGAGACAGACAGACGGAGAGAGGGAGACAGACATACAGACAGAAAGAGTGAAACAGACTGACGGACGGACAGACGGAGAGAGGTAGACAGACTAACAGACAGAGATTGAGAGACAAACAGACAGACGGAGAGAGGGAGACAAACAGACAGACAGACGGAGAGAGGGAGACAGACAGACAGACAGAGGGAGAGAGGGAGACAAACAGACAGACAGACAAACGGAGAGAAGGAGACAGACTGACAGACAGACGGGGAGAGAGAGGGAGACAGACAGACAGACAGACGGAGAGGGGGACAGACAGACAGACAGACAGACAGACAAACAGGGAGAGAGAGACGGACAGAGAGACAGACAGAGAGAGAGAGAGAGAGAGTTACGGAGAGAGCGAGAATATGTGTTTGAGAGTGAGCTAACGAGAAGAACAGTGAGCTTGTGTGTATCTGTATGCGTATGTTAGTGCGTGTGTGTATGTGTGTGTGTTTGAGAGAGAGGGAGAGAGAGGGAGGGAGAGAGTGAGAGAGAGAGAGAGAGAGAGAGAGAGAGAGAGAGAGAGAGAGAGAGAGAGAGAGAGAAAGAGAGAGAGAGAAAGAGTGAGAGAGAAAGAGAAATTTCTCAGTTTCTGACACACTGACCCTTGCGAAACTTTGTCTATTTTATTAATCCAGCGCATGTTTGTATACGATTTTTTAAGCCTTCAGTTTTCTTGAAAATGCAAGTGTACAAGTTTTAAGTATGACGTTAATATTGTTGATGACGTACGAGTATATTTATATACTAAAAGATACCTCGCTAACATTGCATGACCATGCTATTAAATACATGATTTTCGTATGTCATTAGCAGTGGCGTATTACAAACTTGTGCACATGCTGTTTACTGCAACCTAAAAGTTGGTGTTTTATGATAAATGTATGTGTGAGTGTGTGTGTGCGCGCGCGCGCGCGCGCGTGTGTGTGTGTGTGTGTGTGTGTGTGTGTGTGAGAGAGAGAGAGAGAGAGAGACAGAGAGAGAGAGAGAGAGAGAGAGAGAGAGAGAGAGAGAGAAATGAAATGAAATGAAATGAAATGAAATGAAACTTGAAATGAAATGAAACTTTATTTCTCAACGGATAAAGTAATTAGCACGTGTGCCATTTTTCATACTTGCCGTTGCTACTCTACAAACACAGGATAATAATTGTAATACTAATAGTACCAAATTACACAAAGAAAAATTAGAAAACATTAAACATGAAGAGACATTAAACAAAATTCATTCATTCATTCGGTCATACAAAAAACAAACGAAAAATAAAAAGTACACGCAACGCGCGCACACTGACACATACACGCTCGCGCGCACACACAGACACGCGCTAATGATAACTTGACCTATATACGAAGCAAATCATTTGGATCATAGTGAAAATTCACTTCAGACAGCAAAATTATTTGGATTATGATAGAAAGTTGAATTATGTAATTAGGCGATTATTATTAGTATGCACAAACCATACGGCAGCATGGCAGATGATGGGTAAAGGTACACACTCTCATCTGACAAAGTCTCAAACACGGATGCCGTTTTGTACCCATACCAGCGTACTTTCATTTTCAGCAAGTTGACTTTTTCTGGACCTGTTGACCTTGTGCTGTGTACAGTACCGCTTGGCTGCTCAATGGTCCTTTAGTCTTGTTTCCAGAATCTTTTACTGTCAAGCGTGGAGAGAGATTCTAAAATGGCTTTTATAAAACTGTAATATTGTGACCATGCTGCGAGCATCCGTAATACACGATTAACAGAAATCTGAAATAGGTCAACATTGCACGTCTTTCGACAAAAACAGTGGGTTAATGCTGAGGTTAAGTCTTTTGTTCAGCCCCGCACGTGTTTTTGACACTCAAGAACCCAGCTAGGGTTCTGATATACACTGCCACTACGTCGGTCAAACCGCTCACTGAGTTGGCGGAGTTGTAACTGCGTCTGCTCAGGGCCTGTATAGTCAGCATTAGACATTAGAGTCCAGTGAACACAGATCATCAGATTCAGTCACAAATCAACCTCTGTCAGCTATACGTAGGCCTACACAAGAACTTATTCTGTAGCAGGTGATTCTGACAAATGACTGGACGATACACTTCACAGCCACACTCCAATGTATCTATGGACTAGGGCTGCGGCAACAGTAGCAGTAATTGTGACTCTAGAATAGTCAGTCCGGCTGGTTGTATGTCAGTTTGTCAGTGCTAAAGTATTAGTTCCTGTGTACGTGTCGGTTAAGCTGCTAGGAGTTCCTTTGCGACTCCAGTGTTTCTCATGCTCCGTTCACGGTGTGCACTAGACTGGACTCTACAGCTGCAGCGGGCCTTATACAGGCGCTGGGAATTACTCCGCAAACTCAGTGAGCTCAGGGCCCTAGCTGGGTGCGGGACGGAACAAAAAGACTGAATCTCCGCTAAAAAAAAAAAAAAAAAAAAAACTTAAAGCCGGTCAAACACACGATATGTCGCCTGCTTTTCCTAGCTTTTAAATGATAGTAGTAGTTATTAGGGATTAACGTTGAGCAGACAACAAGGGTTATCTCACGGGAGGCAGCCATTCCTGGAGCTGTTGCATAGGTTTGAAAGTTCGAAGGCCGGAAGTTACTCACTTTAACTCCTTGCCTGCTATTGATGCTACCTTTCGGCGTAGTTTTGCGTCTTTTCCGTCGGATGGTATCGTCATTATCAGTCAAATGGAATTGTCTTCTTTCATTCTCGTAACACTTTTTTTTTTCATTGGCCTGGCTCTATTCGATTTTTGTTCGTTGCAGTTGGCCGTTCTCAAGGCAACGGGAGTCTCCTTGTCAAATGTTACCAGGTAACATGTTACTTTGTAACAAGTGATAGGTAGACTCCCTTATTAAATGTTACGATGACAACGTTACTCGCTGAGTAAAGCGTTTTCCTCCAAATAAATCTTTGCCAATCACACTTTTCGGTACACATATTCAGTCATCCACTAAACAAACACATGCCCATGAATACATAATTTTAGGGGGCTACACAAAAAGAACTCGTTTTAGGTGTTCATTGGTACCGCTGGTTTCATACAAAACAATGCTGAATAATTGGATAAGTTAGATAATATCAACGACAGGAAAATTCAACTAAAGCGTATTGCTACGTTCTGATCGTTTTCAAAACGGCGAAGAAACAAAACGCCGGAAAAATATAAATTGACGGCGTTAATCAACAAAATAACTATATGCACGCGTTGTGTTCTGCCTATATTACTAATTTTATACAAAAGAATGACTGAAAATGTGTTAAATGAAAAAAAAAAAGTACCTGAGAGAGAAATTCCAGGCGACTGCAGTTCGCTCGAGGTTGTTGACTGATTGTCGGAAGTATGGAGATTTACGTCCCCTGAATAACTACGTCACGCGTAACATTTGGGGTCCTTTCACGGGTATAGTTGACTTCACACGCATATTTATTTTACAGTTGAAGACAAATCGTTGAATTACGATCTAGGCTTTGCAAGTGGTTTTTATCGACTCTCGCGTCCGGTCAGGAGGATCAATGTCTGAGGTGAGAGTCTCGAGCTAAAGCTCGACTTTTACCTCCGACATTGACCCCCCTGACTTGACCACTGGCAAAGCCTAACTCGTAATACAACTAATGATATTGTCCCTAATGAATTCAGCAAGAAAGAGAAAACGAAGCAAGACCGGACACCATTACGCTCACATTGTCATGACGTAAATGACAAGTGCCTTTGTTTTCTTGGGCCACGTCTACTGTCGTGAACTGCGCATGTGTACTTACGTCTCAAACACGTGTGCAAACTTCTGACGGAAGAGTGCAGCACTGCATACTTGAGGTGAGAGTCTTCGCAACCACACCGAACCCCAGTAGGAAAACGCCTTCGGGCACACGACGGCCGCAGTGGGCATGCGCACAGCCGTGAGTGACCGTCGAAGGCCCAAGGACCTTTGCACACTGGGAAGGCAGAAATGACAACAACACTCACTCACTCCTGCTTTCGAGATTTAAAACAACAGCTAAAAGAAAAGATGACAGCGTAACCCATCACCTCCCGCGCTAAATGCGGGAAAAGGTCAGATCAGAGACATTTGGCTTGGACGTGACAGGGCTAGATGGACAACATCACTAGACGGCCATCATCTGGGGTTTCGCTTCGTTAACCCTTTGGGCGTCGGCTTTAGTCGTGATGTTTCCATTAGGAATAATCACTACTGAAAACACTACCGACACACGAAGGGTTAACACATTCAGTTCTAACACCCTGCAATACGTTTTGGATCGACCGTAATAGTTCAAGGGTGGTGTTCAAGTTATTATAGCACCACTTATGGACGATCATCTGCATTGGCGTCGGAACAGGGAGGGGGAAGTGGGAGGATGAATAGATGGATGTACGGACGGACGGACGGAAAAGAACTGATAGCTCCAGCTGAACAGTGACAAAACTGAGTCCCTCCGAATGACGTGCTCCTCTACATGCAGTGCTGATCTTCCTGAGTCAATGATGGTGGGCGAGAGTGCCATCTCCTTTTCTAGCTCGGCCCGTAACTTTGATGTCATTTTTGACAACAGGTTGACAATGAAGGAACATGTGAAGAAAGTTTGCCAGCTTTCCTTCATTGAACTCAGAAGGATCAGCACTGTTCGACATCTGCTGACTGTTGAAGTTACCAAAACACTTGTTGCCTCCCTTGTGCTGTCCTGATAGACTATTGCAATTCTCTTTTGTCCGGTGTTCCGCAAAATCTTCTTGACCAAATCCAGAGAGTCATGAACTGTGCTGCACGTCTGATTTTTCGTGTACCGAAACGTGAACACATTATGCCTCTACTAGCTAATTTGCACTGGCTGCCAGTTTCATACAGAATTCAGTATAAAGTCTGTGTTATTTGTTTCAACATCATCTCTGGTTCTGCCCCTCCTTACTTATATCTTGTCCAGCTGTATACACCGTCCCGCTCACTACGCTCTGCTTCAGACACTCGTATTTTTCGTATCCCTAGACGTAATAAGGTCACTCAAGGTCATCGTGCATTTTCGTATTTTGGTCCCATTACATGGAACGCACTCCCAGCTGATGTGCGTCACTCATCATCTCTTTCCATTTTCAAATCCAAGCGTAAGACACACCTTTTCTCTGTTGCATATACGTAAAGACCATTTTGTTTGCCGGCTCATCGTGTGTGTGTGTGTGTGTGTGTGTGTGTGTGTGTGTGTGTGTGTGTGTGTGTGTGTGTGTGGTGTGAGTTTTCTGCCCTTGAAAATCAATGTATTTTTTGGGTTGTGTGTGCTTGTTTTTGTATTCTGTTTCACTGTTTCATTACTGTGATTGTAAAGCACCTAGAGCACCTTGGTGATTAGGCGCTATACAAATTACCTTTATTATTATTATTATTATTATTATTATTATTATTATTATTATTATTATTATTGATGGAGCGTGGGACGGAAGGGTGGTTTTTTTGGCTGGCTGGCTAGATGTCTGGCTGGATGTATGAAAGTGAGTGAGTGGTAAATTTGAGTGACTGACAGTAATAAATTTGATTGAGTGAGTGATAACTTTGTTTAAGTGATTGAGTGATTGATTGGTTGAGTGAGTGAGTGAGTGAGTGAGTGAGTGAGTGAGTGAGTGAGTGAGTGAGTGAGTATTTGATTGATTATGTGATTGTTTGATTAATAATCAACATGGATGTTGGTGCAGGCGACAGGGACCGTGTCACCGCTAGAATATCCCCTTGTCAGCAAGACCTCTTTCGGTTGTCGTTTTAACATCGAAAACGTTGTCCCGTTTTGCCAGGTGGGTATGCCCACGTTGTGACGTGTGCGCTGTATCGACCCAGATGACGAGGCACGATAGGATCTGAACAAATAATTTTACCCCAACTGGATTCGAACCCACGACCTTTCGGACGAGAGGCCACACGCTCTACGAATAAACCGCCAACAGTAAACAATGGTCCCCGGGCACACGACGGCCGTACCTTTTCCTTTTGTTATCTGATGCAACCATTTGCCCCCGTCCCCCCCCCCTTCCCCCCCCCTTCCCCCTCCCCTCCCATCCCCCCCCCCCTCCCACACACACATACACGTACCACGCAAAATCCTGCACGGTACAACAAAAGTATTCTTTCAACATTGCAATCTTCAAACACGCCAATACATCATAAAAACAACATTTATTACGCAACAGATTTGTGTTTATCTGGTTTCTCCTGTCTTAAAATAGACACACTGAAAAATACCTGTTGAAAAGCGTATTGCTCGCGACACTAAGCGTCGCCTTTTTGGAAAGGCGTTGCGTTCGTATGCTGAAGTGTTTACTGTAGTATACTTTTGAGGACACAATACCCCATGTACACTGTCCAATGTTAAAACTGTACAACTGTACTCAGCGTATACTG
>BTPG01000003.1:6973591-7008345 GCA_036245525.1 Semisulcospira habei
CAAGAATGAGATCAAATCTGTTAAAACGAGTGTGAAGGAAAACATCGATAAAACTGCAGAGGCGCTGAGAAAGAGTCAAACAACGCTCAGTGAGAAAATCAGCAAACTTGTTTCCTCTAGAGACTCTCACACTGGGAAATTAGAGGAAATCTGCAAGCGACTAGATACGTTGACCCCATCACAAAAAAAGAGTGTGATAGTCAGTACGACAGAACATTCACCCACCAATCTTTCTTCGCAAAATAAATCCCTTCTCCGCCAGCATCCGGTACTACGCCTCAACCACATGGGTTCCACTCTAACAATAGCAGCGTAGGGCCAACTATTCCTGTTACTAACAGGTACCAAGCGTTAAACCCGGAGCAAAAACGTGACTCTCCTGGTTGTTCACCCATCCCCAAGAACAATGACGGAAGACCTGCTAGTCGACGCGACAATGAAAACCTGACACCGCTGGAGAGACTCCGCGCCATGAAAATTCGCCCTGAGGTCAACACTCTTCTCATCGGGGACTCAGTCACTAAATACATCGATGAGAAGAGAATGTCTACTCATGAGTCAATCATGCAAAACTTGTCGGTGTCTGATCTCAGGGTGGATCATTTGACGCAGTGGCTGAACACACAGCCCCACAACCCCAACATCCGTACCGTCACCGTTCACATCGGTATCAACAGCTGCTGGCATGGGCTTATTACTGAGCCAGCAGACCTGGTTGAAGCTGTGCCGCATGCTAGTAGTGTGTTTCCCCAAAGCCAGACTGCAGATGTCCACCCTCCTCCCAACTCGCGGCCGCTACCACCCTCTCCACAAACCTGCCTACGAGTCAAATAAAGCCCTGCAGGCAGTCTGCAAACAGGAAAAGATCACGCTCATCGACCACACGTCATCTTTCCTGTCCACTAGAGGCGCTCCAAAGCAGGCTATGTACTTTGACAAACTGCACCCTAGCGAGCATGGCGTGCATGCGCTGGAGTGCAATATGAACCGTTTCGTCAGATCGCACTTGTCCTCAGGTGAGGAATCTCAGGACGAGGCGTTACGATCACCGGGCCGTAAATCGTCGTCGTCGCTCCGAGTCACCGTCAGCAGGAGGAGGCGAAGAGAATCACCCTCGCCACTCAGCCGCGCGCGGTCACGCCATCAGGCCACCACCTAACACCCGTAACGACTCGCAATTTCCTCCACTGCAGCCGATCAGCTCTCCGACCATGTTGGCACCAAGAAACAGAGGGTGAGAGAAAAGCGGCTTAGCCGCCCCGGCCTCTCCTTTCGACAACATTCAAGCTCTGAGTGTCAGCATTGCACAAGCGATTGCGCAATTTTACTGTTAACAGTAACCGGTTTTGTCGAGCTCACAAAGGAGAAGTAGCCTCTGTCAGCCAGCCTGTTCAGTTAGCAGGAGGAATACATTATCATGAGTCCCTGCGGATGAAGGAGCTCGTGACAATGTATGTCTCTTGTTGGAAATGGATTATGGGACATAATTAGTTCGCGGACCGTCTTCAATCATTTCAACTTTTGTCACCGTCACCCGTCATTATGTGACCCTTTATCGCATTTTCGTCCAGCTTTATTTTACCTATTTTGGACGGACCTATTGACTCCTGATAGTGCGAGGGCGGCGCCCAATAGCGTGGTGCCTAAAGTGCCAGGCTATTCTTAAGCTGTCACGGTTTATATGTTTCCTTTAATGTGATATGGTCCGTAGATCATAACTACTGTTCTTGGGTATTTTAGCAATGAGTCAATCAACGTGGTGAAATACTATTCCTGATTTTGTGGTGGATAATATTCTTGATGTGGTAGTTGCTACACATGTAGCCAGTTTAAGCTTGTGCATTACGTTATTTTGTTTGCAGACAACGGACTGTACTCTTCCTTATTATGAAGTTTGTGTCTTATTATTATAGTTTTGTGGATTTCTGCATCATCTCAGTGACAATCCAACGCCGGATAACTGTGCCTGAGTGTGTTGCGCAATGCCTTTCTCTGACCAGCACTTTAGTGAAACCTGGACAGTTGTACTTTCACATTGATGCTTCATAATTAAGCCGCACGCTGTGTGGACCGCGATCGTGTGGACTGTGGGAGGGACTTGTACTAAGCTATAAAAGTACTATACGGACAGCCTCAGCAACCACACGCAATATTCTCCTTCTGCGCATAAAAGGTGTTTACTCTTATTTTGAAAACGTTTTCGCCGACTGAATACTGGTTCTACTTCTTCTGCTACTGCAACATCATAATTTTTGTTCTTCTTAAAATTATAGTTCTTCTTCAGTACTTATAAGCCTAATCATTGTTTGCTTTACTTACGCCTGTCACCCCTACCCGGGTATAGGCCGTCGACGAGAGACCTCCAGCAACTCCTGTCCTGTGCTTCTCCTTCGATTCTACTCCAGGTGGTTCCCAGTCTCTTGATGTCTGCTTGGAGGTCTCGACGCCAGGAGTTTCTCGGCCTACCTCTTTTCCTCTTTCCCTGGGGGTTCCATGACAATGCCTGCCTAGTGATACTGGAAGCTGGCTTTCTCAGACTGTGACCGATCCATCCCCATCTTCTTCGCCCAATTTCATTCTCTGCTGTTATCTGCTCTGTTCTCTCCCAGAGTCTGACGTTGTTGATCTTCTCTGGCCAGTGGATTTTCAAAATTCTTCTAAGGCAACTAACTGTTCGTGAAGGTCTGTACTCTGTTGACTGTGGTTTTTGTCAATCTCCATGTCTCTGCTCCATATAGGAGAACTGCTTTTACATTGGAGTTGAAAATCCGGACTTTGGTGTGTTGTGACAGCTCTCTGGAACTCCACACTTTTTTCAACTGGAGAAAGGCTGCTCTGGCTTTACCGATTCGTGCTCTGACATCTGCAAAAGTGCCGCCTTTTTTGTCTATGATGCTCCCGAGATAGGTGAAGGACTCCACCTCCTCCAACGGGGTGCCAGCAAGCAAGACTGGTTCTTCCCTGGTTGCGTTCAGCCTCATTGTCTTTGTTTTCTGTTTGTGAATGGTGAGGCCCACTTGGGACGAGATGTCAGCAAGCCTCGTGGTCTTGTCCTGCATTTGTTGATGAGTGTGGGACAGTAATGCCAAGTCGTCTGCAAACTCGAGGTCGTCAAGCTGTGTCCACAGTGTCCAATGTATTCCACTTCGTCTGTGCTCTGTGGTCATCTTCATGACCCAGTCTATGGCCAGTAGGAAGAGGAACGGAGACAGCAGACACCCCTGCCTGACACCAGTTCTGACCTGGAGCTCTCTGGTGAACTGCCCTTCGTGGATTACGCGACATGTCATGCCATCATAGCTGCTCTTGATCAGGCGGACGAGCTTTGTGGGTACACCGTAGTGTCGTAGGAGTTTCCACAGAGTCTCTCGGTCCACGCTGTCAAATGCTTTCTCATAATCCACAAAGTTGACGTACAGCGGGGAGCTCCACTCCAGAGACTGTTCCACGATGATGCGGAGAGTGGCGATCTGGTCTGTACATGATCGGTTCTTCCTGAATCCTGCTTGCTGGTCTCTCAGCTGGGAGTCAACGGAGCTCTTCATTCTCTCTAGGATGATCCTGTTGAAGACCTTTCCTGGTACTGACAGCAAGGTGATCCCTCTGTAGTTGGAACACTTGCTGAGGTCGCCTTTCTTGGGAAGCTTGATTAGGTACCCCTCCTTCCAGTCAGCTGGCATCACCTCCTCTTCCCAGATCTTTCCAAACAGTGGGTACAGCATCTCAACTGTTGTCTCTAGGTCTGCTTTCAGAGACTCCGCTGGGATGCCATCTGGCCCTGCTGCTTTGCCATTCTTCAAAAATGCCACTGCTTTTCTGATCTCTTCCCGGCTGGGTCTGTCACAGCTGATGGGTAGGTCGGTCTCTGCCGGCTGGATGTCGGGGGGGGGGGGGGTCGGGTGGGCTAGGTCTGTTCAGTAACTCTTCAAAATACTCTGCCCATCTGTCGAGTGGTCTGCTCTGTCTGCAATAGGCTTGCCTTCTTTGTCTTTTACTGGTCTTTCTGTATGGCCATACTTACCCGACAATCTTCTGGTAATGTCGTAGAGCTGTTTCATGTTGCCGCTGCCTGCTGCCTTTTCTGCCTCTGCTGCCAGGCTGTCTGTGTAGGCCCTCTTGTCTGCCCTGATACTCCTCTTCACCTCGCGGTTGGCTTCCGAGTATTCCCCCTGTGCCCTTACTTTGGCTGCTCTCGTGCGACTGTTGTTGACCGCTGCTTTCTTCTGCTTCCTCGCTTTTATCTTCTTCAAGGTCTGTGCCGACAGTCAGTCCTTGTGGTGGTGTTTCCTGAACCCTACAGTGTCTTTGCAGGTTGAGTTCAGCGCCTCTCTAACTGCCTTCCACTGCTGCTCTGTGGTGACCGCCTCCTCTTCATTTACTAGCTCCTGTAGCGCTTGAAACCGGTTGGACAGCACCAGTTTGAACTCTTCTCTAACGCCGTTTCTCTCAGGAGGCCTACATTTTAGCGCTGTCTTCTTGTTGTCTCTGTGCAGCTTTTCTTTAGCTTGAGCTTCATTCTTAAGGTAAGCAGATGGTGGTCTGAGGCGACATCTGCTCCCCTCCTCACTCGAACATCTTGAAGGGATCTTCTAAATTTCTTGCTAATGCAGATATGGTCTATTTGGTTCTCTGTTGTATGGTCAGGTGAGACCCAAGTTGCTTTGTGTATTCTTCTGTGTGGGAAGATGCTGCCTCTAATGACAAGTCGGTTTAGAGCACAAAAGTCTACAAACCTCTCCCCGTTCTCACTCATCTCCGAGCCTAGTCCCTGTCTCCCCATCACCTCTTCGTATCCGGTGTTGTCCTCCCCTATTTTGGCATTAAAATCTCCCATGACGATGGTGATGTCTCGCTCCGCACATTTGTCCACGGCACTCTGGAGTCGGTCGTATAACTCTTGTTTCTCTTCCTCGTCACTGTCATTGGTGGGCGCATAACACTGGATGACGTTGAGCTTGAGCTTTTTCTTGGTTCTAAAGGCTGCTGTTATAATTCTTGGCCCAAGAGGTTCCCAGCCCATCAGCGCTCTCTGTGCCACTGGTGACAGCATGAGTGCTACTCCTTCTGTATGGGGGGCATTCTCCTCTTCATGACCTGAATACAGAATCATCTCCCCACTTAACAGCCTTTTCTTGACAGACTGCGTCCATCTGGCTTCACTGATGCCTAGCAGGGAAAGGTTGTACTTTTGCATTTCCGCTGCTATCTGGGCGGCCTTGCCGCTCTGGTACATGGTCTTGACGTTCCATGTGCCCATGGTTATATCCCTGGATAGAGAGAGGCGGCTCGGTCCTGTGGCTTCCGAAGACTTCCGGCTTTCACCACAGGACGTCATAAGTCTTCCAGTAGAAGAACCTTCCTCCTCCAGGAAAGGAATTACTGTTAGTCTTTTCGTCGGCGTTTTTGTAGCTATTTCCTTTTTTTGCAGGGTGGGGAAGCTACCCCCACGCCCAACCCCCTTACTAGGAGGACCAGGGGTTTTCTGTCGGGGTCACCTTCCCTTAGACCATGTTGGTTCACGGCACCTTATTTCATTCGGTGCACCCCTCTCACGAGGGACCCCCTATCCACCACCCAGGGGACGCGCCTCAACGCCGTATGGTCCCAGCGCGAGGCCTTGTTTGCTTTGATTCAATATTATTGTCGATTTCATTGTTTTTTTTTATATTATTATTTGTGTTTGTGTACTGATTACTATATTATCAATAGCTGTATTACGTTAAGTGTACTTATTGTTACTCTCATTTTCGTCACCTTCGTTTCTTTCTCATCTGTCACGATGAATCAAGCAGACGTGAAAGTAAAAGATCTCCGCATTGGGCATTTAAATGTATACCATCTATATGCCAAACTTGCTGATATTTCCGTTTACCTAAATGACTCAAACCCATTTCATATTTTTGGATTTTCTGAGACACGTCTTGGTTCTAATGTATCTGATGAATCAATTCAGGTTCCTGGCTTTTCTGTCCTGAGACGTGATCCAACGGCCCACGGACAGACAGGATTAGCTGCTTATATTCACACGTCTGTTCAAGCTCTTACACGTAGACGACATGACTTAGAAACTGAGCAAGTTGAGTGTATGTGGCTTGAGTTGAAAGCCCCCCAATCACCATCATTTCTTATCCTTTTTTTTGTACCGCAACCCTGCTGCAAACTTTGAGTGGTACGATAATTTTCTTAGTATGTTTGATAAAGCCTGTAAACCTAATTCTAATGTCATACTTATGGGAGATTTTAATATAGACATGTTAAGGTCTCATCATGCATGGGACTCTACGATGACGTTACTGGGTCTTAAACAGTTAGTCACTTCGCCGACACGAATAACACCAACAACATCTACACTCATATACCACATCTATGCCACAAAGCCGGAGTCTGTTCATAATGTGTCTGTCGGTAACCTTGGCATCAGTGATCACTTTCCCATCAGCTGTACGTGGTCCACTAAGTTCCCAAAAGCAAAGAAAGGATGTCATACGTATATCACCTATGTCGTTCTTTAAAAAAATTTAGTGAGAGCGACTTTTTATCTGACCTTAATAACGCACCTTTTGAGGAAGTGCTTAGTGAAACTGACCCTGACAGCGCTCTGTCTGTCTGGTATAGCATTTTTCTTACTATTTTAAATAATCACGCGCCTGTGCGGCGGAGGCGAGTCAAACACGCTTCACTCCCGCCGTGGCTGACTCAAGACATCATTCAGGCTATGAGGGTGAGAGATGATCTGAGAAAAAAGATTGAGTCTGGCTTACTGTCCCTATAAACTATTCCTAGTATCAGGGACTAGCTAGTTTGACTTGTATGGGGGGGGGGGGGATTACAGGGGACAGGACCAGGGTTAAAAATAGCTAAGAGGGTCGGTGGACAAAGCCACACGGCCAGTAAAATTGAATCTCTCACTCATTATCTGTATCGAACAAGTACAGCTGAAGGTCAGTTATCGGTGGCCATAGGCCGACCAGAACTGTATTTCCAACAAACAACGGTCCTTTTCATGAAACGGACGAAACTAAAAATCTTTATTTCAAAGACAGGTTAAAACTTCTTTAACTCCTTCTATCCCAGACACACCACAGCAAGATAAGGATCGACCATGATAGTTCAAGGGTGATGTCAGAATAGCTTGGCGCCCGCCTATGGGCGCCAAACTATTCTGGCATCACCCTTGAACTATCATGGTCGATCTGTGTCCTGCACTAGAGTGCAGTCTTCAGAAGACAATGGCAAAATTTGGGGATTTCGGTGTTGGGGTAGAATGAGTTAAGAAGAATACTATATACATGTGAAAACTATCTAAGACTGGTTAAAAACGACTGTTAGGAGAATAGTCTTTACGCGCTGAGGTGGTAAGATTCGGCGTATGATGGTTTATAGCTCGTGTTAGTCATTACTGCTAATAAGTAGCCTTGGATGATATTTCCAAATGCACTCAGGGCTGGTTTAGTATCGTTGATGCCCTTTTTATCAGGCTTTCTCAAGGGAATCCATGCATTTTTTCATATCGATTAGCATTTTGGCTTTACTCTCATGGAGTTTAGGAAGACTGTCCTCCTCCATTGTCACGCCACCCCCGGGATGGCTAATGGCCGAAGAGGAAGAGGAATTGTCAGTTTGCTGACCAACGTCTTTGGTCGTTTTGGCCTGCACTACAATCTGTTTAGGCTCAATCTCTTTGACCTGGAAAACATCAGTTTGTTGACCAGTGTCTTTAGTGACTTTGGTCTGCAGTACTGTCTCTCTAGAGACAGTTTCTTTGGCCTGTGTTATTTCTGCTTTGGAAGCAGGTATAGTTATCTCAAAATCTGAATTTTGAACGAGGCTGTTGAAAGATGTGACTGAAATCGAGGAAGTTTGGGACCGGCCGGGCCAAGTAAGAGGCTTGGCCCAGGCGGTCTTATCTAGGCTATGAGAGACAGGCCTGTGGAGATTGCTTTCCTTGGCTGCTGCTCGTTGGTTGATATTTGATTGAGCTCTGTAGAGCGCTGCTTTATATGGAATATAATTTTGATTCCTGATTTTATTTGCCTCGCGAAACAAAATTATTTTCGGGCATTTTTGATAGGCGGCACTGTGTGGGCCGCCACAGTTTACACATTTTGCCACCGCCGTGTCAGGTCACGGTATACATTTAAATTGGGAAGTTCAGGCAGTAAGAGGTCCCGTGTTTTTAAAAATAATTTTTGCCTTGTTTGAAAATTTGCAGTTGGATGTGGGAATTTGCTGGAAATTTGTGCTTAGCTGAGAGGAGACATGTTTGGTGCTTTGATTCATACCATCCTGAGCTTATCCAGTGGACATTTGTGGGCCTATGTTGAGTTGCCTTTGGCGTAGTGATTTGAGGGGCACGCTGATTTCAGCTGTGCTTGGGTGTGGGGTTGGTAAGGAACCAATTTCATAGGCACGAAATGAGACGGGTCATGTGCTGTTTTTTTTTGGTATTTTATGCATGGCAAATGTGCAGCTGGTGGGCGGTAGTGCTTTTTAGGGAATTGAACAATTAGGGGATGACTGGGATTGACTAAGGCTAAGAGACTGGACAGTACGGAAACACCACTGTGGTCCGTGGCCTGTCAGGTGCACCACATGCCATATGTGACATAGACCGGAAACTGGTTTAGTGTAACCAGATCAATGAGTTTGGATGGTTGCAGTTGGAAACGTAAGAAAATCATGAAAAATTTGAAATTTTGCCAAAAAATCGCTGTGCATGCAGTTTTATAGGCGTTTTGGCATGTTTTGCGTGGCAACACCCTGTTTACCTGCACTGTGAGCTAGGTTTAGTGTGTTTGCTCATTTATATTTTGTCTTACAGGTAGTCATGACTCTTTTTTTCGACCATGAGCTGTGACCTTTGACCTTGACCTTGAAAGGGGTGGGGTTTGGGGTGTTCAGTTTGATAAATGCGTTAAATAAAATTCACTCTTTCAGTTTTTGAAGTTGTGTGGGGTGGGTGTGGGGTGGGGTGGGCAGGGGTTTGGGTTGGAGGCCGGGGGGGGGGGGGAGGGGAGAGGGGGGGGGGGTTGGGGGCTTAAGGTCAAAGGTTAAGATAAAAACTACAATGAAACAGTGTTAGCATGTGCATTTCATCAGACAGCTGACCTCAGAGTGAAATAAGCGGCCAAAATAATGTGACCTGCAGAAGTGTTATTTTGCATGGTACTGCTACACTGGTTGCATCTGAGGTGTCATTCTGCTGTAATTGTCATGAGGGATGTCTCTGGTGTCTATTCTAAGCCAAACACAAGCACTTGTACACTGAGTAAAGCTCATTTGAGTGCATTGTTATGGGACCAGCAGTTGCAGGCACCAGTACAGGGTTTTACAGGAGTGTTGACAAGTTTGGCACACACATTCCTACTACATCTGCAAGATGAGCTGAGGTGTTTTGAGACTCTGACAAGTGTGTTTTATATAAAAATGAACTGTACATAACCATTTTTCTATGCTACCTCCTAAATCAGCACTCCAGACACTAATTAGTGTATGCGGCGTGTCCCGCGTAGCATAGTTTTGGTTGGTTTGTGTAGTCTTTTTCCTGTGGGATAGCTCAATAGACTTAATGTTTAAATTGCAGAGCTGTTTCATGACCCCTTTTGCCTAGGGAAAGATTGCCAGCAGCACATAGGGCATGGCAGCTGGTTACAGGCCTCTTCCAGCTTGTTGTCACCAGACAACAGGGTCAATGAGGATGCCTGGGTGTTGTCTTTTGGGCTGCCCTAAGATACACAAGGAAATAGCCTTGGGTCTGAAAGCTCATTATTCATCAGTGTCAGTGCCACCAGAAGTCAGTTTGACTGTATTGCATGCGTGTGTAAACTTGGAAAAACAGAAAAAGTAGGGGGGTAGGCAATGGAAAAATATGAAAAAAAACACTTTCATGTGCCTGTGTCTCAAATGCAACATTTCTGAAGATCAGATATATTACTTGATGTACATGCCAATTTTGGAGGCATTCTGACCATATCTAGGCTGTTTTTCATGGCATCAGATATGCATGATCCAACACGTCAGCAGCGTTGTGAACGCCACATCAAGGCACTTCACATAATGGGCCATAACATAAAGATGCAGCAACGTTCAAGGGTGTCACTTTGGATTTGACTTAGCTATTGTCTAAGGGTTGCACTGATAGCAAATTGAATGGTGTTCAGGTGGGACAAGTGTCTCTGACAGGTCACGGTATACATTTAAATTGGGAAGTTCAGGCAGTAAGAGGTCCCGTGTTTTTAAAAATAATTTTTGCCTTGTTTGAAAATTTGCAGTTGGGCTGAATGTGGGAATTTGCTGGAAATTTGTGCTTAGCTGAGAGGAGACATGTTTGGTGCTTTGATTCATACCATCCTGAGCTTATCCAGTGGACATTTGTGGGTCTATGTTGAGTTGCCTTTGGCGTAGTGATTTGAGGGGCACGCTGATTTCAGCTGTGCTTGGGTGTGGGGTTGGTAAGGAACCAGTTTCATAGCCAAGAAATGAGACGGGTCATGTGCTGTTTTTTTTTTTTTGTATTTTATGCATGGCAAATGTACAGCTGGTGGGCGGTAGTGCTTTTTAGGGAATTGAACAATTAGGGGATGACTGGGATTGACTAAGGCTAAGAGACTGGACAGTACGGAAACACCACTGTGGTCCGTGGCCGTCAGGACAGTCCGCACGACGGTGTTTTTTACTTCCGCAGCGAACACAGGTCGCATGCTTTGCTCTGCACACTTTTGCCGTGTGCCCCAAACGGCAACAGTTGGCACAGTGTGCCGCCGTGGGTGCATACGGCTCCAGCGGGCAGAGAAGGGCTCCAATTTTAATTTTGGTTGGTAGGCTGGTTAAGCCCAGAAATTCTATTTCGATGGCCCTGGAGGCCGTGCCATCTCGGTTTTTGAGACGAGTAATAGTGGCATTAAAGCCCTGCTGTTTAAGCGTGTGGGCGATCTCCACGGGGTCCTCAACATGGGGGACACCGTGGACAACGCCCACCACTCTAGGAGTAGGAACGACACATTCAACGTGCGCCCCGCTTATATTGGTTTTTCCCGTACTGAGCTTTTGTTGTGCCCGTGAACTCGGGCAAGAAATTATCCATAAGTTATGGCCTATTGATCTCAGAGAGATTTCTGACGGAGATGCCCCGGCAGCCTCACAGATGTGGGGCTGCTGCGTCCCGTGGCTGCGGATAAGACTGGTGCCGGTCCCCAAGTCCCGTAGTCGGACCGGGAACCTACACCACTCCTCCGCCACCGGCTCGGCTAAAGTCCCGTCAGTCCTCTCTTTGTTTTGATAGCTTTTTTTGTTTTTTCGACGTCGGTCTCCAGAGACAGTTTGGAAGTGATGGTCGTTCCCCCCCCCCCCCCCCCCCCCCCCCCCCCCGCTTCTTCCCCGACACGACACCATCCATTACCTGGTGTCACACCAGGGAGGAAGAATATATGTCACACGGAATATTTGGATATTTAGTTCGATTTTAATGATTTGATCTTCTCATTCTCACGACAAACAATAGACAAGACGTATACAAACCTACGCAATATTCACTCAATTCATACATGCACCTGTAACTCACGCACACCCTTAACCATTCGTACAATGTTCACAGCACAAACCACACATCCTACACTTATTGTTCCACTACGATGTCACATCTCAATGTCTGTCGAAAATAACTGACACTAATTAATGCTTAGATCCCCGAACGATCAAACAGTTTGATTACTCCGACCGTGAATAGAGATGAATGTAGCGTCGCTGCTTGTTGGAATAAAGATGAATGTAGCGTCGCTGCTCGTTGATTCAGTCACACCACTGGTCGAATAATCGCACTGTCTCTCGCGATGACACGTCGAAGCTCCCCACGCACACCGCTAGGATCAACTTGCTATCTCGTACACCACGTTGATTGATTACATTTCCACATGAAGCAATACACAAATCCAACTTCTCAACTGGTGATAAGGGGCATCTATACAACATATAAAACGTATCTCTCCATAAGACATCCGCCATTGCTTAAAAGATACTTCCGCCGGAATGACGACACCGTAGCGATGACGACAGCTAACGGCTTCCGGACGTTGTCGCCGATTCCCGATCGTTTCCGACATCGAATAAATATTGTAATAACAGTCAATTCGAAATATCATGCACACACACGAATACGACATATTTCCGCACAACACATAACCTCTCACCACGATACGAATCATTCATTTCAAAATCAACAGGCTCTACGAAACTTTCCGATCATTCGATTCATCCCCGCGCGCCGATCGCCAGACGACACTGCAAACTCGCCAACGCGCGCCGGATGTCATACAATCTCCGATCTAGAGCCGAACAACTAATACGCTTTCCGAATCTACTCCTTAACAAACGCGAATCAGCTATATAATAAACAAATACATACCCAAAGATGCGTGAAAAGTTTACTCAGTCTTCGACTATCTCGTGCTTGTCCCAGCGCCCACGACTGATGGCCGTTGACAAAGTCACCGTTATTATTAGCCGGTTACATGCGTAGTTATACACAACTACTTACTGTGTTTACACAACCAACATTGAGCATTTAGCTTCACTAACATTCTATCCTTCGATAGATAACACGAGGCACACCACACCGCCTCAATTCCTCACAAAAACTAACTTTTAACTCGAGAGCAAAAATCTCTCATGTCTCTTTGACTGTCCAAACAATTCACAGTGACTTAACTCTTCAAACCAACATCCTACGTCACATGTTCCAAACACATATCTTACGTCACATGTTCTTGACGTCATTAAAAAGTACATGCCATGACCGCAACACACAACATAGAACGAAAGTTCTCCACGAAAGAAAATACTGCATAATGATTAAAATAAATTGTGACACCTGGACAGGTGTGCCGGCATGGGATTCGGTGGGGGCGTCCTCTTGACTGAAAGTAACAGAGACTGATTGGATTACTTGACTAGCAGTATTATCGCTAGTTTTAGGTTCTGGTGGTAAGGTGAGTGCACAGGGCAACAAATCTGCCTGTGGGCTAACACCTTCAGAAGTAATTTTATTCTGAGCAAGAGGTGCCTGATCAGTGGTATCGCCACTAAGTTTAGGTTCTTGTGATAGGGTGTGTGCACAGGACAGCGTATCTGCCTGTGAACTAGCACCCTCGAAGTTATTTTTCTGAATAGAAAATGCCGTAGAGGCGGGGGGGGGGGGGGGGGGGGGGGGGGGGGGGAGGAAGACACCCTATGCTCCCCACGCCGTAGTTGGCGGGGTGATTTTGGCGGAGTAAAGTTCCGCTTTCTATTTCTTGGTTTAATTTTTGGTCTTTTATTCTTTGGGGGTTTTTCCTCCTCAGAGGACGACAGTGATCCAAAGAGATCATCTATCATGTCAACAGGCACTATGTCCGGGACAGCGTGACCGAAAGTTGGGCACGCCGCCGGGCAGTATCTTATAGTTGGCTAAGCCACGAGCGGTTTAGCTGGCTATCCAAATATCACCGCGGTCTAGTAGGCTAGGCCGCGCGTTTTTGACCTTTGCAGCGCCGACTGGGTGAGCGATGCTGACCCAGTTATGACGCTAGTGACTATTCTGTTCCGCAGCCAACCAAATGGCGCGGTAAAACACTTCAGGTTATCTGGTTATAAGAGCTTAGTTTAAAACTACAGTCTATGCTAGAAGTAAGCCAGACTCAAGCAGTGTATACCTTCTCTAATTTCGCTTCTTTTTTTTTAATTTGAGAGGCCGACCGAAGTGAGACCCGCAGACGGCTGACGGTAGCCGCGCCGCTGGCGTTGTTGTTGGCTTTGGCTGTGGCGATGGTAGTGCTGGCACTGGCGTGGTGGTTTGCAGTGACGACAGCGTAGTATGGCAGCAGAGCGTTGTAAGCGTGGATAGCTGAGGCTGAAGGTAGCTGAAGCGTAGTGGCAGGTGGCGCCGAGGCTAGCTGGCATATGGCGGATGAGCGAAGCTCAGGAAGGCATGTAGCGTGGCTGTGACCAAGACCCAGAAAACAACCTTCTAGCTGTAAGGCTGAGTGAGTCGATCATGAGAAAACAGAAGAGTTTTGCTGAATTTAAACGTGAGCGCAATCGTGTCAAATGTTTAGTGCAGCAGGCTAAAAAAATCTTTTATTGATCGTTTGATTAAACAAGACAAAGATATGTCCATGCTCTGGCGCACTATGGCCGCAGTGACTGGAGGAAAGAGTAGGAAATCCCCTGTAATCCCGACTACTCTGACTGCCGATAATTTTAACGATCATTTCCTTTCAATTGCCGAGTCCCTGGTCCCCTCTAAAACAAATTCTCGGCCTTATACCTGTCCTGACACCCTGATTGATTTCTGTAGAACGCGAACTGCGAGATTTCATCCTTTTGCTATTCCACCTCTGGCAGTTCACGAGGTTGGTAAGACAATAAGTTCCATGAAGAATAAAAAATCTTCCGGGCCAGATGAAATAAGCCCCAAAATACTGAAACTATCACTTCCCTATGTTGTAGAAACAATAACTTATGTCTACAATTTATGCATACAGAAAAATGTTTTCCCAAAAGAACTGAAAAAAAGCTAAAGCCCTACCTAAAACAAAAGATCTGTCCGATGTTAACAATTATCGCCCCATTTCACTTTTGTCTGTCTAAAGTAAACCCCTTGAACGACACATTCATAAGCATCTGTTAGAATACCTCGCAAATTAATCCACCCCCTCCAGGCAGGTTTTCGCCCGAAGCATAGTTGTCATACAGCCTTATCGCGACTTACTGACACGTGGCTAAGTTCAATGAACAAAGGCGAATTCACAGGTGCGGACCTTCGGAAAGCTTTCGACATGGTAGATCATGAAATTCTTCTTTCCAAGCTCAGTATATATCTGGATGGTTCATTTTCAAGTAACTGTTTTCATACATCAGACGGCAGTTCTCATGCATCTATTCATTCCTTTAAAACAACCTCGTTTTTCGCTTCCTATCTTACAGACAGACAGCAGCGCGTGATAGCCAATGGATCTTACTCTTCAAGTGGTTTAGTAACAAGAGGAGTGCCCCAGGGCTCTGTCCTGGGACCTCTTCTCTTTTGCATATTTATCAATGACCTGCCACTACATTTCACGAATGACAGAATTGAATGTGACTTGTTTGCCGATGACGTAACAATCCACACCCCCGATAAGTGTCTCGAGTCTTTAAATGATCGTTTGCAACAGGGACTGAGTGAAATTTCCAAATGGTGTGAAAATAATGCAATGATCCTTAATACCACCAAAACCGAATGTATGACGATAGCAACGCGTCAGAAGCATCAGCTCAAGCCACTTTCGCTTAGCCTGGAAATCCAAGACCACACCATTACACAAGTAAATGAACATTGCCTACTTGGAGTTATTGTTGATAACCAGATGAAATGGCAATCTCACATCAATGTTGTCTGTAAAACTGTGTCCAGAAATGTGTTTATGCTGTCTAAGCTAAAATATCTTATTGATGTCGACACTTGCAAACTATTTTACAATGCCCACGTCAAATCCCACATCGATTATGCCTCCACGACATGGGACGGCAATGGTGACATACACATGAAGAGGCTTAACTCCTTGCATCGCAGGGCAGTGAAGCAGATCCTGCCTGATCCAGCTCTTTCTACTGACCAAAAATTTGAAAAACTAAAAATGCTTCCTCTTGACAAGCACCATCTCTTTAACAAAGGGGTAGTCATGTATAAAATCTGGAATGAAGTCCACCCAGAATACTTGTGTAATCTCTTCACCAAGGTAGCTTCAGGCTATTCAACATCAAGGCGAAACTTCATCACACCACGCCCGAGGATAGATTTATTTAAAACCACCCTTGCTTTCTCGGGCGCCTCGTTTTGGAATAAACTGCCAGCGCACATAACACACACTGGTTCACTCCCCTCTTTCAATGAAAGCCTCTTCAAGTACTTGCTATCTAACAGCTCATTCACTGGTTCGGGTATCTCCATCGCCTAAAGCCTTGATATTAACCTCCGCGCGCACGTGCGTGTATATGGGTGTGTGCGCGCGCGCGCGTGCGTGTGTGTGTGTGTGTGTGTGTGTGTGTGTGTGTGAGCATGCGCACGTGTTTGATTTCAGTGAAAGAATGAATTTTAAAGACTATCTTTTTTTTTTTTTCTTTTTTTTTCCCCTCCCGTTCACATTGTTAGTAATCATAATTGGTGCCCTCCATTTTGCCTTATCCATCTCTTTTGGAACGACTTGTTATATTATGTGCACTTTCATGTTAGTAGCTTTGTACTTTTGTATCTTAGTAGCTTTGTACCTTTAGCAGATTTGTACCTTTGTAGTTTAGCAACGGCAAGCGTGAAAAATGGCACATGTGCTAACTGCTTCTTCCGTTCAGAAATAAAGTTTCATTTCATTTCAAAGTTTCATTTCATTTCATTTCATTTCATTTATCTGTGTGTGTGTGTGTGTGTGTGTGTGTGTGTGTGTGTGTGTGTGTGTGTGTGTGTGTGTGTGTGTGTGTGTGTGTGTAGTCTTAGTAACTGACATCAAGACAAATTCCAATGTTTTTTGTTTTGTTTTGTACATGGAAACATATGGCCCAAAACTATCTTATCTTATCTTATATCGAGGATCAAAATCAGCATCAATGACAACATCAAGAGACTTGGATTTACTGCAGCCTTGGCGACTGTTGTACTATGGACACGTAAAACAACTGAAGTCCGCTGATGATTTTCTCACGCGTTTATTTAAGTCTGAAGAACATTATCTGGAGTTAGGCAAGACCAACCACAGACTACAATTCGGTCGTTCTCTCTAGTCGCTCTCCCTGCTCGTTTCTCCAATCTCTCTCCCCTACTTCACTCTCCTCTCGTTGTGTTCCCTCTCTGTCCCTCTCTCGTTGTGTGTGCCCTCGTTGTGTGCCCCAGTATGTATATACCCTTGGCCTTATCAGTCATCTTCCCACTGTGTACCCCAGTATGTATATACCCTTGGCCTTATCAGTCATCTTCCCACTTAGGGCCCGCCCCTCGTTTAAGGCTGGTCCCGTTACTTAGATGCCATACATTTCCCATATCGTAATAGTTCCTGAGGGCCGGCCCGTTATCTTGATTAGGGCAGTCCCGCGTGTCCGGTAGTTACATACAGACGCGACCCATTTTGCACGTCGGCGGAAACTACATCCGCATGCCACATGTGGAAAAAGGCGTAGTGTAACATTCCTCCCTAACCCGAGAAAAATACATCCCGTTCAGGATTATTTTTCATTCTTGCTCAGGGGGTTTACACTTTGGGCCATAATAACAATATAATTACACATCATTACACAATCAAAATACATTTCAAATTGGTGCGTGATATCATATCCAATTACAACAACAATTATTCCATACAAATACATATAATATAAAATAAAAGAGAAAGTGTTCATTGTCAACACTGAAATTGTTCGTCTCTCGTGGGCACCGTTGCGCTCGCAGTCCCAACATAATTCCTCCACCACGTAGGTCGCCTCATTTCAAGGCCTGGTAGAATTTCACGACTGGCGATGTCGTCTTCCGTTCCACCCTGTCTTCCATCATCGGTGCGGAGGCACTTGCTCTGTAGACGTCATTGTCGTCCGCCACAGTTGTAGCCACCGATCCCGGGTCCATTGTAGGTCGATTAACCCCACTGTGTCCTCGCCTAAGTCTCGATAAAGGGCCAGCTTTTAACAAATCAAAATATCGGGCTACTCCCACTATTTTGCCTACAATTGGCTTGATTACTGCCACTACTAATAAATTATAAACATTATCTGCTAAACCCAATATCATGAGACAGAGGACGAACCTCATCTTGCACGTCTGCAAAATGTAATTTACACCCGTAGTTGTATATTCATACTCCCAAAACTGCATTACCTGCACGATTGATCCTGATTCCTGATTGACCCTCTCTCAATACCACTTGAGAGTTGCATTTTAAATAAAGCCTAAAGTAGATTTCCTATAGCCTTTATTATCCGCCTCACCCCTTTACTCCTAGACTTAGGCAGGATTGCGTCCACATGCTTTATCCCATCATCATCAGAGTTATCTGATGTGCCTTTGCCCGAGCTAACATCAGCCGATTCTGCTTCGACTGTTTGTCTCCTCTTCTGGCGTCTAACCCTTTTTGTTAACTCCATGAGAGGTATGTCGTCTTCTGAAGACGAGTTCTCACGTTCCCTACGCTGTCTTTTGATCCATTTTTTCTTAAAGGTAAGTCGCCTACATCTTCGCTGTCACTGAAAGAGCGTTCTTCCGGTGCGATCGCATAATTGGTCTTCCTGAGGGGCATACTTGTTTCCGCTGAGGGTTTAGGCCACTCATCTAATTTAGCGAGTCTTATGTGCTCTGCATGCACTACTTCTCCTGTCAACTGGTTCCTGATCCTGTACGTTACTGGAGTTGTTTGCTCGACCAGTCTATAGTAAGGTTTCCATTTGCTGTTTAGCTTGTTTTTCCTTTTATTATTCTTATAGTACACTGGGTCCCTAACTTTGATTTCGTCACTTTTGACCTGTCTGTTTGCATATTTTGCCCCCCGCTTCTGCGATTTCTTTATCCTTTGGTGCACCTGGATGAACAATTTGTACTGTTGTTTTAAGGCTACCTTAAAAAGGTCATATCCGACATATTTCCGTCTAAACCTCAGTATGTTATCTAATGGTAACACTGGATCTCTAATATACAGTAGAAAGAATGGAGAGCACTGAGTCGTTTCTGAAACGCTAACCCTGTATGCCGACAATGCATGATTGATGTGCAAATCCCACATTTGGATATCTTCCTGTATTTTCTTCGACATGATATCATTCATGGTACGATGAAATCTTTCTACCTTAGCGTTAGAATGTGGATGATAATAGCTCGTCAAGACATGATCTATGTTTAGTTCACTGAGAACCTCCCTCATGATCCGATTGACGTTTTCTGTGCCATTATCGGTAACCACCTGCAAAGGACAGCCGTGTCGAGAAATTATCTCATCCATCAAGATTTGAGCAACAGTTTCTGCCGACTTATCTGGTGCTGGAAAGCACTCTGGATATCTACTGTAATGGCAAACAAACCCTAAAATGTACTTGTTCCCAGACAGACTAGTAGGGAATGGACCATGTATGTTTACACTAACCTTCGCAAAGGATATGGAGGAACGTGCATTTCTTGCTCTGGGGCTTTCTGTTTCTGCAAAACCCTTTGCTGACATATAATGCAACCGCCTATGTATTCGTTCAACCCCCTGTACATGTTTGGCCAAAATTACTTCTGTTTGATGGTGTTGTAAGTCTTGTCAAGGCCCATGTGCCCATTTCCGTCACAATACTGATTTACGACATGCTCCACCAAATGGGATGGCACCACTAATCTCGCTACTGGATCGTCATCAATATTCGACAAGAAATACAAGACATCTTCTATGAAAAAAATACCTCCTTTTTACACTGGCCGGTGCGTCCTCGTTCAGTAGCTGATCTTTCAACTTAACAACGTCTGGACCCTTGTCTTGCTCCGTGATCATATCGAACCCTGTCACCTCTACATTTTCTAAAGTTTCTCTCGGATCATCCGTCTGACAACTGGTAAACTGTTTTGGCCTAAACTGACTAGTATTAATCACCCCTATCTGGAACGCATTGTCGCTCACTTCTGTAACTGTTTCTTCCGTCTCTTCTGATACTAACTCCTTTCCGTCTATTTGCGACACTAGACAACAAATCATCCAACACATTCTGTGGCCCTGGAATGTACTCTATAGTGCAGTTGTACCCTGCGATCCCTAGCGCCCACATCTGAATCTTCTTATTCTGCATAGGTGACTGTAAGAGATACTTTAACGGTTTGTGATCTGTGCGAACAACGAATTGCGCTTTGTGCAAATAGTGGTCTAACTTCTGTAATGCATAACGGATTATAAATGCTTTCTTTTCTGTGGTAGGCCACTTCTTCTGGCTCTGTCTCAACCTATGGGACAGAAAATAACTAGTTTTTTTTTTCTGTCTTGAGTCCTGTGCTGTCCTCACTTTCTTGCGTCAGACACGCCCAGATACATGCGTCACTAGCATCCGTGTACAATACATATGGACGTCTCGTGTCCGGATATACCAACAAAGGAACTATTGACAAACTCTGTTTGAGAAATCAAACGCCTGTTGACACTGATCAGACCATTTAAATCTGGCAAATTTCTTTATCAAATTGATGATGGGTTTGGCTATCCCAGAAAAGTTGAGTATGGAAATTGCGATGGTATGACGTCATTCCAATGACACTGCGACACTCCCTTATACATGTTGGATTCGGCAATGTCCGAATTGCTGACAGCTTTTCCGGGTCTGGTTTGACTCCTTCCTTCCCTATCACAAAACCTACGTATTGTGTTTCCTCAGCGAAGAACTGACATTTTTTTTTCAGTTTCAACTTGAGTTTATGTTGTCTGAGCCTCCCGAACACATCTTTTATGTGCTGATAATGCTGTTTCTTTGTTTCTGAAAAAATGAGAATATCATCCCTATATGCCGAACAAAATGTTTCCAACCCCATCAACACCGTGTTCATCAAAAGCGTGAACACACTGGGTGCCTGGCAAAGTCCAAACGGCATGACTGCGAACTCAAAACGTCCCTTATGACAAGCGAAAGCCGTTTTCTCACTACCCTCTTGATCCGCCATCTCTACCTACCAGTATCCCGATTTCATATCTAACATTGTGAAATATTTTGCCGTCCCCAACAAGGACAAAATAATTATCATCTATGAGCGGTGGGGGATACGACGACTGCTAAGTAATCTCGTTTAGCTTTCGAAAGTCAAGGCACAACCTATTTGAACCATCTTTTTTGGTCATTACTACTAAACTGAAAGACCATGGCGACATTGATCTTCTGATGATCCCTGCCTCTAACATCTCATCTACTGCTTTGTCTACTATCTCTCTATCCTGCAAGGGAACGCGGTAAGGTTTCACCCTTATTGGAGCGTGGTCTCCAGTGTCTATGTTCATTTTGACAGTGTTGGTGCGCCCTAAGTCCAGATCGCTACTCGCGAACAAATCGGAATGATCCGATACCAGTTTAGTGACTGTGGACCTGAATGTGTCAGGCGCATCGATTTCTGTCAGATCAATGGAAGCGACTTCTCGTTCTTCCGTTCTGTTAGACACTGACTCTACCTGACTTACGCTGTTTGCCCTGCCTACCACACATCCCCTTTTCAGTCTGAACTTTTTGTTGGTGTGATTCACAACTAACAAAGGAAATGTCCTACCTTTGTTTCTCATTACCCCACTCATCACAGATAGTCCTGGCTCTTCTGCAACAAACCCCATATCTGTCGTTGAGACTTCTAAACATTCTTCTTTAGTGAAGTACTGTGTACTCTTATTCTAACCTGACAAATCTCCGCTGTATGTGGTTTCAATAATTTTGTCTTGTGTACTCTGACTAACGAGGATATGTGCATGTTTTGTTCGTATGGTACACACGCATTCCCAACCCTAACCTTTCACAAATCAAAATAAATGCGTGCTCCGTTCATATCGAGCCAATCGTTTCCTTAAATGAAATTTCTATTCATCTCTTTCACTACATAAAAACGATGTTTGAACGACTGCTTTTTAATTTTGAAGTCCAGTTCTATACTGCCCACAACTCCTAGCGCTTCCCCACTGACTGACTGTAGCGATACGCTCCTTTTCTCTAGCCTTGGCTTGTTCTGCAATTTTTCATACGACTTCTTGCTAATCAACGATCCTTCCCCCCCCCCCCCCCCCCCCCCCCCGTATCTATGAGACTTCTAAACTTTTGACTTCATACCTTAAAAACTATGCGTTTTGGAGTCCACTCTAAATTGATGCTAAAGGATCTACTGTTTCCCCCGTTCTGCTCACCGGCTTCTCGTGGTGCATAACGTTCTAGTTTCCCTGTCGATCGTGTCCTATCCTAGCCCTGCATTCTATTTGTCGGTGGCCATAACCCCCGCATCGCCAACACCGCACGTGTTGGTACCCTTGCTGTGACAACGACGACTGTTGCTGACCGACTGCGTTTATCCGCCTAGCCTTGCAATCACGTGCCCCTTATCCCTAGAGTCATCCACTTCCTCTGCAGTCTGTTGCTGATCTCCATTGAAGGTGGGGATCAGCTGTGTAATGGAATGCACATTAACAAAGAATGCCAACCTCTATATCTGACGACCTTATGCGGCCAACACCGGGTTAAGTGGGTGTGGTCTTCCTACATATTCTTCTGCCATTTTCACTACTACTACAAAATATTGCTGGCCCTTACTCAAAACTGTAGCGATGACACAAAAAGGTCACTCGCCTGTTTGTCCAGCGTTGGTGACGGTGGTTGTGGCCGGAGGTCGTTTCGTCTGCGGCTGCCTCCTTCTCAGTCTCGTTTCACGATCTTCTGTCTGCTTCTTGTTGCGTATTCAGTTCTCGGCGTCGTCGTACTTTTGACGTAGCGTCGTTCGTTCTGCCATACATTGCGATAGTTCTGTCTTTCATCTCGTTTTGGAATCTGCGATTGTTCTGTCTTCCATCTCGTTCTGACATCTCGCGATTGTTTTGCTAAACCCGTTCCGACATCCTGCGATGGTTCTGCTAAACCCGGTCTGACATCCTGCGATGGTTCTGCTAAACCCGTTCTGACATCCTGCGATGGTTCTGCTAAACCCGTTCCGACATCCTGCGATGGTTCTGCTAAACCCGTTCTGACATCCTGCGATGGTTCTGCTAAACCCGTTCTGACATCCTGCGATGGTTCTGCTAAACCCGTTGTGACATCCTGCGATGGTTCTGCTAAACCCGTTCTGACATCCTGCGATGGTTCTGCTAAACCCGTTCTGACATCCTGGTTACACGGCACCAAAATTGGTTGTTACGTGTTGCACTATGGACACGTAAAACAACTTAAGTCCGGTGATGATTTTCTCACGTGTTTATTTCAGTCTGAAGAACATTATCTGGAGTTGGGCAAGACCAACCACAGACTACAATTCGGTCGTTCTCTCTAGTCGCTTTCCCTTCTCGTTTCTCCCATCTCTCTCCCCTACTTCACTTTCCACTCGTGTTCCCTCTCTGTCCCTCTCTCGTTGTGTGTGCCCTCGTTGCCCCAGTATGTATAATATACCCTTGGTCTTATCAATCATCTTCCCACTTAGGGCTCGCCCCTCGTTTAAGGCTGGTCCCGTTACTTAGATGCCATACATTTCCCATATCGTAATAGTTTCTGAGGGCCGGCTCGTTATCTTGATTAGGGCGGCCCCGCGTGTCCGGTAGATACATACAGACGCTACCCATATTGCACGTCGCCGGAAACTACATCCGGATGCCACATGTAGAAAAAGGCGTAGTGTTACACGACTGATGAGGATTATGCCTCTTACAGGCAGGAAGAGTTTTGCATCTTGTTGGACCTTGTACGTAGTCAGGGCGCATGCACGCAGTATTGTTTACAATTGCTCGAGAGAGGGGGCAAGTGTCACCCATCACTGCTGGCAGCTGGCCTCCCGCCTCACTACTTTTTTGGATGAACTCTGTTCATGCAGTCTACCTCAATCTCCGCACCTGCCGTTTGAGTGGGCGTAGTCTAGTAGTCCGGCTTGTTAAGCAGTGACTTCAGTTCTAACTCAGACTCTGAAATACCTAATCAGTTTGATTCGATGAATTGTGAGCTCGAGCTATTCTGTTTCTGTCCCCTTTTTCCAGCAGAGCGGTTTGTTTATAATTGCTGTCAACGCGCCTAATGCTCTATAGAAGGCAGTCAGTGAATCAGCTCCTGCTACTTCTTCCAAGCACAGACCAGCATAATCATTGATAGAGGCAGGCATGAGGCATGATTCTCATTACCTTTTGAATCTGCGGGCGCCATGAGGATCTATGTGTATTGCAGACATGAGGTGCGCATCAGTGAGAAAATCTAGTGCAGTGGGATAGTGGCCCTTTCTACAGATGGGAAAAGGCATAAATCCTCAGGAGTCCGTCATGCAATTTACTTGCCAGGCTGAGTGGGAGAGGGGAGGGAGATGCGCTATTGGGGTGTGCAGTGAGTTTCAGCCGTTTCTTTTGTTTTTCAGTAAGCATAAATCATTGACCATAAAAATGAACACACTTGTATTTTTTTCAGCTCTTTCGTTCTGGCTGATAAAGACATAGTCCGGTTCACTACAGGAATATACTTGGGTATGCTGAGGCACATAATACGGGCGGGTTCACTTATGAAATCTCAGAAATTTAAAAGCAAGTTTACAAATTAAAAGTATATACTGACATGGGCTTGGACTGGGGTGTTATTTGGTTGAGGGCTGGGGGCAGTACAAAGCTAGAGCCAGCCGTGAAGGCTTTCAGCGGAATTGCCGTCAGATGGTACGGCAGAAGATTAACTGTTCCGTCTGATGTGCACAGAGACAACTGAACTTATGAAGAAACATTCAATGAGGATACATATATTCTTGTTTTTACATCAGACGGATGGCATCCACTGTTTAGCAATGTTCGCATATAACCATAGACAAAACTCCCCAAGAGGCATAGATCTTCATGACTTCCGTTTATTTAAAAAAAAAAAAGTGTATCACATCGCACACTATCCGAAGCAATGGCCTGTTTTTTTCGGCCGGCCGTGTTGGAAAAAACGGTGCTCACATCGTACACATGAATGTTTTAGCCTGTTATTGGCTTGGCCGTTGTGTACAGAAATGCTTGACGTCGCACACTATAGCTTTGCCTCCTGCCTAGGCAATAACATTTCTTTCCGGTAACGCAGTGTGCAGGCAACCCTGCTTGTCAATCTAATGTAGATGTACATTAGTTAATGAGTACCGTGTAGGCTCCCATAGTATGAAGATCTATGTCTCTCCGACAACGGCGGATGTTGGGTTATCCCCATCGGTGTGCAGGGTCAGTTGAAAATTACGCAGACTCCTAGCCGATAATTCCCAGATGTCCGTGGGACGAGGCTGGGTGGGGGTCAGTGCCTTCGCGCGTACTTTCCGTGTTCTTCCTTCTCTTTCCTAGATGGAAGCCTGTTTCTTCCACAAGGTTTAAGAGAGTGAATTCACATTTCTGTTCGGAATATTCCTTTTATCGTGTGTGTGTGTGTGTGTGTGTGTGTGTGTGTGTGTGTGTGTGTGTGTGTGTGTGTGTGTGTGTGTGTGTGTGTGTGTGTGTGTTTGCGTTCATTGTTAGGTAGTGTTGTTGTTTCATCAACATCAACATGATGTTTGTTTGGAATGCTTATCTTCCAGACGATATGCTTTTACTTGAGGTTGGATATCTTATTTTCCTGTGGGTTTCGAGCTTCTGGTTGATAGCTCAGCTCGACAGATTTTAAGGCATGATGCTTTTTAATATTATTTTATGCACGCATCAGAGCATTGCATGTTTCTTTTAGCAACCAAGAACAAATTATTTTTATGCGACTGACTTGTGTGAGAGTGTTTTCGACCGGCTCAGTCATCACAGTCCATTGCATACAAAATAGCGGATCAGAGTGGAGTCTGTCCTAGCGGAACAACACGGGCGGTGTTAGACACCGACGATCAGTCAGTTTGTAAAAAAGTGTATCACATCGCACACTATCCGAAGCAATGACCTTTTTTTTTTTTTTTTTTTTTTTTTTTCGGCCGGCCGTACACCCTTCAGCGACACAAGTCAGTCTGAATTTTTGTGTCTAGTTCATGTGTGTTTCGAGGAAGTTTTGCTTTGAACTTCCGGTACTCCTCATCGTCAGCGGACCAAACCGTGGAGATGAAAATTTAGCGTAGCGTTCTGCTGCACTTATCTCCATCTCCGTTAAATCCTATCCTCCGTATTGGCTGGGGATTAGGATTGATAGCTCTAGGGCTTTCCTACTGACTTGAGTTAGTAGGTCGTTGGCTCACTTTCGGAAGGATGCTCGCATAGAGTTGTATCCTAATGTTTGTGAGATTCAACTTTCGTGTCGGACACCTTCCATCATTGCCCCTATTTTTTTTTATTTTTTTCCCCAGTTATCACAGGTTTTCTGTGGTTTTGTTGAACTTAATCCGTTCACGTGTTTTTAGGGGTGAACGCGTACGGTTCATTCGTGTGTAAAGATGTGTTTAACATCGCACACTATATGATGCAATGGCCTGCTTGTCGGCCGGCCGTCTTTGTTGAAAAAGACGGTGCTCACATCAACCACATGAATGTTTCCACCTGATTCTACCTTGGTCGCGCTGGGAAAAACCGGTGCACACATCGCACACATGAATGTTTCAGCCTGATTCCGGCTTGGCCGTTTCTACACACAGTTTTCTGACCCAGGTCTCGATTTTTGTTGTAGTCACTCAATCCTTTTGTTACCTTCATTGCGTTTTCGCAGCAGTGTTTTCATAGAGGCATTTTCGGTTGTTTACTGCCAGGCTGTTGTACGTCATCAATAAGTTTGGTGCGATTTCAATTAGTACTTGGATTCCTTTAACCACGGGAATCTGGTTTATGCCGCTACCGACAGCCAAAGGGTTAGCTACAATGGGTGAATGAACCGAAAGTACGCTAATAAAATACAATTTTTTTTCGATCCAAATGAGTTAAACGTTGACCTTGACAGTCCACTGTACAGGAAACGATACACAATAATTCATTAATTTCCACGAGCTTGTCAAATACAAGGGAAACACCGTCAGTTTTTTTTTTTTTTAAATGAAAAGCTGAGCGATTTTGGCAAGCGTACCAAAGGCAGGCAGGTGGAAAAAATTCGGTAAAGTCGTGATGCACGTGCTAAAGGGGTCAGTCGTGAACACTGCGCACTTCTGTTTCGCTACAAATACCGGTACTGTAGGGGCATAATTGTCACATTCCTAACCATGCCACAACGACGAAGCCTACCGCCAGTAGATCAAGGCGGGGCGCTAAAATGGCTGCAGGATGAATTTCCGGACGAGAGGTTGGGAGACGTCTTGGGGTGTCCCATTCAGTGATCGGCCCCCGCTCCTTCTCTGTATACGGTCCATCCGCCTGGAACACTCTCCCACTCTCTCTCCGTCAGAAACACTCTCTCTCCTCCTTCCAGTCCGCCCTCAAAACTCACATCTTTCAACAGTTCTAGCACCATATCACCACTCTCCCCACCCCAAGTCGACTGTCGTAATGTATTTCACTTTTTGTGGTACGCGAGCCGTTGTCTAAGCGTGCGCATGCGTGCGTTAGTTGTGAGTGCGCGCTTAGAGTTATAATTATTATAAGATAAGCGCATTATAAATTCCGTAATTATTATGGCACGATTCCAAGAGATTAGAAGGGCAGAACGACGACCATGCTCAGGACGCCGGCGCTGCACCAGCAGAAGGGAGGACAGATACATCTGTGTGGCGGCTCTGCGCGACCGAACTGTCATGTCAGCCACTCTGCGACGTCAACTGATGCAAGCTGCAAACGTTAACGTCAGCAGAAGCACAGTCTGCCGACGTCTGCGCGAAATTGGCCTGGCTTCACTGCAGAGCAGCAGTGAGAATACCCCTCACTCCAGCTCATCGCAGAGCCCACGTTGCCTGGTGTCGTCAACATGTCAGGTGGAACAGACTCCAGTGGACTCAGATTCTGTTTACTGATGAATCACGGTTCACTGTGTCCTTCAACGACGGCAGGGCGAGGGTCTGGAGACGTCAGGGTGAGCGATTCACGGATGGATGCGTCCAAGAGGTGGATCGCTACGGAGGAGGCTTTGTCATGGTCTGGGCAGGCTTCAGCAGGGAAGGCAGGACCCCTCTCCACGTCATCTAATGCACCCTGACTGGACTGCGCTAGTGGGACGAGATTGTGCAGCCCCTCATCCAGCCAGCTCTCCAAGCCATAGGCGACAATGCTGTTCTGCTGGACGACAGCGCTCGACCTCATTGCACCCGTGTGGTGGATGAGTACCTTGAGCAACGGGGGATCATGAAGATGGAGTGGCCAGCTCGTTCACCTGATCTGGCTCCCATCGAGCACCTCTGGGACGTGCTGGGGCAATGTGTAGTTAGCAACCACCACACCCCACCCCTGTTCCCCCCCCCCCCACCTCAAGGCGTCCCCCAGCTGACTCAGATCCTGCATCAAGATTGGGAAGCGATCCCACATGTTCCCCGAACCCTTGTGAACTCCATCCGTCAACGCTGCATTGAATGCTTGGCTGCAAACGGTGGGTACACTCGCTACTGACTGGACCAGTCTTGTGTGACTTTTCAAATGAGGGGCGGGTGAACATTCTAACGTACTGCTGTTGTTACAATTGCTTGATTTATTCAAAACTTAAATGAAATTGTTAGTGAATAAATTAGCAAAGTACTGACTCCAAGTATTGTTACTCCCACATTATTTGTGTGGTGTTGTCGGTGCGTCTGCGATAAAAAGTGGTCCTTAAGTTTTGACCATTAGTATAGTTGGAACTTGAAACCACACGGAGTTTCACCTTGACTAAACCGGTATTTTCCAGCAAATCGGGTCACGCTGACATTACGCGGCTTACAAACGTACATACACACGGCGCGCTTGTGTACAAAACTGCACGGTGTGAATGTCTTTCACAGACTGGCCGGCGTGTGTTGGAAAAGGAATTTTATCATTTTTGCAGTCGCGGGGGTTTATGAGGATCTAAGCCTCTTGCTGTGTCTACGTTCCTAGGACGGCTGGGGCTCGGCTTTGGTGTTGAATTAACCCCTTCCTTGCCACTGTATGTGCAGTTTTTTTTTGTTGAAATCTTTGTTCATTCACAGGATAGTGGTCTCAGCAAGAGACCGCATAGCTTCTCATGAGTCCCCGTAGTTGCTCATGAGCGTGTGTCTCTTGCAGTTGGCTCGTGTTCGCACTTTTTCTAGGAAGTGATGGGGTTCATAAAGAGTACAACATGAAACACAACCTGCGTCCACCAGCAGTGAGGGGGTTAATTTTTTTCGAGACGCTCCCCGTCCGGATTCGCGGCGTAAAAACTGCGAATCCGGATGCGGCACGTCTCGAAAGAGTTAATGTAGGGCACTTTGATGAGATTTCAGTAGTGCAGTAGCTTTTCTAAAAATGTGTCTGTCAGTTGTGTCCTCTTGCTCTCGAAAAACATCGCGAAAAACGTCAGACTGGTTTCTGAGAAATGCGAAAAGCTGTACAGCTGTGTCACGTTTTGAGAATACGTTAAGGTTGCGTCTTGCGTATCCGGGTGTGAAGCAAAATGTAAAGTGTTCTCAATGAACTCAGAAAAGCTTTAGGGATGCAATCCGCGCTGTGCTAGTGGTGCTACCAGAAAATTCTGGAGGCGGCTTCTAGTACATGCGTTGTGTTTGCAATTTCGGGTTACGCCGTATGCCTACCCGAAGAGCCCTCCCGCCCCTCTTCCCCCCTCCCCCTGTCGTAGGCGGCAAAAACTTAAATCTATTCAGCAGGTCCAATATCTGTTTGGGAATATTTACTAGCATCCCCCCACGAAGGGAGGACTGGATATTCTCCAGCGGATGGCGGAGCGCCTGGGGGTAGTCCTTTGGTAGGTGTTCAGTGCAAGTCTCAAAATGATAGGTCTGTCATTCATTCTCTCCCACTCCCCTCTCTATCTAATGAGCGATGCAGTGACAATAAGGCAGATGATGTCCTGATGACACAATGCAAGCTTACCAGGCTGGAATTCCACGGTATTAGCGCAGCAAGTGCATTCTCAGAATGCAATGAAAAATTACGTCCCTTGGAGCTAATCTGATTGAGTGCATTTTTGGGCTTTGGGCGACGCCTTTGTAAAAGTATATATATACATATACATAATTTTTAATTCAATTCTGAGAATGCTGTACAAATGCCATGGAATTCCAGGCTGGTAAGCTTGCATTGTGTTATCAGGACATCAGCTGTCCTTTTTGTGACTGCATCGCTCACTAGTTCTAGAAATGAGAGGGTAGTGGGAGAGAAGGAATGACAGACCTATCATTTGAGCCTTCCACTGAACACCTACTACATAAAGCAGTAGGGACTACCCGCAGGCGCCCCGTTTCTGTGCGTCTATGACGCACTAAAATTTAAATACACGTACTGAAAATGTTGACGGAGAGTTTGGCAGACGCAGTAAAATTCGGCTCCCCTGCATCTATAACCGCAATATTTTTCAGCCATTTAAAAAACGCGAACCTCATTCAATATTACTTATCCATTTTTCTGACATTTATAAAATGTTCAGATGGGGTCTGTGTACGCTGTTCGGTTTGGGAGTCGATCGTTTCCGACTAAACCTCTCTATATAAACAAGGTCGCATGAGGATCTATGCCTCTTGCTGACACCACTTTTCATTCGTGCTCCTCGGGAGGCTTGGGGTCTTTGGCGTTGAATTAGTAAAGGATTTCAACAACACGACCCCAGGCCACGGGCAGGGAAGGCGTTAAAGCACTGTTCTCCACACAACACTAACTGTGAACAAAGCGCACACACAGCTGCACAAGAGCATCACACACACACGCACACACACACACACACACACACACACACACACACACACACACACACACACACACACACACACACACACACACACACACACACACACAAGGCGACAGTCGTTTCCAATCTAGACGGAGCGGGGAAGTGTGATCGAGGGGGTAGGGGGTGAAAGACCATTCAGTGAAACTGAGACCCTATAATTATAGTATTATTTTCAACCCCTAAAACACAGGTGCTCGTGTCTATGCCGCTTCCCCCCTCCCCCTCGTCTTGTCTTCCCCCCCCCCCCCCCACCGCCCCCTCCTCCACCCCCCCCCCCCACCTAACTCCATCTCCTCTCCGACACCCTTCTAGTCAATGCTACTTGCCTCAGGCATGAGATGATCCTTGATAACAGGTCACCCCTGATCTCATTCAACTCCGACACGCCACGGCAAGACATGGATCGAGCTTGATAGTTCAAGGGTTGTGGCAGAATAGCTTGGCGCCCATAGGCGCCAAGCTATTATGGCACAACCGTTGAACTATCACGGTCGATCTGTTTCCAGAAGTGAAATACAGCCTTCATGGGGCAAATTTAAGATATGCGGATTTCGGTGCTGAAGCAGAATGTGTTAACACCAGTCGGAGTAAACAGCACCAAAGTAGATCGCATTTTGTGTATCCAGCCTGCAGTCGAGTCGGCGTTATTTGGATTTTCCTACACAAATCGACATGGAGAACCGATTTAATAGTTCTCTTTGTAAAGCAAAACATCAGTCTTACACAAAATGTTTGATAAACTTTTTATTTGTACTACTATTCAACAGACAAAGAAAAAAACACGTCTAATTAAATCCAAAACAAAATTGTTCACTGGAAACAACGTTTCATAATGAAACACCATACAGCACAGACAAACACAAGAAATGGCTTTTAATTTTTTTTTAATTTCAATTTTTTTTTAAAATTTGAGTTGCCACATACCTTCTGCGAATGAAGATAAGTAGCGGTTAATCTCTCTGTTTGTTTGTTTGTCTATTTTGACAAAGGGTATTTACCCGAAATATTAATAAATTGTGCTGTACCCGTCTTTTATAAGCGTGTTTCTTTCTCCGTTGGGTACTTCTTTTCTTTCCTTTTTAAACTTGTTCGTTTTTTAACCCATATCATACTGAGGCAAAAAAACTTCAAATTTGTACACTGCCATATGCAAGCTACATTATAGCAGTTACAGACAAGGATATAGACCAATAGCTTTAGTTCAAGGATAGTGCCAGAATAGTTTGGCGCCTAGATGCGCCAAGATATTCTGGCACTACCCTTCAACTATTTTAGTCAAACTTCTTTCACGCACTGGTGTATTCCGAATGATAAGGGTTAATGCAGCTTGCGTAAAGAAAAATTGCTGGCGGAAAGCAACCCCACGGAGCAGCACAATAAGAGTGCAGACGGACACATTAAGAAATTTCGTCCATGGCCTTATACATCACTTTGGGACAAACATTTAACTCGTTACATCCTGACGGGCAGACATTTTTTCAAATTTGCGCATTGTCATACGAAGCCTACATTACAGATCAGTAAACAGATAAACAATTTTAGTACTGACAAGGGTGGTGCCCAGAATAGCTTGGCGCGCGGCCTTGAACTATCATAGTTAAATTCATTTCGCGCCGGCAATAGGGTATCAGGATGGAAAGGGGTAACTGTATGCCTTAATTGTCCCTGTCAAACCGGTGTAACATTAGCAGCTGGGTTGCACTGTGTGTTTGGCGCCGGTCTGTGATTTGCGACGACACAGCTATAGTAGACTATAGGACTTAATTTCAAAAGCACAGTACACAGCGCCGGATCAATCAATCAGTTTACAAAGGGGGTGCTCAACATTTTTATCTTTCTATTGCCAGTGTCTAGTATTTATCAAAACACCACAACCGAAACTGTTCTTCTGCCGTTGAAATTTTCTAATTGGTGATACGTACGGCACTGAAACACAAGCGTTACAGCTGAATTTTAAACACATTTATACTGACTTACATTAAAAACGCGAAAAGTGTCTGTAAGTGTACCCCAAAACAAAGAGCCATTCTGACAGCAAAACAAGAAAAGTTTATTTGTTGCTTACTTCAGATGTTCAGCCTACAGTCGGAACTACCTTCACACAAAAATTGGATGAGTTATCGCCCATGCCTACCTTCTAGGACACAGGGTTTCATTAGTGGTGAAAATAAGCAAAACTGGACACACTCTGTGAAGCAAGTTTCCCGTGATATGTTTTAACCCACAAGTCGTGTCGATTGCATATGATGTTATTAGCTGCCTCAAACGAAATCTGACTCGAAAAACTCATTATAAAACCAGGACTTCCGGTGCGCATCATTTTTTTAATAAATCTTATTTGATTTAATGTGAATTACTTTCAAACTATTTTTATGCGCTAGTGACTGACACAGAGATAAAGAAAAAACTTGCATCAACTAATGCAACTCTCTCCTTTCCGGCCTCCCTCACTCCACCACTTTCACTCTCCAGCGTGTCCAGAACAATGCTGCCCGCCTCGTCCTCAGAAAGAAAAAATTCGACCACATCACTCCCCTGCTCAAACTCCTTCACTGGCTTCCCATCCCCCAACGCATCTAATACAAGATTCCGTCTCTCTGCTACAAACCCCTGAACAACTGCGCTCCCACGGGCCACCTCTCTCTCTACTTACTCACGTTCAACCCTACACTTCTCCCCGCTCCATCCGATCCGCCTCCGACCCTCTACGCATCGACATCCCCCGCACCAAACTCATCACTTTCGGCCCCCGCTCCTTCTTCGTCTACGGTCCATCCACCTGGAACACTCTCCCACTCTCTCTCCGTCAGAAACACTCTCTCTCCTCCTTCCAGTCCGCCCTCAAAACTCACCTCTTTCAACAGTTCTAGCACTATACCACCACACTCCCCACCCTAAGCAGACTGTCGTAATGTATTTCACTATTTGTGGTACGTGAGTCGTTGTCTAAAGAGTGCGCATGCGTGCGCGAATTGTGAGTGCGCGCTTAGAGTAATAATTATTATAAGATAAGCGCATTATAAATATCGTAATTATTATTATTATTATTATTATTATTATTATTATTATTATTATTAAAAACACATATCCATTTGATCAGGTAAATATGACCCCTACCCTAAAAAAGATTTTTTTCATTTTCATGTTTGAAGGTCATGTTGATTATTTAGGTGCCTTTGACAAACGAAAGGTAGATCAAGACCAAACAGGCCGGATTTTCATGCACACGGACCCTAGTGACACTGCACATTGGTTTGCTTTCGGCTGTGTCCTTTCAGATGCTCATCATTTCACTTTCAATATCCTGTGATGGTAGTGTCACTGATGGCGTCATAAGTCATCGATGTGCGATTTTTAAGACTAAACATTCCATTTACACAGGACATAACACAATCTTCATAACATTTTCTAATAAATGACGTCAAAATAACCCGGATTAAAGCATATTTACAAAGAAATACGCTATGGTGAAAATTTTGCTTTTCTTGTGTGGATCAGTATATTTATAGCTTGATGCCAGCCGAGGCTGGGGGGGGGGGGGGGGTCGCTGTAGTACCATAGCACCCCCCTGGATCGGCCCTGGCTCAGCATGGAATTTGTGTATGATGGTTGCGAAATCGAGTCACCACCGACACCTGTGACTACACTGCGTTTGTGCTAATTCGTACTACCCGGCGTTGTTACTACCCGTGTCAAGTCCTTTACGCAGCTGACGAATGTCGTATGTCTGTGCATGGACACCGAGTGGTTTCAACACGAGGCGCTTTCCGCAAGAGACATAGATCGTCTTAAAGCCCCGTAACTGGCATTTGCCATTAGTTTGAATTGTAGCTTTTTCGCTTTCAATTTGTGACTTGCACGCAACTACAGTCTTACCTGTAGAAGGCCACAGCCTGAGGGACCGCTATACACAAAATGTGCATTATGCAGATGGTCTCCTTCCACCGAGTCTTCTAATTAACCTTTAATTTATCATTCTGATAGTTCAAGACGCCAAGCTATTCTGGCACCAGTCTTGAACTTAAAAAGTTGCTCTATCTGCTAATCTGCAATGTATCCTTCATATGACAGTCAGCAGATTTTACATAGGAAGTCAGCAGATTTTACATAGGACAGTCAGCAGATTTTACATAGGACAGTCACTGAGCAGATTTTACATAGGACAGTCAGCAGATTTTACATAAGACAGTCAGCAGATTTTACATAGGACAGTCAGCAGATTTTACATAGGACAGTCAGCAGATTTTACATAAGACAGTCAGCACATTTTACAATATCAGCCACCTCAGGGTGTAATGGGCTAACAA